>VWZN01012212.1:80968-172783 GCA_013396955.1 Regulus satrapa
GGGATGGTTTGGAATAGTTTGGGAATGGGTCAGGAATAGTTTGGGAACGGTCAGAACTAGTTCAGGAATGGGTTGGGAATAGGTCAGGAATAGTTCAGGAATGGGTCGGAAATGGTTGGGAATAGTTTGGGAATGGGTTGGGAGCGTTCGGGAATGGGTTGGGGAATGGGCCAGGAACAGTTTGGGAATGGGTTGGGAATAGCTCGGGAATGGTTCAGGAATTCAGTTCCTGAATGATGCTGTGGGAGATGCCCAGGGTGAGCCTGGGTTTTGGTCAACTGGCTGCCCCTTCCCTTCTGGCTGTCCTCTGTATTTGAGAGAAACCTGGATTTTACTCCTGGCCCACAAAGGAAATGTTGGTCTTCAACAAAATACCTGGAGCTGGAAAGGGAACTCAGAGGAACGTGCAGAGAAACATGCCCAAGGCTTGGAGAAAGTACTGCTGCCTTTCACCACCAACGGGCCTCAGTACAGCTCTCCTGAGGAATACCTGGATAACACGGAGCCTTCCAGGCGTGGAAGCAGCGCTGTGTGGGCTGTGTGGTGCAGCATGGACACGGGCTGTGGACTCTGCCCCTCACCAGGGGCTCCCATGTCCACCTTGGCTCTTGCCAGTGTTGCAGGAATAACCACGGCTATGAGGCACGGGGCTCCTTCCCCTCCCACTGATCCCCGTCTGCCTCCAACCGGGATCAGCTGTAGGAGAGCACCCAGGAGGTCCCACTTGGCTCAACAGTTCAACCAGTCTCCATCCCAGAATCAGCGCAATCCAAATCTCTGTGCAACAACTTCAGGGATACCTTTCCAGGAGTAGAACCCAGTGCGTGTGGCAGCTGAAGAACCAGGGGAAAGACAAGGGACAGCCAAACATCCAGGTGGACCTCGGGTCCATCATGACAGAGGCCAGACCCCTCACTGGCCACAGAAGTCCTACACTATGTTTAAAGATTTGTTAGCTGTAATTAAGCAGCTTTCTGGTCCCATCAGCTAGATGTAACAATCCCTCCTAGCCCATTAACAAAAGGAGCTGGCAAGCCTGGATTTGATGACTGACTGAACAATATGAAGAGGTGGTGATTTGCTGGCGATGTGTTAAAACAGGCAACAAATCAGCTGGCAGCCTGCACTGGAACGAAACAAAATCAAAGCAAGAGGCAGATGACTTTGAATGGGCTCCAAAGGTCAGAGAGAAACAAGCAAAAACTGATAAAAGTTCACAGGAAAACAGAGCGAGCAGAAGGAGCGCTGCATCTTCTTGGCACCGGGAGCAGTTGGCATCCAACTTGGAACAAATGTATTTCTGAGTTAAAAAAATACATTTATCTGGAGGGAAGCTGGAGGCATAAAACCCAAAACGAACTGGTGCATGTGAGCTTGGCTGTGCCAGCACAGCAAGAGCGTGCAGGGACGGTGGTGCTGGCAAAGGCAGAGTTGCTGTGGAGCTCCAGTGCCACAGGGATGGTGACACTGGGGGCAGAATCCAATGGTGCCTGTCCCCCAGGGTGGGTGCAAGGGCTCACAGCTGCAGGACTGTAACTGCAGCCCATGGGTGCTTCACACTGTCCCATCAGTCACAGGTCAGGAGAGCAAGGCAGCAGAATCAGCTCCAGCGTTAGAGCTCAGAGTCCGATGGTCCTTCCACGAGGCAAGACAGAACCACGCGAGAGAAAGGAGCAAAAAACTCCATTTGCCTTGAAAAGTGGTAAAAGCACTGCCAGGCCAGTGCAGGGAGCTCAGAACATCCTGGAGGTGGGGTGAACATCCCGCAGGTGGGATGCCTAGAGCAGAGGAGGATGAGTGTTAGTTGGTACTTTCCTAATTACAGGATCTGCTAAGCTATTTTAAGCCGTGTTCCATGCAATATTGAAACACGCAAGTTTTCATCTTTTGGCAGTTTGGTTGGTACAGCATCTAATTATCCCTGCAGCTTGGGGATGGTGGAAAATGCTTTTCAGACACCCAACAGAGATAAAATAGGTAGAAAATGTGCAAGCATTCCCTTCTCTCTTGGACTTTGGCAAGGGTAGAATCCAGCTCCCACAGTACCAACTGCACATTTGTGTTAGTATTTGCATTAGGAAGCAGCTGTGGGAGGCTTGGAGCAACCCAGCCCAGAGAAATGGGAATAAGGGAACGGTTTATACCAGTTCCTCCCAGTGCTGTGTCAGGAAGAGTTCAACTCTGTGTGAGTTGCAAACTTCCATTAATTCCTGAGGGGCTGGAGCTCGTGAGGGCATCAGCTTCCTGCAACCAGCAAGCTTCAGCCTGGACATCAGAAATGCCCCAGTCCAGTACATGCCAAACCTTCTGACTGCCCCCAGCTGATGGCACTGGGCTTTCGGGATCCATGGGAGAGACCTTCAGGAAGATCCCAGCCTGAAGTCTCTCAGAAAGGAACGTCTGGTTTTTGTAATGCAATAAAATCCTATATCCTGCAAACCCCTGCATGTCCCTGCCCTGGGGTTGGGGGGGGTTCATGGACGGGAGGGATTGTATCAGTGCCGTCTGGTTTGGGTGGAGGAGTGGGTGGTGGATGATGCCATTTCCAACTCCTAGCAGGAATCTGGATGTGTCTGTGCTGGGAAATTGCAAAACAGAACATTGTGTTAATTAATGCCAAACAGGAGGGGTTTGAATGTACATCATCAGAATGACCTTTAGCAACCACTAGATGCCTTCCACCCATGAGTGTCTCATGAGGAGTATTTATATTTATTACGTGGCATTGGAAATAGATCTCGGGAGCGACCTGCCCAGTGCAACCATAATGCCCATTTGGGACTGAATTGTCCAACGTGCACAGAATGAAACACTCTCCATTCATTCATGCTCTGGGAGTGCTGGTTTCACCACTGGCAGCCCTCTGCACTAACTGAAATACCTCTGAGCCAGTCCAACAAGTTTTTTTCCAGGTTTGCTTCTCCACGATGTAACCACAGACCGTGCTCTATGGAAAGCTTTGAGCCTTGAGAAGTTTAGAGTTACTGTAGGTTGCAGCGGTTGGATTTGATCCTAAAACAATGAAACCAAACGTGAAAAAGACACAGATGGCTGTCGCCTCTGTGCCATTTGGAGTGGGGTTTGGTTTCCAGCCAGGCAGCCCCGTGCCACAGCAATGCAAATAAAGGCAGCAGAGTTGGAGGCAGGGGTACACTCACCTCTGACAGGCTGTGGCACGAGGGATAAAACAGCAGAGGGATTTCAGAGAGGCCAAAAGGGTCACCACACCTGAAGGACGGGGGGGTTTAAGGATACAGGGTCATCAAATCCTGACATCACTTCAGGAAAAGGCTCCTGAGGCACCTGGACACACGCACGTGGAGTTCAGCCCAACAACGAGCAACAAAGAGAGGCAGAGGAGGGAAGAGCCCGATGAAAGGAGGAATGAGAAGAAGTCATGGGAAAATGATTCAAATTGCATTGACCGAGGGTGCACTGCCAAGGCCTAGACCTTGAATTCAGTGTGGTGTAAGGGGATGTAAACAAAACTGCATCCTCTGACTCCAGGGCTGGATTTAGTCCTGTCATGAATTCCAAGAAGACACAAAGGGCTAAGACTGGGCTTCAGCCTCCCATTAAAAATGCTCTTCTCCAGCGAGACACTAGTAATAGAGCAGATATCTCTGATAATTAAACTACTAATCAACCCCTTTAAAAAACTGCCTGATGGTTCCCATCTCAGTCTCCTGTGAGGATGGGGAGGCTTAGAAATTTAATACAATTCTGTGGTTGAGTTAAACATCAGGCAGGTTTCAGACTGTGCTTTACTAGAACCAGATGAATTTCTAAGCTCAAAATCCAGCATACAGAATGCTGATTAAGTTTGATCTGGTGACCATCTGTCCTTGTGTTTGTAGTATGAGTAGCTAAATGAAATTCTGGAAAAAAAAGGGTTATCTTAAATATACACAGGATAAAGCAAATTGAAGAAAGCCCCTTTCACTGTTGCTATGTGAATCTTCTCAGCAAGAGGGGAAGATTAGGTTAGTCTCTGAAGTTACATATGCTCAAGTTCACTTTTTTGGACTCTCAGAAGCTGAGACATCAATCTGTAACTTTTGCTTGAATTGCATCTTATGAATTTTCATTTAACTGCACACTAAACCCAAGCAGAGCTCCGTAGTGAGAAATGTCTCATGGTCACAGAAAGTCAGTGTCTTGAAAGGTGTAAATTGGTGCTCAATGCAATTTCCCAGCCTTTCCAACTTGACTTGGGCCAGTAATCACCCCAAATTGCTCCCCCATTCCTTCATCCTTTAATCTATCTATATCTATTGATTTACCCATCTTTTTACTTAGGTAGAGCAAGTGAAGGCAATTAAATTATGAGTAATAGCTCAATAACCAACCAAAGTTCAGCTAAGAGCAGAGGTGATGGCTGCCAGACTCTTTTTTTTTTTTTTTTTTTTTTTTTTTTTTCCCCCCAGTCATAATGGAAATTTGCTGGAGAAAAGAACAGTATGATAAATGATGGCATAACATAATGCCCTCCTTTGAAGAGAGCCAGCTTACGAGGCTGGGCCCATCTGCAGACTGAATAGGGAAGAAGAGAAAGTACTGGGGAATGCAGAAAAAATAGCTCTGTGGGGATCACAAAGACCAAAACAGACAGTGCTTGTCAGGCTTTCTAACGGAAATGGTTTCTAACAGGCAAAGGCACCAGCTTGGGTCCCCAAGCCCCATCTCAAGCCACTGGCTCCTTCGTGTGAGGCACCACAGGGAGCGCAGAGCAAAACCAAATCCAGGCTGTGTCCTTTGCCAGCTTTCCCCAGCTGCCCAAGGGACTCTGCTCTTTGAAACGGAGGGTGTCTGTTCTCTGAAAGGAGTTGTTCACATGTCAGCACGTCAGCCTGCGACCAACAGAGAGAGGCTGAGGATGGCTGCAGGGCTCGGGCTGGGCACAGGACAGCTCCCCAAGAGGAGGCAGCTCAGCAGAAACCACAACAGACCCGGCTGGCTGAGGTCTGGGGACAGCCTTGGGTGGGGGAAGCTCTCTGCTACTAGAGGAGCTGCCTTTTCCAGGTTTCCCCACTGCTCACCCCGAGCCTGGCTGCTTGATCTCCTGGTGAACGGGAAAAGTCTGTAGCTGGGACGCTTTTCTGGGGGAGGAGAGAGCCCGGAGAAGTCCCTTGTGGGGAGGCAGGAAAGGAGTGCAAAAGCCAAGCAGATGCATTTGAAGGCCCCCGTTTATTGTCCGCTTGGCCGGGGTGGCTCCCTGCATCCGCAGGCACACGCTCCTGCCTGGGGTAATATTCACTTCAGGTGAGCTCCCAACGACTGCAGGGAGGTCACACACACACACAGTACCTGTGCAAATGCATCTGCCTTTGCTAAACCCTGCCGTCAGTGTTCAAAGGCTCCAGCTGACACCAGGAAAGTCAAGCACTGGGACCTTTCCTACCTCAGACAACCCTAGGAAGAGAGCACATTGTTTGGACGTCACTGGGCTACATCTAGGCTTTTTACGTGGCCTTTTTCTCTGCATTTTCATTTTCTTGGTGAAGTTTAAAGAGACGCTTGTTTTTCTTGCTAATTCTTTCCTCCCGGGTGCTGATAGAGATCTCTGTAACATGAGGCCAGCTGGAAGAAATTCAAACTGCTTTCTAAATGTTGTTATGGTAGAGTGTGGGGGCCATGTCTTTGAAGCTGCTGGGCTCAAGAGAAGTTAGGGGCAATTAAGCTCTCTTTCTGGAACAGATTTGGAGCCCCTACCTGTGAAAACATGAGCCACTAGCTGGTGTCACCCCATGCCAACCTCGAGGCAAAAGAAAACTTAAGTGGATGCTACTCAATTGATATTTCTGCATCCTGGGAGGATGAGAGCTTTGGGCACAGCCACGTCCTGGGGTAAGGGATGCTGCAGCCTGGATGTTGAAGTTAAACAGTCCAGTTTAAGTGGAGGTGTGAAGGTGCACTGCTTTGTGCTTCACATCTCAAATTAAGCCTCCCTTTAAACCAGGAGAAGGAGTAAGGGAATTCTCTTCTCTGCCTTCTTGCTTCAAAAAAAGGTAAATATTTTCAAGTCAGTCACTGAAAGCAGAATCTGTTGCTGGCAAACGTGTGAGGCAAGTCAAGGCCTTCCCACTCTCTCCTTCCCAGCTCTTTCTGCAGCCTGGGTTGAAAATGCCCGTGGAGCAGGGCTCTGTCAGCCCCATGGATACCCCTCCACATGGCACACGTTGGTTATCAGCACCTTGGCAAAGATAAAGGAGGCAGAAAAAGAGAGAAGCCCTCTAGGGAGGAGATATTCAGCCTATTCAGCCTAATGTTTATGTTACTGATTCAGTCCTAGTGTAGGGAAAAAATAAAAAGGAAATAAAGGCTTTCCTCAGAGCCAGACCTTCAGAAAAGCTCAGTGGTTTATGGAGTGCTGGCCCTGTTTGAAAATCTGCCTTCAGTCATGGCCACTGAGCCCTTACAAGTTTCTTCTTCAGAGGAGAAGAGACTTGATGGGACTCAGGCATGGTGGGAGGCTGACAAGCCCTCATGAAAGACATTTGTAATGTGTGGGGCCTTGGAAGCAACATGAAGAGACAGCCAAGAGCCCTGAGGAGCTGGAGAGGAAGAAGCTGCACATGGTCTTTAAGAATCCAGGTCTGCTGGGCTTCGCCTCCCTCCTCTCCTTCCCTTTGTAGCTGTTTCCTGCACAGACACTTTCTATAGGCATTTCCTGGGAAGGCTGCACAGCCAAAGTTGCATTAAAAAAAAAAAGAAAAAAAAGTTCTTTTCAATGAGCACTTTTCAGAGTTAGTGTGTGTGTGTGGAGCAGAGAAGTATAATATGAATGCAACTTTATCTACGTGGACAAAGCATAAGCAAGTTACAGCCAACTCTAACAGACTCTACATCAAATCACACAATCTCTCCAAACACACAGTGGCAAAAGCAGCACGCTGCCTGCCTGGAGGCAGCCCACTCCAGCTTTCCAGGGCTCTGCTCCATCATTCCTTCTGTCCCCGGGGGCAAAGCAAAGCTCACAGCAAAGCAGGTGCCCTCTGGCCACCTCCTGGCCCTGGGTGCTGTGACAGCGCTGCTGCTGTCATCACCCTGTGCTTCCACATCCCTCCTCTCTCCATCTACCTGCTTGCTCGGGCCTTTTCCATGATGCTGGGAGTGTTTTGGAGCAGGAATGGTGTGTTTATGTGACCGTGTAGCAGTTTTTGTAGAGGGGCCCAGTTTCCTGGCTGAGGGCTCTGAGCGCTCTGAGCGCTCCAGTTTTCTTATCTCACTGGACATTACAATCCCCTGCCTCGGAGGAGGTTGTGTGGGGTCATTTTCCCTCTTGTTTGGCGACAGGGAGGCTTGGCAGCAACCCCCAGTAGGGATGTATTCACCCTTCTATGCCTGCAGTGGCTGTGGCAAAACACCCTGGGAAGGGCGGCCTTCGTGGGAGGGTTTTAGGATAAACACACACAGCTCTGAGGAATGAGAAATCCTTGCTCCCGCCCCACGGGATGAGGAAGCACTGGAACACCATCAGCAGGGACATCTAATTGCTATAAATAATGGCAGCTGCAAATGGAGAAATCAGAAAATAGCTTTGGCTCTGCTTGGTTTCTCTTGGCTCCACAGATGAACAAAACCAGGGGGATATTTGACAATTCTAGTGCCAAGGCAAGGCAGGTTTGGAAAAAAAGATCCCTCTTGACATCTCCTGCATGCATAATGCTTTATGAGGGTCAGGCACAAGATCTCAAGTCCATGACGACCCCACACAAGAACTGATGCCAGGTTGGCCCAAAGGATGCAGTTGAGTTCGCCAGCTAATTATTTCATTAGTCATTTTAAATAACTGACTCAGCCAAGGATGAGCACACCCAGCTGTGACACCTGTAATTGAAACGATGCAGAGAACAGGATGAATATCCCCAGATAAAATCCAGGCAAGGAACTCCTGCTGCTCTCCCTGATTGAGCCTCTCAAGACAAGTGAAAACACAGAGCAGCAGCCCAGGTTGAAACACCCGTGAGCAATTAAGCAGAGTGTCCTGGCAAAAACACTGGCAGATGAATGTGTCCTAAGGACATCCAGGAACCCCTGAGGACAGAATCACCCTGTCCTGAGCTATGCTTCACATCCATCTCCCCCAAAATCACACCATGCTGAGTGGTCCTCAGCCCCACGTGGGCTGTAATCCATCCCTTCCTCCCCATGCCAGAGCAAGCCAGTGCCCAGTGAGTCTCATTCCCCTTAGCTCCATCAAAACCCGAGAATATGGAGCACCAGGAATATGGAGCAGCCTCCAGAAGTGCCACCCTCAAAAGCCAGAGTGTGTTTCAGAATAAAAGCAGTTTGAGCGGTGTCAATTCTGCCTCTGTTTGTTTCTATGGAAAATTGTTACTTTAATGTGAGTCATGGGAGTAATTAAGGGATAAATAGCAGCACTGCAGTTCGTCAACAGGCTGGTGCCATTGCAAAAGCAAAGGGAAGTGTATGCATTCCTACAGAGACACAAATCCAGCCAGGGTGCTGGCAAAATAACTGCTCCCATCTTTTGGGCTTTGGCAGTCTCCTCTGGTCTTAGGCTGGTGTTGATCAGGAATAGCCCTGCTGATGTGATTTACTGGAGAATCTGGGGGGATTGGTTCCATTTAAGTCAGGGCACACAAGAAAGGGACCAGTGCAGGAACACAACCTCATAAAATGGGGCAGGCTCAGATGGCTGCTGTTGGTTAAACTTGACAGCAAAAGAAAAACATATTGCACTTTTGCTGATTTTTCTTTCTTTTTTTTCTTCTTTTTCCTTTAGGATTTACTGAACAAAAGGAAGAGCTTGCAGATGTTCCCTTGTAAAAGCACTGACTAAATGGCAACTGTGACAGTGCTGTTCTAGCCCTCCCTGTGGCATCACCAGGGCTGCAAATCCGGCCAGCATGGATGAAATTTGAGGTGGAATGGCTGTGGGATGGGGCACTGACTCTTGCCAGGTGTGAAAGAGAATCTCCATCCTGGACATTTGGCTAAACCAGAACCTTTCCAGGCTGGCCCAAGGGTTTTAGCCAAAGAGCTTGTGTCCAGAAAAACATTTATCAGAACCCCTTAGTGCTTCTGGACACACCTCTGTGGCACAAAGGAGCTCCACCAGGGCACGGCCATCCCAATGGCTCCAGGCTCACTCCTTCTGCCCAGCAAGATTCGGCACCACCAGGCCCTCAGGGCTGCTGGGGGGCACTGGCAGCGGCTTTGGAGGGTTTCTGAGGAAAGATTTGAAGAGTGGTGAGTGCCAGGAGTGCTCTGCCTTTGCACCTGTCCATGTGGAAAGAGACTGTCTCAGCTGAAATCCATACTGTGGCCCCTTCCTCTCTATTCCTTTCTCCTTAGTATTTGCAGATGATTTCAAGCAACTCAGTTTTCCATTCTCTAATGAGCAATTTAAATGCTAAAGGGCAGTGCCTCTGTTGAAGGCAACTGAAGCCAAGGGAGCTGTGACAGTTTATGCCAGCTGAAGCTTTGCCTTTAAGTAAATGTTTTAAACTTTCCACTAAGGAGCCTAAAATAAGCCATAGCATGAAACATTAAGAGCAAAGAATGAACTCTGGAGACCAGAGGGATTTGGGAAATGAAATGAGATCCATCTTGCTGGCACATTTTCCCCCCCTTGTCTATTTTTGGAATTTAAAAAATTCCCCCAGATTTGTCTTTCACAAACCAGCCTTTTGTTCGGTGAGCAGCACTGAGCAGCGTCGCGATTCACAGAGAGCAGGTGAGCTCTGGCAAGGCAGGATGCGAAATACAGAGCTGGAAACTATTAATATCTTTTACTGCTGGAGAACCCAAGAGTTTGGCACAGGTGCTGTTTGTTTTCTTGAACGTTCTTTTCAGCTGCGCAACGTGCAAACAAACAGGAGAGGAACAAGATTTCTAGTTGGGGAGCAGAGCAGAGCGTGATGAACCCAACTCTTCTGCGGGGCACCGTGACCCCTGCCAGGACCCAGGAGGTTTTCCTGGGGGATTCTAGAAGGTTTGACCACGCGAGGTGTGTTCACACAGCTGAGTGGGAGGCAGCCTGGCTCTGCTCAGCAGGCAGGCTCAGGAAACCTGGGCTCCAACTCCTGCCTGTGGGATTAGCTTGTGAGGGCACCCAGCCTGGCACTCAAGGCCCAGTTCTCCCGCTGCCTTGCAACCACACTTTCCACTGACTTTAAACAGAGCAGGGGATCTTTGCTGCTTATAAAAACTGAGCTTCCAAACACTTTACTCTCCCCATGTTTAAAACAAGAAGGAGAATATTTTGAGATCGGTGGATAAGAACACCTGGGAGCTCTAATACCTATGTGCCCTGCCAAGATACTGGGAGATTAAGCAAATATTTTGAGGGCTGTAAGATCTTATGAGGCGGGTATGGGGCTGTTTAGTATATCAAGGATATATTTTTCTTCCTCCTTTCATTTTTTTTTCCACAAATGGAAGAACTCAGGCAGAGAGGGGGGCCACTGAGACTCATGAAGGGAGTCTGAATTGGAAACAAAGAACACATCTAATGGCACCCTAAGACTTGGCCTGAATATCACCAAAGAAGACATAGCTGAAAAAGTAAATAATTTTGTGGGGTGTCGGCTGCATAGGCTATTATTCCAAACAGGATGTCATGAAGCTGATAAGGGTTTAGAAAAGGTTTTCCCTGTAGTGGGAGACTACATCCCTTCAGTTTGGGGCAATATATATTCAGGAAGACAATAGACTGGAGTGTGGGCAAAGAGAATAAAATGAATGATAAAGAGGTTTTGAAAACATGACCTGCAAAAAAGGTGGAAGGAAGGGAATTTGTTTAGTCTAGAAGAGAGAAGAATGAGTGGAACATGATAAAGATCTTCCAATATTTGCAAAAGGGATAGGAACTATTCTCCAGAACCTCGGGAAGGGTGAGAAGAAATCAGCCTATTTTATTGCCAGGAAGTTTTAGACAGTACTGTAGGTAAAGCCAGCTAAAGAGAAAGCTCTAGAATGGGTTGCCTAGGGAAATGGGAAATGTCCATCTTGGGAAGATTTTAAGAAGAGACTGTAGCAATTCAGATATAAACTCAGGTACTTTACAAAACAAATCGTGGTGTTTGCAGAGACAAGAATACCCCAGCGTGGGCAGACAGTTGCTTACACAAAAGTGTTTTGAAAGTCACCCAGGTGTAACAGCACTGAATAGCAGTTGATTCATTCCAAATTAAATAAGTATAACTGGTGTGGGAGTAACAAGCAGCATTTTTGTTTCCAAAATTGTTTTTAGACCTCATCTCTAAAGAATAAGTAGTTTCTTAAAAAGCACTAAAGACAAAGGAAATTACAGAGAAAGGTGACTGTGATCCTGACTTCAACAGGAGAGTGCTACAGCACCTGGAGGGCTTTCAAAGCTGGCAGATCACAGAATAAATAATCTAATAGACTCTGACTCAGGTAATGCAGCCTTAAGAGGATGCATCTTTATCTCTGTCTACTCTTCCTCTCACCTTCGGTGCCTGAAGAGTAAAAATAGCAACTTTATATATAATTTTACACTCCTAATCACTGGCCCAGGTTGCTGCTCTTGCAGCCCTGTCTCCCTGCAGCATGGAAATCAATCCTGCTGCACTGCATGATGGAGAACGTTCAAGATTCACTCTTCTGCAAGGCACAGCTTTCTCCCAGACAGGATCTGGAAATGCTGGAAGGGCAGGAATGCAGCACGTACAGGGCTCATGGCCACAGGGTTGGTGCAGGTAGTGAAGGCTGCTCACTCACCAGCCCAGGCAGAAACCTGCAGGCATCTCCTGACAAACACCCCAACCCTTTTTGCAACACCTGATCTCTAATTAAAGGCAAGACAGCCTTCCCCAAAAGGCCGAGCCTCGAATCTTGTGAGTGCTGCTGGTTGTTTGGAAATGAGAAGATTTGCAGGAAGTGCTGCTCTCTGATCCTCTCAAAAGGGAATCTCCAGCCTCCTGACGGGAAGAAGCAGCTCTGAGGAGACCACAGGCTGCTGATATTTGGGTGAAAGTCCATACCCAGCTATGTTATTCCTCCAAAATCTCCTCCAGGGCTGTTTTTTGAACAGCACCCAGAGAAATTTTGTTAGAGGGTGGTAGCACAGGCCAAAGAATGACTCGAAACTACCTACTCATTTTAGGATATTAAGCAGTCTGGAAGGACTGGATGCTCCAAAGGTGAGAGCTGGCTGTGTGGCACTGCTGCATAACAAACCTTCTGGAAGCTCTGGATAAGAATAATGATAATAATTCCTATCTTAGAGACACAGCCTTGCTCTCTACTGCAAGGGCAAGGCCGTGCACAGCCAGCTCCTTTGTGAGCCCAGAGATCTGCTCTACACCAGTGTGAATTAGGATGTTCCCAGGCTGGGATTCACATGACAGCAACACATCCGTGTGGGGCTGCAGGAATTTGATGCAAGCGCTGCCCTGCTAAATTCCCTGGAGACCGCCTGGCTGCTCTGATTTGCTTGCCAGAAGGGCTTTTGTGTCTGGGCCTCGCTGCAGGGATGCCCTGTGTTAGTTCCTCTTCCATTTTTCACTTTTTTTTTTTTTTTTTCTTCCAAGGAAACCTCTTGTTAGGCAGGACTGAGCGTCCTTGAAAGCACCAGTTATAACAAACAACCAGGGGCAGATCTCAGGCAAACGCTGCGCGAGTCACAGGTCACAGCTGGAAGTGGTTTTAGGGGAAATTCAAAATTACTGTCAAAAGCAGTTCTCTCTCATTTTAATTGTAATTGGTTAATCTCATTTTATTTGCCTTGTGGCTATGGCTGTGAAGCTCAGGAAACTCTCAGGGCCCCTGCTCTGCTCTCAGTTACCCTGGGAGCAATTCTGAAGACTTCAGCTGAGTTACTTTGGGTTTATCCCTTGTGCCACCGAGACCAGAGGCCATTGCTCTGAAAAGTCCTTGGCAAAGGGAGGAATGAATGTGGCAGGCGGCTTTTCCTTTTTTCAGAAATGAAACCAGACAAATGGTATTCACTGATTTAACCTTCCGTGTGGCCCCTCTGCTGAGCTGCCAGTGCAGGGAGCCATGGCTTTGTGTGTCTGTGTCAGTCTCTTTGTCCTCTCTGGAGCTGGAGGAGAGGAGGGATGGGCAGGGCTGTAGGTGGGAAGGTGTGAATACAAAGCCAGGAGAGCGTCAGCTGAGAACATACTCCGTGAAACAGAAAACAGCAGGAGCAGTCTGCTCCTGTAGGCATGGAATGCACCGTGCATGGAGCTGTGGACATAACAAACCTTCTGGAAGCTCTCCACTAAGAGGTGAACCCTCTCCCTGCAGCACAGCCAGGCCATTGTTAGTCCCGTGGTATCCCACCAAACTGCAGAGCACAGAAACCCCTCGGGATGAGCAGGACGCAGTGGGTGGACAAACGCGGGACGCGTTAAGGAGTTCAGCTTGGCACAGACCCCCGTGAACACGTCAAGCAGGGTGTCCGAGGCCTCTGTCTCCCCACCCTCTCCTCAGCACACGTGTGCAGTCGCATGGAATTTGCTGTTTTGACTTGCAGGCGAGTCAAAAAGCTGTCGAACAGCGATCGCATCTACCACCACTCATCATCACCATCAATTGTTCTCCAAATGAAACAGGCCACGTCGCCAAGCAAAATGCTTGGGAAGATATTTTTCCACTGGACATGCGTCCAAAATAAATACAGGAAAATCTCCTTCTCCAAGCACTTTTCCTGATTACTTTTCATTTGAGTCATTAGTAAACCCGAGATACATACACAATAGCACAAGGCTGATGAAAACCCACTTCAACATAGTGCCCCCTTTTTTTTTTTTTTTCCAGAGAGTAATCCTCTTTGTTATTCTCAGTGTATGAGAAAAACATTCCTGCAGCCTATCCAAAGCCAAAAAAAGATGTGCACATCTTCACACGTGCATCCCTTGTTACACGGATGCTTTTTGCAGCTGGTCATTTCAGCCCTGAAGAACGCTCTGGTGGGTTCTTGCCGTGCTGTGTACAAGCCCACATTTACTGTTAACTCTGTCTGCCCTAACATGCCATGTTGAGATGAGATCCTGTTGCTGCAGCCTTGGGATTTTGCTTCAAGGGAACACCACGGTCCACCTCTGTGCCTAAATCCCATCCCAGACAGATTCCAGGTTTACTGCCCTGGATTACAATGACTAGGGGCAGGGAAGGAAGCCCATATGTCTCTGTGAGGACTGAGAGTAATGACCACCTGCACTGAGATCTGCAGCCAGATCAGAAGCACAAGGAAAGGAGAGCTCGGAACAACAGCCATGACTTTCCCTCAGTGCCTGTGTCCAGGAGCTCTCAGCACTCATCCCTTCACTGGACTGCTCAGTGTCACTTCAGGAAGGGCCCTCCAGGCCCTGGGAGCACGATGTGAGTTAGTTCTGCCAAGATCTGAATCCAAACCACACAGAGCCTCTTAAATTCAACAGGTCCCACCCAAATGGCCCAGGTTCACTCAAACCTCAAACCCAGACCCGTCCCAGGCTCTGTGCACAAGACCTTCTCTCTTTTTCTCTTTGTCCACATCCCCGCCTGCAGCGGATGTCCTGGAGAACCTGGCTTGCAGCTGGAGACCATAATGAAACTTCTGGAATGTTCACTCAACTCCAGTAACCCAGAGATGGGAAAGGCAAATTACAGGCCTCTAGTCCTTGGCTTTTGTGTGCTGGCATTGCCTTTGAATGTGCTAAACGCTGTGGACAAGAAATGTTCTGCAAGAAAGCAGGTTTCCAGCCAACTGCTTTTGCTTGGTGGATTTTCTAATGGATCAGTACCCATCTCTGCTCTCCTCTCCATTTCAGTGGGACAGATCACAAGAAATGCATGCACTGAACTATGGTACAAGCAGGTGGGACTCCAAGGATTTTCCAGGCTCCATCCCACACCTGGCATACCAGACACCAGGCGGGTCACTTATTTCTCTGCAAAGCAGTGGGCAGCCCAGGGCCCTGTCTGGAGGTGACTACACCTAAATGGAAGCCATTCCTCTCAATCTATCCTGACCTCTGCATGCAGTCGAGCCCCACTGCTTATCGCAGTGAAGGTAGGAGCGTTTAAACAAGAAACACGCCAGAAGCTGAAACTAGAATTGTACCACTGCTGAGAGAACCAGCACCTCCAGTCTTAATTGTTAATGTAATTTACTTTGCCTTGCTTTGATTGCTTCCTTGGCTTATTTCTAACAAGACCTCTGCCTGGCTGTGAGAGCAGCTCACTGCTCTGCTCGTTCCTGGGATGACTTGGAGCTGGTGGCCTGGCAGGCACATGTGCTGCAGTGTCACAGCCTGGGAGGTACCAAACCAGAGCACTGTGCCAAGGGGAAAGTGCTGTCTGGAATGCTCTGTATGTGCTGGAAGGGCCCAGAGCAAACACGGCTCTGTCCCCTGCAAAGGCAGAGCCACTGAAAATCGCTGCCTGAAAAGAGAAGCCCTCTCTCTTGGCCACCTGGACATGAGCAGCCACTCAGCATTCCTGCCAGAGCTCTACTTCACACAGCACGGCTGCCTCAGGACTGTGCCCAGCCCGTGCCCCTGCTCACCCTGGCCAGCAGGAGCTCTGGAGATCTCTGCCCTCCCTAACTGCTCCTCCTTTCCTGTCCTGTGCTTGTATAGTGCAAACTCTCCCCTCAGATGTCCCTCTCTGGTGGCCTCTGAGCCATCCCATACCAGGAAGGTGGTGGTGCTCCCCAGAACTGCTGCTGAGTACAGGAGACCCTGGAATGTGTATTTGTGTATTTGCCATGGCTCTGCCTGTCCTTCCTGCTCTGCTGCTACCAGCCCCCAGTATAAACCAGTGCTCCCAGTCAACGGGAAGCTGTGGCAGCCCCTTGGCCAGCCCAGCACTGTCTTGGGTGAGCCATTCCTTGTCAGGAGGCCTCAGGATCTGTGGTACAAGACGACAGGAACCTGTCAAACAGATGCTTCCAGAAAAGGTCCTCCCCCTCAGCAGCTCTTAAACCTCCCAGCCCCAACGTTTCTTCTGTGCAAATACCTGACATTTACTAACATTGCCTGAATTTTGGGTGAGGTTTCCCCTCTTACTCCCTAGCTCACTGCTGACATTTTAGGAACAGCGATCCTGACCTCACTTGATAAGGTCAATCCAAACCTCCTGAGGCTGCAGCCCAGAGAGCAAACAGCTCTGTCTTTCCCCACTTGGAAGCTGGGGCTCTGGACACTGCTTTCTGGGTGCACCAGAGCCATGCAATAGCCACAGCTCAACCGAGAGCCTTCCCCTAACTCACAGCCACCAGCCAGGTAAGTCTGAGAGTCATTGCTCAGATTCTCTCCAGCACAGCTCACACCAGTGGATTATGTTTCCATGAAAAGCTGAGGGAGGAGGCAGCAAGCATGGCAGGGACTGTGGCTGTAGGAACTGGTCGTACCTACAGAGCAGGAGATGGAGGATGGAGGAGAGGGCTGGAGCTGCATTATGCTGCTTCACTCGTGCTGATATCCTGACAGACTGAAGCTTTGGAACAAATCTGACTTTCTGTTTCCTCCTCCTTCCCACCCCCAACCCACTGCATTATTTCTCACAGAACAAAAATCCTGTTTCTTGCCCAGCTCTACCACCAGAGCACTAATCCTTTGGTGGTGTTGGATTAGGTCTTGGACCCTGAGAAAGCACTTCCAGGGCACAGTGAAGATTTTGTTTGTTGGGGTCTAACCCATGTACAGCTCCCAGCTGCCATGGTTGTGAAATTGTGCCTTTTATTTTGCTTTTAAGCAGCCCAGGAGGCAAGGAAAGGAGGGCTGTTCTGAGAGACTATTCCTAATCATCTGAAAATAAACCCAGTATTTTTCTTGGCTTGTAAAGGAAAATGGTTACCTTGATTGCAACTTGGTTCTAACACACCACACATTTCAGACAGTAATGAAGACTGCAGATATGAGACTTGTACAGGCTCTGTTACACAAACCTTTACAGAGTTCCCCCCCCTTTTCCTTTCCATTCTATATCCAAAACTCTGCCTGGTATAGCTAAGGACCTCTAATGGCTTTTTTGGGAAAAGGAGCTTTATCTCAGGTGCTAAAGTTGGGAGCCACCTTTTATTCTTTGCCATACTGACAAAAGGTTAATGAAACAGAGCTGGCATTTCATCAAGGCCAGCACTGAAAATTAGGGACAAAGCTGCCATTAAAAATAACCAGATGCATGTGCTTCTACCCCTGACACACCGGTCTTGAAATATCTCCCTTTTGGGTTGTACAGCTTCCAAGGAATAGCAGGAAATTACAATTGTTACACTGGCCAGAGAATGGATTTAATTTGTACTGTTTTATCCTCCCTGTTGGAAACTATCCTCTCTTTTCTTCCACGCCAGCTAGAAAGAAAAGAAAAAAAAATCAGCAAACCCAACACATTTCTGCATGAAACCTTCCATGCAGTTGGATCACAGCCTGCCCTGAGGCGTTCTTGCTTCCTCTATCAAAGGTATGGACTGTTTCCCTTCTTCAGGGTTTATTGTGAAACATCCACATAGGGCATTCTACAGACAAATTTATGGGTGCTTAATTAAAGGCAGCTTGAAAACCACTGGTTGGTGTGAGTTCAACTGGTACACCGAGCTGATGCTAGGGGTGCTACAGAAAAAGCTGCTTCTCAGGGTGATAAAGAGCTGGTTAAAGGGGTTGTGCACATGCCAGGGCAAAGCCTGGTGATTACATTTAAAGTGTCTGCAAGAGGAAAATCGACTTTTTGGATGCAGAGGAAGGAAGAAGCTGCAGTACAAGTAACACGTCCAACTGTCCAGGAGTGACTGTCCAAACAGAGGCTCCAGAGCCTGGGCTGGTTTGGATTAGTTCAGCAAACATCAGACTAAAGGCAAGAACATTGTGCAAGCTCAGAGAAGGAGCTGGGCAAGTTACAAACATGCACACAATGGTGAGGTTGCTTCAGCTGAAGGGTAATTACTTGTTGAGCAATCATAATCCAAGTAATTTGGTCTCATGTCTGTATGAAAGGGAGGTTTGAATTCATCTAAGACACCTGTTTTCCTTAAATAGGTACAACTCTGGGCTACACAGGTGGAAACAACCTTTGGAAGGACAGGTTGCTGGCCTGGATAGATGACAAAGAGCTGTAGATTTATGAGGGATGAGCAACGATAGACAGGTTTTTTTTAAAGAGATGAATTCTGTACTCTTGTGACATCACAGTGGGAATATATTGGCTCTGTTGAGGCTGGAGAGATGATTGCAGTGAGTGAGTTACAGAAGCTCAGTGAATTACTGCTCGTCAGCTGAGCTGTGGTAACTGCCTGTGCTGTTGGACACACACAGAACACTGAGTTAGCTCACGGCTGATTTGAGGCACAGTGAGGCATAATGTGGTTAATCCAGAGCAGAAACTGGCCTGAGCCCATAACCCAAAACGCCTTTTTGAAAAGTACCTAGTCATGTTAATTGGCTCCAGTGGGATGGCTGTAACAGCTCAAGTGGCTCCAGAGCACAGAGATCCCCAAGCTCACAGGAGGTCTGAGGGTGGCTCTGAACCCAGAGAGGAGCTGGTTCCAGCCAGGCTCTGCACCCCTCTGGACAGCACAGCCCCAAGACCTGCACCAGAAATGGTTCCTTACTGACTCAGGAGGGAGGAATCACAGGAATGCATTTCCAGCACCAACCTGGGAGGTCTAAAGGAGGTCAGGGAGGAGAACAGCAGCTCTCCAGCGAGGCCATAGGAAAGCACTGGAGCTGTTCTGCTCCAGTGCTCCAGCCCCGAGGTGATCTGGCTGGAAGCAGATGAAAGGCGGCTGGCGAGGCACATCACTCCTCTTGGGAGCCTTCCCTCCTTCAGCAGGGGCTGTAGCCAAGAGCTGAAGTGACTCACGATAGCAGCAGATGATGAAGCAGAGGATGGCACAAGTCTGATCAATGCCTGTCATGAGGCCAGGCCATGTCAGGTCCAAGAGTCCCCGGGGCAGGAGAACTGCAGCAGCATTCTGGCTGGGGCTGCCACTGCCAATGCTGTTGAGATTTTCTGGCTATCTTTTCTGCCTCCTCAAGCTTAATTTTCTCTTCCCTCAAGAGGAACAGGAGCTTCCAGAAAACCTGCCTCTCTAGCTACCTTCAGCCCTCCCCTGCCAATGCAGAGTGTTGAAGGAGGAAGGATGTAGAAGGGAGAGGAGAGCAAGACTGAAGAAAGTGAAGCAAAAGAAAGAGCAGGACCGACAGGGGAGAGCACAGGGGGCACAGGCTGCTGTGTTGGGGTCTGTGGCACTGCCACTCAGCCCTGCAGTCAGGTGGTGATGCAGAAAGGAGGGAGAGGAGAGCAGACATCCAGCAGCAGGGAGGAGCAGAGATGTGGCTGAGGCTACGAGGCACTGGCGCCTGATCAGGCGATGGAGCCTGGATTATCTGTGCCCAGAGTTTCCTCTCCTCCAGGTGCCATGCACACAGGCTGTGGCTTACAGCTCTCAGGGCCACCACGAGGGGATGCAAGCACAGATGGGGGCTTGGCTGCTGTTTGTGTGATCCCTCCCGGGGGCTCCTGGGGCCTGCAAAAATGCTCAGCAATTCCTTGCACCTTTACAGTGGTCTGGGCAAAATTTACAGCAAGAGAAAGAGGCCCAGGAAAAGCTGTTTGCATGGTAGGTCCACACAAAGAACACTTAATCCTGGGCTTTGCTACCTGTCACAGTGCATTACACTCCCCTGCAGCTGACCCCCACCGTGGAGCAGAGCTTGCTTCCCCCAGCAGCAGGGCTGCAGCCACAGGTCTGTGTTTGTGTTCAGGAGGGTCCTTTCCAAGGCATCAGACAAATGGGGAGCTCTGGGAGGTGGGGCTGAGAGTAGGCAACTGTCAAACCCTTTTATAGCAGGTCCCACAGGAATTTGTTTTCCTCCTATTTTTAAGTTGAAAAGGATCGAGTTTCACTGCAGGAAATAGTTCTTCTCCTCCTCCCTCCCACACACCTTTAATTTTTTTCAACAGCATGTTGGAAGAGCAGGCTGCTGTCTGCCTCAGGTTTCCAAGAATCAGGCAAACTGGAACCAAAGCACTTGTTATCTGCAGCCAAGGAAGCAAAGGGAGAGAGGCTGGAGAAGAAGTGCTCCTGTCTGCAGATCTTCAGAGCCTTAGGGTGTCTTTATTGGTGAGATACACCCTTCCCCATCCCTTTTCATCAGGTTGAGATTCTAATCGGGGTTTCGGAAGAGGTTTCTGTGAAATCCCTAGAGGAAAAAAAATTACCCATATTAATTGAAGCTGCCTTGCTTGTTGCCCAGTGTCACAGGAAGATCCTGGGGAGGGAATGCAATGGCCCATCCTCAAGGAATCTCCTCTGCATTGTATCACTTGCAGGGGTGGACCTTTGCAACAGCCTAACTCTGCGTTCCTGTTAGAAACAAACGCATCCAGTCAGTGCAGTGACCTTAAAATCTCCGTGTGCCCGGGCTCTGCTAACACCACAGCAGATCCTGCACGTTGATAAACCTGCATCATTTGCAGATGCCAAACGTGCACCCACGCACGGGGGCTTTGGGCAAGATGCGCTTCAGCCACCAGACTCGAACCTGCAGTTCAACTCTCAGCCTGTGACTGAGGGCTGAGAGCAGGGGTCTGCCTGACAAACAACAGCTTGATGGACACCTTTTGATCCTCAGCATTCACAGCCCAGTGATTGCTCACCCGCTCCTTCCCCATCCTGCTGATACCGATCAGTTTTGCTCACCAGGCACACCCAGCCTTCCCTCACCTGCTCCAGCTCATTTCCCCTGTTTCCCTTCAGTGGCAGTACAGACAATGCCTCCTTTATAGGTGCTTCCACATGCCTGGTGGAAAACCTATCGAGACTAGCACAGTTATATCAATGATCTCCTGTTTATTATTCCTCCTGGCATGGGATTTGCCATTACCTCTCTAGCACAGGCAATGTCTTCCATTCGTCTTGTCTCAGCCAGTTGTTTGCAGCGGGGGGCTTCAGAAGAGACAAAGCTACAATTGATGGGAAACATAAGGCCAGGCTGCTGCCAAAAGGGGGTTTCCTCAGGGATATCCATAGCCTTAGAAATAGTTTCTACAGTCTCTCCCAACAGTGGTTGTGCACACCTGTTAAAAATGCTTTGCCTTTGGACCTGTCTTTCTGATGACCTTTCTTGGCCACCTGTTACTACTCAAACACTTTTTAAGTTCACATCCTTCCAATGCAATCAGTATTGGGTAAATAACTCTTTCTCACGCCGCTGAAGCCAGTGACTTACTCTAGAGTGTGCCAGAGGGCTGTCACTGGAGCAGGACAGCCCCTCAAATCTCAGGGCCTGATTTGTGTTTCTGGCCTGCAGAGTAATGTTAGGGTGGTTTCAAGTCCTTCAGACACTCATCTGCAAGCCTGTTCCAAGAAAATTTAAGTAGATGTCTGCTCTCTTCACTTCTGTCAGAAGGGCACAGAATAACCAATTACGTGCATTTCCCAGGCATCACAAAATTAAAAGGGCATTTCAAATCTAAAAAATCTAACCAACTTCTTGGGTTTTGCTCTGGCACAAAGATTCACAAACACCCTCTCCATTCACGCTAACATTGTTCTGGCAACCATGGCCACTGCCCTAGAGCTGGGTGTGTTCCACGGACATAAAACTTGAATGGGACTGAATCTTTCAGTTTTCAGTAAGTCAAAAGTCACAATGAGAGCTGCAGTAGTGAAGATGCTGATGTAACCAGCCTTCTGCAAAACACTTTGGACTAGAAGATTTCTGCTATTATTAGAGCCACAATACTTTCCCTTTTCAGTCACCAAGGGGCAAGTAGGATGCTTTGCTCTAAAGCGTGTATGGTGGAAACTTGGAGTAGTGAAACCTGAGCAAGACACTCAGGACAAACTAAGGAGATCAGATTTGAGTTTGCAAAACAAACCCAGTTGGCAGAGGGAAGACGTGGATTAGAGCAAATAAAGAGTGAGAGTTCAGCTGGGAAACAGACCACAGCTATCCTGGAGAAAGAAAGAACTTTTCCAGCCCTCCCTTCCCAATGCTTCCACTGTGAAGCTTCACAGATTTTGACCTAGAACTGCCCTCTTCCTCCTCCACTCCTGCATGGACTGGCTGTCTGGAACATTATCTCAGCACTGCTCACATCCCACCGGGTTCTCTCTGCCTGCACCTCCCAGGCTCTGGTAACAGATCCCTCTGAGTCAGAAGATGAAACCACCACAGCGTGGTTACTTCAGTTCTTTCCCTTTTGTTCACCTTTAGGAGCCAGTAGTGGCTCCTGGAAACAAACCCAGCCCGGGTGGAGCCCTCACCAGGGAAAGACCAAAGTCATTGCTGTTCAGACACTCCAAGTCCTGGACTCTCATTAGTAGAACATTGCTGCCTCAGTCCCTCTGGTAAACCCACACACAGTCAAGAGCTGCTTGGCAAGCACAGGGTGAGTCCCTGCACCCTCCAACAACGCTGGGAGGGTGCTGCAGGCGAGCCCTTCATATTTCACGTGGGCCTTCCACAGAAATGTGGACAGAGCCAGGTACAGCCCAGCAGCCACTGGGCCACCCCACTTCAGTGGGCCAGGAAAACCATGCACATATGGAAAGAGGCCCTGGGAAGAGGTGAAGAATTTAGCAAGTTAGAGAGGAGAAACAGATGCTGCTGGCTAAGCATCTTCACTCAGAAATTATTTGTAAATACAGCTCCTACTGTGTTTTTGCCCCTTGGCATTACAGAGGAGCTATAAATACAGGTACTGATTGTGCCAAAGTCTGGGGAAGGTGCTGCAGCCTGGCTTAAAATGTGGGCTGGCACCCCTGCTGTGCAGAACAAGAATGTGCTGCTGCTCCTCCACACAGGTCTTAACATTTCAAGCCAGACTGAGGGAACAAATGCCCACAGACCTTTTTACTGTCAGGAGAAACTGGCAGGGCCTCATCCACATGCTTACAGCCCCAGAATGCCTTTCCATGAACACTTCCAGCATGCAAGCCACAAAGAACATTTTCATCCTTGGAACACCACTGTGGCAGGAGATTGTCCCAAGGAGGGATGTCCAGGGTTGGCTCACAGCACTGTCCAGCCCTGAGCACAGTTTGTTTTTCTTGCAGGAGAAGGGAGGCAGCGAGGGGCTAGATCCTCTCTCCAGTTCAACCTTCAGAGCATCCACACCGTTCAGTGTTGCTTGAACCAAATGCCAGCCTTACAGGAGGAATGGGATCCCTATAGGGTTTGTCCAGGCCCTTTGGAGCAATTCAGAAGGTTACCACCATGAACAAGAACATACCTGTAAAAGCCACGGGCAGAAAAATGGGCTTTTGTGTGTCTGTGTGCGTGCAGTAGGATCACACTGATAATGCTGTCTGGATTTGCAACTGTCTAGACAATGGGAAAATTAGCATCATGAAACTGGATAGTTTTGTGAAATGCCCAGCCAAATATCTGGGAAATATTTTTGTAATGGTTCTCCTCAGAGGGAGATATGTCCATTAGAGATGCAGCTCTTTTGTCTTGCATTCTGGTGAGGGATGGAGGGGTTTTACTGAGCCTCATCTGCCATGGTTTCCAGCCAGACACTGGTGCTACTGTGGAGGAAAATAAGCCCGCAGCACAGCCATGGCAAATGAGCTTTCTGTAGGCTGGAGCTGCTGCTTTTTTGGCACAGAGAGGGAATTTCATCCTAAGAGCTAGAGGCTAGGACTGTATGAACAGTGGTTTACCTCTGGAGACAAACAACTAGAATCCAGTGTCTCCCCAGCCCGTTTTACAGCCTGCAGTTAAGCCCAAAGGATTTCTAGGCTGCAGGGTAAGAGCTCACAGAGAGCAAACAAAACTCATTCTGAGCCTCTTGCCTGGAGGCCCAGGAGCATGGGGCTTAGAGATGCACAGGGATCTCTCCTCCTCATGGTGGACAAGATGCAGCAGCCAGAACTGTGCCCACAGCTGAGCTGGGAAGTGCTTTGGTCACTCTTCCACAGAGCTATAAGACCCCAAAGTGAACACCTGATGCAGAGCAGCACTGTAAGAAACAATCTGGATACAGACTCTGTAGGAGAAGCCAGGCCAGAGGCAAAACAGATAAATAGAATCTAGTGCTCAGCTAGTTTGCAATACTTGGGGTGGGCTCAGTGGTCCCAAAGTGCTATACTTTGATTAGCCCTGTATGCTCAGGATTTTAAAGAGGAAGGCAGTTTTGCTCTTGAGATAGTGCAGAAGCAGTTCGGAGAAATAAAAGCCTCTGTTCCCCCCCCCCCTTATGTCAGAGGAAGATACTAATTAATACCCTTCATATCCTATTGAAAGAATTACCTACCTATGACATAATAACAACACCATAAAGTTAACATTTTTGTGCTGCAGATCCTGTTGTTTGACTTTCCTGAGCTATTTCCTTGCCCCCATCCATCAGAACCCTGACTGGATAATTCCACCCCCCCCCTCCAGTTTTTGTAGAAGTAATCTTTTGAGTTTTGTGAAGTTGATCTTGGCTCATGGCACACATCCCACATCTGTTTTCCTAGGCATTACTGTTTGACTCAGAATGATTGCATTTTAACTTCATCCCCCCACTGCTACCGTCAAGTGCAGAACCCAAACGAAGCACTCCCACCACCCCCAGGGCATACCTGATGTCTGGGGAGGCACATGTCCCCTCACCTCCTGGTACTGAATAGTGAGGGGTTACTCCAAGAATGCTGACTGCTTATTTATTATTCTTGAAGATGATACGGTGTGAACTGACAGCGCAGGTTAAATACAATTATTCTGTATGAGTGAGTTTTCAAAGCTCTCCTTTTGGTTCTTAGCCAAGATCCTTAAAAGCACATCATTAAGGATAAGCGTGCACACAGAGCAGTGGGATGTGATGTGTGCTCTTTGTCATGTTGGTTTTGCTACCTTTTGAAATCGAAAAAGAGAGAAACTGCCCATCCCTGTTTGTGGGCAAACTGCCACACACTTCCAGGAGACTTTGGACCAAAGATCTCACTGCTGCATGCCCAAGGGGACTTGGCAGAACCATTCCCCAGGTACTGCAAGACACAGACGTACAGGTGGAAAATACTTGCTGAAAAGCTTGGTCTCTCAGGATTCTGACTTCCCCAAGCTGAAACTTTCAAAACTCCTCATTCTCTTTGAAACCATCTTGGCTTCTTAGCACCTCGCTGAACTTCAGCAGGGGTGATTGGAAGAGAAAAATGCTGAGTTCAGTAAGGCAACATGTACATTTGAGATAGGATATGGTCAGGCAAGAACACTTTCGTTAGGCACGCAGTCAGAAAATCTCTGCTGGGCCTCTGCTGATTCATGACCTTCAGCTAAATTTGGTTGGATATGTCTGGATATGCTGCCCACCATTCTGCATCTGGTAATAGAGTTAATAAATACCTCTTTCAGCATCATCTTTCCTGCGGTATTTTGCTCAGTCCAATTCTGCTACTAGGCAGAACTCAGAAATGGAGGAATCTGCCAGTTAGAGGGGAGGGGTTGATCCCAAGTGCAAAACAGCATATCCAACAGGAAACATGAAGGCCATGGGTTAACAGCAGCTCCATGCCAAAACACCCCCCTTCCCCAACTCTGAGCATTGCAGAGTTCTGACCATCTCTGCCTGGTTAATCCAAGAGCGGGATGGCTACACAGCTGAAATGGTGACACATCAAAAATAAAAGGAACTGAGGAGATATTTTCAATGCTGCTAGTAGGTAATTATTCTGAAGAATGAGCAGTAAGGGAAATAACTTTCACAGGGGCACACCACTATGATTTGGAAAAAAGGTAAAGTTTTAAAACTCCTGCACAGCTCTCTGGTTGCAATTAGGAAATGTTAGCTCAGTCAGGCATGGAGTGCTTCCTTGCCAATGTCTGAGTCTTGTTTTGTCTCTGATAACTCCACATTCTGCTTTTAAGAGACAGCTGATGTTTGATGCTACTGTGTCAATATAGAAAGCTAAATTCTGTCCTGGCATGTTCCAACACTTGGGAAAAAAAAAAAGAAAAGAAGAGGGGGATTGATTTTTTTACTGGTGAACTTACTGAAGATGATAAGTTTTGGGTTTGAGGTGCACATTTTAAGCCATGTGACTTTTGCCATCTTTCTTCACAGATCTCCTAAAATGCTACCCTGAAAACAAAGTTTGAAAGCTGGGCTGGGAACAGATGTCCATCTTTCTTGCTTTCGTCTTTGGAGTCCTTCTCTGGGCTACTGGGCTTGCTCTGAGCTCTCCATTGCAAGGTGTAATGGGACTGTAAGAACTGTGTTAGTTCCTCCGAGCTCCATAAGAAAGCCCAAGTTCTCTCCCTCAAAAGGCTTGGGAGCCTCAGGTCACCACCACAGGTACCATTTCACCTTTCACACAGTCAACCCAATTTCCAGGTAAACCCTGCAACCCATGACAACCATGTTTGAATACCAGAAGCAGATAGACAGAAGAAATTAATATGATCCAAACAACTGCAGAAAAGGTTTAACCTCCTAACCCTGGGCTGGCACTAGGGCACACAAAGTGCTCAATGTGCTGGTACAACCACTGAGCCCAGAGCGACTGAAAGCTGCAGTGATAGAAATGTGCTGGTGTAGCAAAGCCAGTCCTGCTCTCTGCACTAGCCCAGAGGTTGCCAGCACAGTTTCTCTCCACCGCTGTACAGAGTATCCCTCCCGCGTGCTGAGGTTGCAATAAATCCCAACTATTCTCCACTGCAGGCATCACTTAAGTGCTGCTGGCTAGACCAAGAGAACTTAAACAAAGCCACCCCACAAGCCATAGCCATTTATCCACTCTCTCCCCCCTTTTTTGCTTCAGGACATGACTAAGAATGGATATATCAGTGCAGTAACAGGATCATCCGAAGCCACGTCCTCACATGCTGTTGCCACAGTCACATCAGGGCACAAACCTTCCCATTTAATGTAAGTAATAAGGGCCTGTGTGTTTTGGAGCAAGGGGAATGTGGCTGAGATTCTTCCTTTGCTGACACGCCACAGTGCTAAGCTGCTGTGGCACACACCAGAAGGAACAAATGTAAAGTCAAAGGAATTATAATCCAAGGAAGGGCTGCAGAAACCCAAACTGAGATGTCATAAAAACATAAGCCAGTATTCATTACCCTTGTAACCAAAGAGAAACTATTGATATGCCAGTTTCCACCATGAACAGCTACAGTTGAGGGTCTGAGTTTATAAAACATTGAATGACTTACCATATGTTGCACTGGATGGTTTTGGTCGGAAGTCCACAAAGGATCTGTTAGACAGCAATTTCTCCTGTTGAGACAAAAACTCAGAGGTAGAAACTGCCTTGCCAAGCCCAGAAGATAAGCACAAAGACATATTGTTTTAAATCACAGGAGAGCAGAGCATGCTGGAACAAAGCAAATACAGACTCTTGGGGTGTTTAGACTACAGCCTGTCTGCCTTTTTCCAAGTTGGGTTGAATGAAAAAGCAATTTACAGCGAGCTGAGGATCACTGCAGTCATGCCAGAGAGTCCCAGCTGCACAGTGCACTGTTGGATGTGGGACAGCAGCTCAGTTACAGGTAAAGCTTCCAGGTGTTTACAAGGCAGTGTGGTAGGGAGGAGCTGGCTCACAGCAACTGACCCTGATCCTGTTTGCCCCCATCTCCTCTGTGGATCTCCAAGCCCCTTGCAAATGGTCCCACTGCATTTTCTGCCTTTTTCCAGTGTAGCTTAATCCCTGAAAACGTAATGGGGATGGGCATGGTCAGCAGGAGATATCCCAGGTTTTCCTTTCTCTGCCAGGGATTTGCTTCATTCCCGTGCCCTGAGCACTTTATTCACCACAGAAGTAGGTCTAATATCCAGGCTTTAAACTTGTGATTCCCTGGACTAGAATTGATTGCTGGAGGTATGTAAGAAGTAAGGAAAACCAGTTCAGACACTACAGATTCTCCATGCTGATTGCCAGAGAGATTCATCCTGTTGACTTCCGTGGGATGGATGGGTTGTCTTTGTCACAGAGGACTCCAAAGCAGGTCCGGTTTGAAGATCCAAGTTGGCCATGAAGCTGAGAAAATGGTTTATGGCACAAACCTTCTCAGTGTGCCCAGATGGAGGTGAAGAGGGACTCTCAGGAATTAGACTGAATTCTCCTTTCCCAAGGATTTTGATCACTCTGAGACATAACCTCAGGATATTTGCCAAGCTTATTAAAACAAACATGGGGAAGCTCCTTGTGGCAGGACCCACAACTTCCCAGCTCCTGAAGGGCTCAACCTAGAAGTTAAAAGGCAGGAGGGGAGCAAACAGCAGTCGCTTTGTGTGACATGGAGGGCTGAGGAAATTTCAAAGACAAATTATTCAAAATAAAAAGCAGTGCAAAAACAGATTAGGAAACTACTGTGCCGTGACTATTAATGAAGCGATAGAAAATATCAATCACTCCCTGGCCTCTGAAGCTTGCTGTGAGAGAAGAATTAGGAGATTTTATGTTCCAAGTACCAGGAAACCACAGGGCCCTGGTGCCTAGTTTTCAAAAGAACACTGAATCACAGGGAGGAAAGCAGAGTGCTGCAAAGAGCCAAGGGCAGAGTTTAAAAATAGCAGCTTTCAGTTTTGCTGCTTTTTTCTTCTTAAGTGCCTGGATATAGGATCATGTCAGAGGGTGGATAAAGAGAGCAGACCAGCCCCCGTGGAGAGAGAAGTGTTCCTGAATGAAGTGCTGCCAGTCGGGGGTTGTGGGCTGCTCATTTTGCACTCCAGCTCTCCCCCTCAAAGGAACCAGTCTCTGCTGATCCTCCCGTCTGCCCAGCACCAGAGAGGGGCACTGGGGGAGTGGGGATGGAGGAGCTTTTCCACCCCATCAGTGTGTGCAGAGGCCAGTGCAAATGAGCAAAGCCAGGGGCTGAATGGGTGATCCAGCCAAAACCATCCAGGGCAAATTTCCCATGGCACTAAGGATATTTTGGAAATGCTGTGCGAGGAATGAGATTTTCTGAGACGTTTGTGCTGATGCTCTGGGTCTGTGGGCAGGGAGGAACCATATCTGGCTGCTGTACACTGGCAAATGTGCTAAACCAAGGGAAAGGACATCTGACTTCTGATACTGCTCAAATTTCTCCAGCACTCAGACTTTGTACTGTGAAACTCTTGAAAGACCACTCGGTGAAAGTCACAGCACCTACCAAAGCAACCGCAGGGAGAAATTGAGCATTGGTACTTTAGACAGGCAGAGGAGAGAGATAAGTATCTCCTGAAATGGACAGCAAAGTTTTAAGCCATACAGTGGAGTAACAGTGATGATCTTAAGGCTGAAATGGGCAGGGACTGCAGAAAGCAATGAAATCTCATCCAAATAGATTGAAAAACAGATATGTCTTTAGGTAGCTGATCTCAGAAGACAAAGCCATGTGCCTGCAGAGAGGCAGGATGCCCCCGTGGGCCTTTGCTTTGTCTGTGAAAAGAGAAGAAAGGCACAGCTGATGCTCTGGATAAGGCTGTCTGCATCTGCCTCTCCGGGGAAGTCTGCTGTGCCTTATGACTCACTGCTCAGAGGATGCTCTCAAATCTATAGAGGAATAATTCGTGTAATAAGGGCAGCAAGTGCAGGGAGCCACATAAAATCCCTTTTCCCAATTAAGCAAGCAGAAACACAAACCCTTTTCCCTCAGCCTTCTCAGGGACAAAACAAGCAAGTTTTTCACTGCAATAAGCTATGAGTGAAACGGAAGGTGGAGGAGGAGAAATACTGGCTCTGTCACTTGGTTAATAGGAGTACACAAATCACTTAAACTGCTCTCGGTTCAATTGTGAGATTGAATCATTGCAAGTTCAGTTTCTCCTGTCACCAGCAAGGACTTCCAGGCTCTAGTGTGGACAACAAACAACATTCACAAAAACTGAGCACAGTTTAAAAGCAAAAACCTTGTATGGATAATTATGCTGACTGAGTCCTAAAGGAACATTTTAACTTTACAAATATACAGAAAAATCCCAAACATCTGGAATCTGAAATATCTCCTTGTAAAGTGGTTTCTACTGCAATGTCATCTGTTCTTGCTGTTATTTGAGATAGGCTGCTAAATCAACCGACTGGACTCCAGTGACCTGCATGGCACAGAGCTCTTCCTTCCTGTGGCTCATAAAAGAACCCAGTAGTGCCCCAGGCCAGTGTAATTGCCATGTCACATGCATGGCACAGATTGTTCAGCAGACAACCTCCTGCTTTCAGGGAGATAAGGAGCCCCACGTGTCCTAGAGATGCTCCAAGAGACATCCAAAAAGTTACTTGCTCTTGCTGTCCTTCAAAAGAACCAAGCCAGGATGTCTGAGCAGCAAACCCAGTGGTGCAGTGTCCTGCCCTCTGAGCAGACCTGAAAGCTTTTATGATGTGGGAAAAATCTTGAAAGCAAAAACTCAGATCCAGCTCATCCACTGCTTCCCTCAGCCTTGCAGGTACAAAAAGCTCCTCCAGCCCAGCTGGCCTGGGATTTTCCCTTGCTCAGCTTTCAGTGGAGTTCAATGTGACTGCTGACAAAACCAGTGTAGAAATGCCCTATAATGAAGCCCCAGTGGTAGAAGAGCTCTCACCAAATTGCCACTCCAGGGACTTTCTTGCAGTTTCTGCACCTATAAAAGATTGACTGGGACATGGCAAAACTTTCATCCCAATACAGGGAGGAAAACGAGAACAGGAGCAGGACTCCATACAATATTCCCCTCTTTTAAATGTAGGTATTACAGCAGATTGGAAAAACAGGTGGCTTTTCCTCTGACAATATATACCAAGGAGCATTTAAGCAGCAGGGCCAAGATGAATTAACCTGATCAACTACAGTAAACTTACTGTGAAGTACAGGAAACATGAAGCACTGTGTTTTCTCATTTGTGGCTTGGAAGACAAATTTGCCATTGAGCTTCTTTTGGAGGGCAGCAGGAAAGGGCTCAAAGCAACACTGCAGCATCTTCATCGACCATTGCACCCTACCAGCACAGATCCCTGCACTTCCTTGTCCTTTTTAGCCCTCAGCAGTTGTAAAGTACCAACAAATACACATACTCAAGCCTGGGGAGTTTTCTGTTTTTCATCTGGAAGATTTCAAAAGGTTTCACAAGGGCAAACATGAGAAGGCATTTGGATGTTTCCTGGACAAAACCTTGTTGTTTCCATTCTGCAGGAAGAGCTGACACTTTAAAAGACACCCAACCAACCACAGACATTGAGAAATGGTGCAAGACATCTTTGGGTTTGTCTCTGCCAATGCTTTGACCTCGCCACAGCGACCAGACAGAGCTTGCTGAAAAGTTCTCAATACTTGGAAAAATAGTGGCACCACTCTACCATCTCTCATCCAAAGCAATGCATGAACACATTGTACTTCTGGAACAATTCTGGCCCTTGGCTGCATTTTGGGGCTACAAACACAGACAGCAGAGGAGGGGGCACATGAGAAGAGTAGTGGAAAGCTGCTGGTAATGATGGATAGTATTTTTTGACAGAGTTCAGTGTGGCTGTACAAGGAACAAGCCAGGCACAGGGAACACTGCATCATGCTCATGTGTCCCAGGTATGCCCTGGATTGAAATCCTGCTGGATTTCTGTACCCCTTACTTAAGGCATTTAAAATACCTTTATCAAAGAACAAAGTTCCAGTGGAACCCTGTTAAGAATAAATTTGCATTTAGAGCAAAGACATGGATGTCCAGCAGTGAAAGTCAGTTCAGGCATGTTTTGACACAGGAGAATTCTCACGTGGTCCCAGAATAACCAGCGGCAAAATCCTTTTTGTATTAGGCCCAGTGGTTTGGATCATATTAATGCCAGCAGACACTTGACCTGGCTGTCTTGCCAGCTCCCAGGTTCATGCTTTCCTCCTTTGTTCATTAGATATTTGAAGCAATAATATCTAATTCCTTGCCTGTTTTCAAGGGAAAAAAAAAATTCCCTTGAGAAGCTTTCCGAGTTACACTTCCAGCTGGTTTTTGCCTTTGCATTGCTAGTTCTGTGCAAATCCAGGTCAACTCTGAAAATAACCCCCTGGCATTTAAAAACACCTCCACTCAGATTTTAGATGGAATTTTGAATGTTTCCAAAGAAATTCTTATGATTGGCCATGGGGGAATCTTACAAATCATCCCATTTCTAGCACTGGATTGGATGAGAAGCTGAAGCATAAATTTGCCAGGTGATATAAACTGTGTTTTCCACACATTCATGCATTCAGATTAGTTCTCTGCTAACAATTCAGCAGCAGTAAAACTGGCTATAAAACTCCATCATCAGGTATTCTGGAAGCCAAATCTCGGAGGTCTTAAAATGCCTATTGCCCAGGCCTACAGAGCAAGACCAAATTCCTGCAAGGAGCTCACTTCATTAGCCCTGCACTGGATGAGCTGGACCAGCATTAAGGCCCCAGTGTCAGGCATTGCAAGGCAGCCCCTGCCCTTGGGAGTTTGAGATCTAAACCAGACAAAGCAGAGAATAGTCCTGAATTGCCTTTTCCTACGCTGGAATATTTCAGATGAACAAAGCTGCAGGTTTTGGCAGGCAGTGTCCAGCTCTGAACAATTTGCTTTGTATCCAGACTGCTTAAAAGATACCAGGGTGAATTCTTCCCATTGATTTTATTTTGGGAACACTCCCAGCTCTTTGATTTAACTCCATTTTTTGATTGCACATTATAACTCTGCCAAAGAACTATCCATCCAAAGGAACAGCACTACCTCTAGCAGATCCTTTGGGACCTACACGAATGTCAGTGGAGCTCAGGCACCTTTTGTTCTCGTTTCTCCTCCGGGACCACGTGGGCACCACGCTCCAAATGGGAAAAAAACACTTCAAGGCTGGGGTACCACAATTTTGACATGATATCCACACAGCCCAGGCCTGTGGGCCTCCCCCAGGAACACACAATTCTCATGTCTCATTTGTGCCTCAGTTTTACTGAGGAATTTTCCTGCTGCACTTCAGCTGGAACAATATTTTAAGCAAATAGTGATGGCTGGAGAGGCAAGTTAAGGGAAGGCATCTAGTAGCTGGAAATCAGGTCCATTACTCTGTATTAAATATTAAGCTCAGTGTTGTAAGCCAGACAACTGCATACTGAATTAATAATGTTATTTATTCCATTTAGTGGATTACGGAGGACACTTAATCATCGTGGCATTTTAAATCAGAGCTGGCATCAACAGCTCAGCTCTAAGAGTATTACATGAGATACAGAGATGGATTGAGTAGCTGGAGGTGAAGAGAGTGGGAATGTGTGAAATACAGCAGGTTTGGTAATAATAAAGTTATATGGCCTTGATTGTTCATTTGGATACTAATGCTCCAGCAACACCTAAAAAAGCATAAGCAAGTCCCCAAAGATAAGCTCGAGCTGGAGCTTCTATAATATCTGAAGGAACTTCTTTTCTTTTAGTAAAAGAGTTACAAATTTTCAAGCAAAACCCAAAAATATCTGCTCAGTCAAAACATGGAAATGTCATGGGAAATTCTGAAGCGTTTTTTTTTTTTTTTCTGGCAAAGTGTAGGTAAAATAACAAAAATATCTGAAGACAAAAAAAAAAAAATATTGACACAGCTGTCTAGAAGCATTTTTTTTTTTTTTAACCCAGAGTGCTCAATTATTTTTCCAGACTTCAACACTGAAAAATCAAAGAAATTTTTGCAGGAAGTTTCAGCAGTAGGAATCCTACCTTTTGAAATATAGGGATTAAAATAGCTAGAAGGTTCAAGGTATCTCCTCTCTCATTATTCTTTCATTTTTTACTTCCTAATTTTGGGCTCTCTGATCACCATCTTTTTTAGCCATATGAAGAAATGGCTCCCCAGGCATCATGCAAGAATCCCCATTTTTCCCAATCACTCAGCAGGAGCACCCTAGCAGTCCTTAGGCAGATTTCTCAACCTTGATCACCTCCAATTTCTATGGGTTCTAAAATTCAGACTACTGGAGAAAGAAATAACTGCTCTGCCATTTCCTGCAGCTCTGATTTTCATGCCTTCATGGAACGATTTCATTGACTTCACAAGAGCCTATCTGGATTTACACCTGTGCAAAAAATGAGGCAAGAAAACCTGACTCTTGGTGTGGAATATCAGGTTCATAAATGCGTTCTGTACCTCCAAGAATCTCCCCATTTACAAAGGTGAACAGCTGTTGCTATAAATCAGACAGTCTGAACCAGCCATTCAAACTTCATCCAGATGATCCGTTTAAAATATACAAAGGCAACGTTTTGGAAATAAAAATCTACCTTCACGTCCTCAGGGACACCTTCTGCTAGAGAAAAAAAAATCTCATAATTCAGGGCTAAAATTAGTTCACTTTAATGCTCTTTCAGGAGAGCCATGATACTCAAGAGTAACATCGCCCTGCAAAGGCCTGTTAGAAGACTTAAGGGATTCCAAACATCTGGTAATTTGGTAAATACTGCACTGGAGACATCTAACATCTTTTTCAACTTCTCCGTGGGTGTAACTCTTTGCTGTTAGCTGGAATGGCTGGATCTGGTTCCGTTCCCATCGACCATTTTCTGTTTGAATAGGAAACACTTGCTCAAGTGTGGAAACAGCTGGCAGAGTTGGCTGTGTATGAACAAAACACGCTCTTGTTTCTGACCACAGACTGGCCTTTAAGTTCCAGCTGTGATTGCCAAGGGCTCTTCTTGGCTTTCTGGATGAGAGCAGGTCACCCAAGAGGTACAGGCTGGCTGTGTTAAGGGTTGGTTCTAACGCTCACTGTCAGCAAGGATAAAGCTTTGTGTAAGTAGAGGGGAGCAGGATGAGCAGCCCCATTTCATTAGCTGGGGAACTGAGGCACAGGAAGATTAAATTATTGGCTTCTGGACATTTCCCAGTGGGAGAAAGAGACTCGTGTGTCTTTTTCTGACAGAAATACTGACATGTAGGGGCTTTCTACACAGCAATCAGCAAGCAGGACAGGCTGCTGGACTGAGCCTCCTGCTGCTGGGGACTGCTCAAACAGATTCCTGTGCTCCAGGGTCTCTTTGGCACCCAGCTTCCCTGAGACAGCAGGAACCCACCTCATCTCCTGCTCATCAGTAACTCCCAGCCCCCTGATTACACAGCACACGTGTGTGCTTTGCTCTCACACACACCAGGAGCTGAAATGTAGCTAAAGGGGCGATGGTTGGTGAGCCCTGCACTGACCACTGAGTGATCGACTGTTCCCAAAGCAGAAGTTTCCTCTGCCTTCAGCAGGGCCCTGCTTAGTCTTGAGTGGAAGAGCTAAATTGTGTATCACCGTTGTGGTGGGCTTTGTCATTTGTCTTTCTCGGGGTTCTGGAGAGTTAGGTGAAACAAGAACATGAGGAAACCAGTGAAACACAGACAGACACACAGAGTATCAAGCTCAGCTTCTTTCACTCAATTCCTTATGCTCTTCTGAGACTATGAAAAGGAACTTTATGATATGCTGGAAGGGATGAAGTATTAACCATCGAAAACTAGACTGAAGTAACTGAGAGCTTACATTATTTTCTCTTTGATGTATACTTATGTAAATTCAAATAAATATGCTTAAATGTAACCTGTCTTCAATTCTAGCAGAGCTTATTAAATCTATTTCTGCGAGACAAGCTAGGCTCCATGGAATGCCAGGAACTCCCCTGACATTTGCCTTCCTACTTAATGTGATATTCTATGATTACACATACCAGAGCCTTTCATTCAGGCATTTTAATTTACAAATACTTTTTACATTTCTTAACGCCCCTGTGGACAGGCATTAAGAGTCCACTTTATTCAGGAGCAATCAATCCAAGTGCAGCAGGGCAGCCTGTTTTGCTCCAGATCACGCACTGAAATGCAAGCAGAGTTTGGAAAACTCCTTCCATGTCACTCAGAAACACAATTTCCATTAAGAGCAGACACATTCTCTTCATGCTGGGCCAACCACTCCAAGCAGAAGGGCAGAGGGAAAGCTTAGCAGCAGGCAGGCCACAGGAAGGAGATCAAAATTAATGTCCCCAAAGCAGTCACAGTGAGGACAGTGACCACCCCTCCTTTGCAAAGGTCACTCACCAAGCAAGTGCTGCTCTCTGTAAATCTCTCAGACATTTCCTCCACGTCTCTGTCCAGAGCCAAGTTACCTGCTAAAGGAGAAGAAGGGATTACGAAATGGCATCAAATCAGTCTTCCTGCAGCAACCTGCACAATTCAATGAAGTCCTGACTCCTCAGAGGACTGGCAACCTATTGTTTAGGCTCATCTTTTCTTGATGGCTCGATTATTTCTGGACTTTTTAATGTCCTTTAATAATGAATTGGTTCTCTGACAGTCCCCCAAGATGAAGTCTGGATAAGTCCAGTCTTATCTGTACTTATCTGGTCTTATCTCTTAAGAGCTGAGAGAAGCCTGCTCAGCCTGGCAAGCACCAAGGAGCACAGGTTCCAGTGGGACTCCTACCAGAGCCCATAGGACACCAACTCCTCTTCTACTGGGCCTTCAGGTGGCCTCCACCACCCCCTAAACACTCAGCAACACTTCAGCTGTTACTTGCAGTCCTTAAAAGCAATACCTAAGAAGAGGCTCCCCTTCAAGCCCATTTTTAAACAAAGAGCACACAGCCAAGTCCCTTCCATGCAGGAGCTCAGCTCCCAAGGCCACCTTTGCCTCAGACCTGCAGGACACGAGCCCTTGGTGGAGCACGGCTGCCTTTGGCAGGCAGTGAAACTTTCTCTGTCAGGCTTCAAGTGAAGTGCAAAAACTCCTCATGGCAGAAACCAGGGACATGCTGCACATCCAAACCAAGCTGTGTCTGTATTTGGTCACGTTCTCTTTGTAAGTGGAGTGTAATTAAGCACACAAAGAAACCCCTGCCCTACCTGGGTTAGGAGAGCACCTCCAGCTTTGCACCAGAATTACCCAGGGGAGGGGAATCAAGAGGCCCCTCCTAAGAGCTCAGGTGAATGGGTTCAGGTAAATGAGCCCCATCTGCTCTGCTTTAGGGCAACAGAGCACCAATGGCCCCAGGTATTAGAAACAAACCACCTACTTTGCCTTTGCTTGGGCTTTATAGTGAGAGTGTAACCTGGCTGTAGAAAGAAGATAAAGCCCAAGGTGCAGTTTGCATCTGTAGAAAGATATCTGGGCTGCAGCAAGGAGAGCTGGGAGATAAATACCTCTGGGGATAGCTTGGAATGAATCCTGCAGCAGCATTTTTGTTTGCAGGCCTGTTCCTTGCAATGTTTTAGAAGGATAAACCCAGAACTGCCATCCCTCCAAGTAAATAAAGGGATTTGTCATAAAGCTCACAGATCCTGCTCTGAAGTAGTTCCCCAGAATATGAAGTGACAATGAGGTGCCTAAGAAAATAACTTTCCCACTGCCTGGGAAAAGCCATTCCTAGGATGGTAACTTTCCAGCTGTGATCAATACGGGCTTTGAGAGAAAACAGGGGTCTGAAAGACTCTTGTGTATGGTCTGCACAAGGAGAACAAAGGCAACAAATAAAACGGAGGTATTTGTAAAAGGTCTGTGTCTTACCCCCAATTATCAGCTTAAAGGTAAGTTCTTGGAATGGTTACAGCCCTCCAGTTACTCTGTGGGAATCTCATACACATCTGGCAGACAAGGAGCTCTAAACTGGGGCTTGTAGCCTTTGCCCACCCAGGAGATCAGCCTGAGAGGCCAGGTCCATCGTGCACCCCCACAAACTCTTCAGGAGCTATTCTCTGGCTGCCCCATTGCTGCAAAAGGTGACTGAGATTTGTTGTTCCAATGCTTTTACAGTTATATTGTGCCCAAAAGGTTGAAGCCGAGAAACATGAGCCTGTGGCCTCCAAAACCCTGGGGCTCCACCAGAATTTTGCAGTTCATTTACACTGAGTCAGGGTTTGCTGCCAGGTTTGAACCCCCACTGCCTCCCTCTGCTACCCTTCTGGACACACAGATTTCTCCTACAATTTCCCCCATCCTTTCCCATGGGCTTGTGAGAACAAAGAAGCTCATGTTTGACAATTACTCCACGCAGAATCATTAGGTGTGATCATGGAGTCCAGTGAAGGGAACCATTGACCTCACAGGTCAGTCCCACTTGCCTGGCCCAGCCTGCCACCTCCCTCTCTTGCTGACCGGGGCAAGTTGGGCAGAAAGCAATCTGACAGTTTTAAAGAGCTGTATTCTCACAAAACCCAAGGTATGACGGACAGAGAGCAAGCACTCTCATTCTGTGAAGAAATACACTGACAGCTCTTCTCCCCTTGTGTCACTTCACAGACTGCAGGGCAATTGCAACAGCACTGAACATGGACTCATCCATCCAGGGGAAAAACAAGGCTTCCTTCAAACCCTCTTTTATTTACTCCAGTCAGCTGTGCCGAGTGTATTGATTCAATCAGCTATTTCCTTAACCATAAAACCAGACGTGCGCCGTCACGGCCCATCTACGGGGACTGAATCCCTGCCATTTAGAAATGCAGAATAAAAATAAAAAAAATCCCAAGAAAGCTGAGATATGCTGATGTTTGGAGCTCTCAGTTTCCTAGGTAAATTGCTTTCTTTTGAGTCACATTTATTTTTGTTACCTCCAAAGAAATGCTGTTTTAGCTGCATTTCTTGGAAACAGTGTTGAGATCTAATGGGTTGTTACTTATGTGAATTCTCAGGGTGGAGAATAAAGGGAATGTGGTATTATCTTTGCTTCAGGGCATCAGCAACTTCTACAAGCAGTGTGGTGCAGTGCATGCCATTCCTTGCTAAGGCAATTAATTACCTCAGTCCCTAACGAGAAGAGCTGTTCATCTTAAAAAAAAAAAAAACAAACCAAAAAAACCAACATTGGAGCCCTCTAGACTTAGTTTAGCTCTGGACATCTGGGTGGATGCGTGAGCTAGGGAGGCCACATTGCTCAGTTTTCCTCTGTTTCTTCTCAGGCCACGTTCTGTTGTCTTCCTCTGTACTTTTTATGAACACTAGGGCTGAGGCAGGTCACTGCAGCAGCTCCTCCTTGCAGAGTCACCAAGGAAATGTGCTTTGGTTTCCTTCTGCCTCCTGTACTGGGTACCAGGTCAGCTATTTCCCAAGTAGGAAGGGGTAGAGGAAAGGATCCCCATGGAGTGTGTGAGGAATTATCCTTCTTCCTTCCTTCACACCAAAGGTGATGTGCACACAGCCACAGTCCCCCAGCCTGCAGATCCTGCCCTTGCTGGGATGGAGACACGGGGTGAGCAAACATCTGCACACGGGAGGCCACGGCCCAGCTGAGCCTGCAGCCACAGAGAGGAGCCTTTGTGCAGGACCGGGCTGGGATTTGCCAGCTGGAGGGTTCTTTCAGCAATGCAGCTGTAATATGCTGCGTGCCAGATTGTAGACATTCCTGGGGCAGCTTTCCAGAAGGTGAATAAACTCAGGATGTATGTATAAACCCAGCACACAGTGTGGGCTCTGCGAGGCCTGGAGGTAGCATGGCATTGCCTTTGCACAAGGCCAGCCTGAAGGGATTTCTTCAAGCTCAGCTGTCCCCTTCAGTTCCAGGAGTCACATGTGCTGATCAAATTCTTGCTCTGTACTGGAGAAGTTATCTCAGAATGTCACACCTCCCCAGTGGACAAAGACTCAGTCTGATTGCACTGTCCCTTGGCTGCCTGTGCAACACCACATATTTCTGAAATATGCTCTGAAACACCACAAATATGAGCAGGGGTGCAATGGGAACATGAGACAGGGCTGTGCTACTCGGGGAAGCCTGCAGAGTGTCTGAGTTGGTCCATCCTGGGTCCCTGTCACAAGGGTAAGAGTCACAAGTGATTCACTGCAGGGGGAAGTGAAACTTTAGAAAATGAATGATCCAAATTCAGGAATTACTGAAGAGCATTCAGGCAAGCCATATCCTAATGCCTACCTAAACAGCATCTGTCCTGTGACATTTAGCATTGCCTGGGAAAAAAAAAACAAACCACAGAGTGGAAATATGGCAGCAGAGACAACAAACACTTAAGAAAGGCAAAGTGTAAATGCACCTCCAAGAGCTGAGTACTCTCAGTCTCAAGGGAAATGTTCCTGTCCTGTTTCCTCTGGTGCAAGACCCCTCAACAGAGTCAGTGGGGTCTTTCTGTTCATACAATCATAATGCCTCTGTGTCATTGAGCACCACTAATTAAAACCAAAAAGAAGGGAATCTTTTCCAAAAATGTCTTGCTGTTTTTCCTCCCCTTAAGAGAGTTTTCTGACATTGAAGTGTGGAGCTCTGTGTGGGCATGGGCACACGCATAAATGACTCTAGAGATGGCTTGTGGCCCTGTCATAACTGTCACAGATGCAGAGAGAAATAAGTCAGGAGGAATAACAAGCTCTGGAAAGTCATACAGACAAACATTGGGTTTGCAAACAGGAAAACGTCACATGTACTGTTCTGCTCCTGACCTGTAGCTTACACTGTACTGTTTTGTGTGTTGTTCTTTCTCTTCCCCAGAGAAGACAGAAACCAGACCTTAAAACATTCACAATGAATTTTCAAATCAATAACATGTGAGACTTTGTCTAAAAGGTAAAGTTGTTGTAAAAATCAATGTCAGAGAGAGAGCTTTGCCAATTCAATTATACTTGCTCCTCTCAAACTGACCAAAAAAAAAAAAAAAAAAGCGAGAGAGAGAGAGAGAGAGAAAAGGAAAAAAGGAATAGATGTGGGCTTATTTCAAGCCCAATAAATGTTCCTTGGACTAACATCCCAATTTGGTAAATATTCTCAGGGTTTCTTAAGCCAGGTCCCCTCAAGGGGTCATAATTAACTCTAAGTAGGGTTACCTTGTTTCAGAATCAGTCTAATGTCAAGCAGTGTTTCAGCTCGTGTCCAGGATTTGAAAATGATGTTGTATCCATTAAAGAGCATGAAGGCTTCCCAGAAATGGGAACCATACGTCAAAATTTAAACACAAACAAGTGTGATTAGACATGGCAGCTGTCTAGAAAATATTCAGCTATTTCACTGAGTTTTGGGCAAAATGTGAATGATTGTACCTATTCCAGTAAGTGCAGAACCAGGAAGGCTCCCACATTACCCTCTGCTTCTCAAGGCAAATTTCATTTTAAAATTGACCCCAAAGCAAAAGAAAGCAGCAGGATAAAAGTGTAAGCAGCTGTGCTTTCTGCTGGCTTCACTGGAGACTTCCAGGAGTTTGTGATTCACTCTCTCAAAGACATGTAGCATACAGCACCCAGCCAAAGTGAATCCATGGGAAGGGCTGAACGGAACAGCAAAATCCCAAGGCATAAAATGCCCTAGTATCCAGGTAAAATGTTTTTCCAGTCCTTGTCAAGTCTATCAATAATCTTCCCGTAGCTGAAAGAAAATTACTGGGAAGTAAATGCTAAGATCAGTAATGCAGGTGCAAAACCAAACTCTGAATCACCCTCTCTTTTCTTGTTTGGGAGAAATATCCTATAAATTTGGAGCAAATACAAAATCAGTTACAGAAACACCCTGGAAATCTGTACTTGGTTATCTTGAAACTAAAATACGCCAGGAATTTGGGTAAGGTTTTGCTTACAGACTATCATTATTGGCACTTGATCAGATGCAGATAAGTTAGGTTTCCAGCTTGGAAAGAGAATAATGCAAAAGGAATTGGAATAGATTAATTTCACATGTTCCATTTCAGGACAGGTAGGGTTTTTTTAAAGCATTGAAGAAACATTAATATAAATCTCTGCTATAGCAGCACTGTAATTTATAAGGGAAGTTCTAAAGCTTCCAGTCTGTGAGATTTTGCAATAATTAGACATTTGGGGTATATTCAATTAAGCATCAAGTGAATAAGATTCAGAAGCTGTTGAACATTTATTACTCTTTCTACAAATACTTGATTACATGCCTTGTTTGTCCCTCAACAGGCAAAGAATGGATTTCCAGAGGAGATTATGAGCAGCACATGACACAACCCTCAAAACATTCCCACCAAGCCTTCTTTTCTCCAAAGATCTCTGCTTATGCTGTAGAACCAGAAAAATACTTTAAAGATACTGCATGGTCAATAAAGAAAGCAATTGTAGAAGTACAGATCAATAGATCAGCTGGAAACACTAAAAATAAATAAAATCACAGTGGTTTAAAGCTATTGTCTCTTCTGTTGAAAATGTACCATATCTGGTTCTTTACTTAAAATGTTGCTAGACAAGAGGGAAGAGGTATTAAAACCCTTCCAGACATTAAAGTATTAGGCCACACTTTAGTTTTTTTAGGGAAGAAATGCAGAATAGGAAGAGAATATCCTTGATATTGTCTCACAAATTAACTGGCAGCTCTAAAAGCAGTTGCCTTCCAAAAAGCCTGGACTGATGTTACATCTGATCTCATGAAAATAGCCATAAAGTCTGACCAAGATGACTCTGCTGGCTTTAAGCCTCGATGAATAACATAACCCTAAAAATAGAGTTTGAGTCTATAAAAATCAAAACAAAGTTTGATGTAGAGACAGTTTTGCAAGCAAAAATGAAAATATTGAATTCTCCATTAGGAAAACACATATAATAGACCAGCTTGGGAAAATCTGTTTGAACACCAAGAACTGCATGAACATCAGCATGAAAGGCAAAGTTTCTTGAAGAATAGAATCTCATTTTTATTGATTGTTAGAAAACTGAAATGTTCCTTCCACAGGGTGATGAAAAAATCCTGTTGGGACCTGGCTGTGGATACTGGGATTCATGGGCTCTTGTGACTTGTTTTATCTGAGCTGCTGCTGCATGGTGGTGGTATTTCTGTCCTCAGATATCCCTGCGAGCCAGACTATGCTCCCATTTCTATTTACAGATGGGGAATAAAGACAGAAAGAGTCAAGGGCCAGATTTCCAACTGCACTTGTTTATGGAAATGAAAGGATTTCTTGAAACACAGCTCAAACATGCCTAGACAGGGCTTGATTTCCTTCCAGCCCACTCCAGTGGGAGGCTCCAAAACAGCATAAAATACAGCACCTGAACATTATGATGAAAGGTTAGAACCATCTGTTGCAGAACCTGCTGGCTACTGTGATCCCAGTGGCTTTTCTGTGCTCATCCTCTCTATGAGAGCCTGGAATTCACGCTGGCCTTAAGACTGTGAGTGGTGCAGCTTCTAAAATGCAGCTGTGAGGATGCCATCAACATCTGTTCCAGTCTCTTCAGATGTCAACAACCACACCACATGGGAAGGTGTCTTGAATGCCTAACAAATGGTTTCCATGAAGTTTTGGGGAGGAATCTGAAATTTTGGGGTTTTTATGTGAATGCTGAGGAGGACTTAATAAATCAGGGAGTTTCTGCCAAAGAACTCTGCCTCTACTCTTTAGGAAGCTTGATGAAACTTTTAAGACATTCTCTTTATGACTTCTGAACTTCTTTAAAAGCAGAACAAACCCAGAGTCCCTCTCCTGGCAGTAACAATGCTCAGAGTCCTTAAGGGAGGCTGTCCTGAGATGCAATTACTTAACTGCTCTTCAGCAGTACGTTTCTCTCTTAGTTTATGTTAGAACGGAGCTGGGATAAGTCCAGAGCTCCTCAGCTATCCCATGGTGCTGTCTAAGATACAAACTTAGGAGGTGCAGAGCATCCACACTGGTTGTGTTCCTGCACAGCAGATCCCTGAGTGAGGCTGCAAGCTCCGAGCAGATTGAGGGGGGGAAATTTGGTCGTACCTTCTGCCAACAAAGTGAGCAGCCTTTAAACATACAAGCATGCAACATGATTGAAAGTCCAGTTAACCTCTAAGCCAGAAGAGAATAATCTCCCTGTCTCTGTGAAGTCCCTTCCTTTGCAGCGCTGTAGTGGCTGTTGAGGCCCAGCCAGAATGAAAGATGCTTTGCATGACTTTCAGTGTTTACTCTCACAGGAAGCACAGTATCCTGTCTGGCTCTTGGTATGCTCACCACCTGACTCCGGCATGCTCCAGACAGCGAAGCCTTTTTACCCAACTGGAATGTGCTGCAGTTCAAATGTCGGGAATAAAATAAGCAAGAAGGGCTGCTCTGCTAACTGGGAGGTCAGGGCACTATTTGCTTAAGGGTTAGCATTGAATTGGGCTCTTTCTGTCACGGGCAGGCAGAGGGGCACAGCACCGTGTGGCTGGGCCTGTAGTGACTCTCAAGGGGAAATTGTGAATTGTAGTATTCTAGAAACATACAGCAGGAATCCCTGAGTGCATCAGTTCTGATCCTCTATATAATACAGGCTGTAGTAATCAAAATCTATTTGAAATTGATGTCTTTGGAACTGAGTATGTGTTGGAGAAAAGAGTCCAGTCTGCGTCAGAGGTTGCCAGTGGTGAAGAGTTGATTGCTACCTTAGTAAATTGTTCCATTTATTAGAAATGTTCAATTTATCGCTACTCTAAATTCTCACTTCAACCCTCAGCCACCAAATCCATGTTTTGCCTGCCAGAATGAAAAGTCTTTGGTCAGTTTTGCTCCTCATATTTCTGCTTCAAAAGAATATAAGATCGCTCTGTAACAGGAAGAAGAAATTGCAGTACTGGATGCTTCTGCTTGAAACTTATTTTGTAACCTTTTTTAATTAAATTCATGCCTCTTGCCTGGACATTTTCCAGTCTATCCATGTCCTGTGAATGGTGAACCCAAGTGCCAAATGCATCAGGACAGGGCTGGGGGAATTGCTCTTTGTTACTGATGGCAGTACAACACCGAGTCACAGCAGTGTCGCTCGGAAGGACCGCTTCTGGAGACCTGCTCCCCATCCCTTGTCTCACGGAGTGAGGCAGCTTCTAACTCCCTCTGAGTCTGGACCTGGCCTCGTTCTTTACGAGGCACCCTCCCAGATGGCCAGAGGCTGCAGCGTGGAGGATCACAGCTCCTTTGTGGAAGGAAGCAGAAGCATCCAGTACTGCAGTTTCTTCTTTCTGTGATCTTGTATTCTTTTGAAGCAGAAATATGAGGAGCAAAACTGACCAAAGACTTTTCATTCTGGCAGGCAAAACATGGATTTGGTGGCTGAGGGTTGAAGTGAGAATTTAGAGTAGCGATAAATTGAACATTTCTAATAAATGGAACAATTTACTAAGGTAGCAATCAACTCTTCACCACTGGCAACCTCTGACGCAGACTGGACTCTTTTCTCCAACACATACTCAGTTCCAAAGACATCAATTTCAAATAGATTTTGATTACTACAGCCTGTATTATATAGAGGATCAGAACTGATGCACTCAGGGATTCCTGCTGTATGTTTCTAGAATACTACAAATCACCCTAGAAGTGGGAAATCTCTGATTCCCCTTTGTACAGATATTAACCTTAAGATATTTGTTTCTAGTTCTGCCCAAGTGCCCCACAATTTACTGTGTGATCACAAGTACTGCCTCCCAAGGAGATGGCTCATTGCTGAAGCCATGCAATTTTTCCTCCTTAACTCAACTTGCATTTTTTGAGTTGAATAAACTTAGGGAAAGTTCACAGGAACATGTGATCTGTAATTTCATACAATAACTAGCTGTAAACTCTCTGTCTGTGTTGATTCAGAAACCAAGAAACCCCCAAGATACGTTTCTTAAAAACCAATTAAATACCCCTCTGAACAGCACACAAAAGTACAATCTCAGGTTGCACATAACACAAAACCAGCCCAGCATTTTCTTCCTAATAAGCATAGCAATGTAAACACAACTACAGACATTGTTTTCTAATTAGAAGAATGTACCATGAGATGTTTACAGACCCCTATGGAAATGTACAGACATTTCGTTGCCTAGCAAATGAAGGAAATGGAAAAGTCTCTCAGCTGGGACGCCCATAATTAGGTTGGCAAAGGGAAAAATAAAAGGTCTGGAAGCAAAGAGAGGCAATAGTCCCCCACTGACCCAGGAAAGGCTAAGATAGTGCCAAGGAGAGGTACATAAAGGTGAATTTTCCAGTGTTTTTATTTGAATATTAGCTTACCCTAACTCTGTGTGTGTGAGCAGCTGAATTTGGGCTGCCTCTTGGAAGGACTCGGTGGGAATGCTGACACATGGAAGCTGCTGTGTGGCCTCCTCTCTGTGGGACATGTTCTTGATGTTGATACTTGGCAGGGTCTGGGAACTTCTCTCCTTCAGGGCAGGATGTTGCTGGGCAGACACTGCATTTATGGGAGACAGATCCAGTGTGCTCCCGTGTAAGGCAGCAGCTCCTGTTTGTGCAAAACACCAGCAGGAGAGGCCCCTTTGACATGTGGAGGAGGTAAGACCAAAGAGATGTGTGCCACAACACCTATAAAATGGGATTCCTGATGGCTGAGTAGCAAAATGCTTTGGCCAGCTGGATTTCCAAGGCTGCACCATCCGTGACTGTGGCCTGAGTCTCCAAAAGCTGGAATCTCAGCACAGTTGTGCCTGAGAACTGGTCCACAACAATCCTCCAACCCTGCCTTTGCTGTGAGCCATGGAAAGCAAGTTTGTACACTGCTGGTTTTTGTGCTTCAATAAATAAAAGACTTGAAAAAGACAACTTTTACTGCCATTAGGGTTGGCTCCAAAATAGAAACTTTGCAGTTTTGATTCTCTTGGTGTCACAAGGAACCTTCAGTCCCCTTATGCACACAGCAAGAAGCCCTGCTTCCAAATTCTCCCACCTTCACGCCGGTGTCAGCTGCATCCTCTGGGAAATTGAAAGTAGCAAAGAAACAATATGTTTTCCTTGGGGGGGTTAAAGAGGCAAATAAATGTGGGAAAAGGTATCACGCACTTGCTTGGGAAAGAAACGAGTTTCTCAGGCATCCTCCCCCGTTGTGGTGTTGGTTACCACAGAACAAACTTTTTCCATCCCAGCTCCTACCCACAGTTACATCAGACAAAGCTATCGCCAGACTGCGCTCTCCTCGTACAACATTCCTGCTGCCTGGAAAAGCAGGAGGAAACCTGTCTGTACAGCAAGAGTCAATCTCACAGCACCACTGCAAGCATTTCCTGGCCTGCTAGCTTCTTCTTCCATGCTGCTACAGATCAAGGGTTTTGCCTCACAGTGCCTGGGTTTGGAACGGGAGGGGAGTGTAAAGTTGCTTTGATATAAAGATTACTCTAATTTCCAGGAGCTCTTAGTACCATGTTACACAGCTTAACCACATACATGAGTCCTGGATATAACTTGAAGAGAATTTGGTTTCAGTCTGAACCCTTGAATTTTACGTATGGGAAAAAGCCAATCAATTTCAGATTGTTTATTTATGATGGGATGGTGGGAACGTAGGTGAAATTTACCCATGACTATCAGCCAGCTCTGCTTTTGGCCAAACAACTCCTACATCTCTAGCAAATGGTGTTTGCAGCATTTTTAATCCCCTTTAATCCCCTTTTATCCTATCGACACTTCAGATCAGCAGCTTTCAACCCTCATGAAGTTTATTTTCCAGTGCAAACACAGTGCTTTAAACTGTGAATTTTAACTTGCAGGTATTATCTTCCTTACCCCTTTGGACACTTAGCAATAGCACATCACCCTCTATGGTTCTGCAGAGCACAGGGGTACAGCCACTGCCCAGAAAAGCAGCTGTATTTGTGTCATTCAGCCCCAGGATTTCTGCACAACTAGAAATTTTGCCTGGCTTTAACACACAGGGATACAAGGTGTGGTGGAGCAGGGGGAAGGGATGTTTGCAATGGCTCAAATCTACAAAGATGGTTTCCAGCTGCATTTCACATATGATTTGGGGTTTGGATGAAGTTTTAAGAGAATTTCTCCATGAATTATGCAAGAGGCTGCTGGAACGCTGCAAGTACACAGCGGCACAAAGAGATTTGTTTGAAGCAGCCCTCAGCCAACCCACTGCCATCTGACACACGAACCAAATGAAAGCTCACTCCAAAAGGCAGAGAGTCTTAGGCTGGGGAGGGCAAGAGAGGAGAGGACGCCAGTGCTGTGGGTGCCGGGGTGGGGACATGCAGTGGGTGACCTGCTGCAGTGCAGCACTAGATGGTGCTGTATTTTAGAAATAACCCCGTCAAAGATGTGGCAAACACACAGAGAGGCTCCTTTTGAGAAAAGCTGCTGCTCTTTTCAAGGAAAGTATGGATTTTCCTTTCTGTCAGTTTATAGCACAGGAGTTAATACAGACGATGAATTTGTAACTGGGGAGTTGCCAGTTAAACCCTCCAAGAGCTGCCGTTTCATTTGGGTGTGTGAGGGGAACTTCGGAGCACCGTAAAAGTGTCAGGAACAACACTGTGTCCGTGTTTACCTTTCCCTGACTTAGCCTCTTGCTCCTGATTTAGGCTTGTGGCAGTCTCCAACAGCCCAGCAGCAGAACTGCACTCACCAGAAGCTCAGAGCATTCAATTCTGCCAGCAGAGCTCTGGCCTGCACAGGAACACTGCCACCCTGGGAAAGTGGGTGGCACTGAGCATGTGGCTGGTGCCAGGAAAGTCTTCAGTGGTGTTTTTAGAGAAGCAGCCATCCTTGGGTTGTCACACTGCCACAGGCTGTACGACAAGAGGAGCTGGGATCCTGTGACTCCCCACTGGCATCCCTTACTGCAGCAGGGCTGTTCCGAGGTGACAGGGAGGAAGCCATGGGCACCCAGGTGGAAGAAAACAACTTTTAAATCAGTGGCCTAAAAAGTCACCTGTAGAATGAGATGGGTGGCCTCCAGGGTTTACTCCTCCTGCTGTTTCTCACTGCACTGGTGCTGGTCTGTGGTGCATTTCTGGAGGTGCTGGGCACACATCCAGAGCTGGCCCGTTACCCTCACTCCCAGAGACTCCAGCAGGCAGAGCAGGTGCTCAGCAGTTGGCTGGATCCAGCCTGGTTTGCAGTGGGCAGAGTTTTCTATCAGCTCTCCCTGGGGTAGGAAGGGCTCAGAGACACCTGCTTATTCCCGTTGGCCATCCAAGGAAGCAGACACTCTCTCTTCCCTCCTGCTTCGCTTCCAGGCGTAAGTGAGTTTGGTTTCCTGGCCACAAACAGGGCAGGCTGAGCCAGGAAAGGGTAATTAATGTCAGAAAAGATCAGGGACGCAGCACAGCACAGCTCACTTGGCAGGAGCACAAAGCAGCACAAAGCAGGCGGGGTGGGGGGGGAGATGTCTTTTAGGGAGCCTGCAAGAGGCCAAAGCAGCCAAAGAAGCTCTGCAGTAGCTGGGCCAGGTTGCTCACATGGCAGTCAGAGCCTTCGAGGGGTCATTTAACTTCCCCTATGGGGCATCAGCAGCCCAGACACAGCTTTTGGTAGGGAAGGATGGGGCAAACATGGGTTTGCCTCTTCTCATAAGGTGTGGATGAAAGGACAAGGCAGCTTCAAAAGAAATAAGAGCCTGTAGGATGGAGGTTGGCATAACCAGCGTGTCTGCAGGGATGCTCAATAGCTGAGTGAGAACAGGCCCGTTCCTGGCTGCGTGCCCAGCAGCCTGTCCCATCACACAGCGTGGCAAGGTTTAGCTTGGCAGCAGAGGGGGTGTCTGGCTGCCAGAGCCTTGGAGGGAAGTCGGGAGCCAAGGAAGCACCGTTCCAATGGGCTAATGAACTCACGCTCAGGAGTTTTGGCTTTGCTAAGAGTCAGCGGCTAAAGAGAGGAGGAAGATTTGTGATCATTGCTTCATAGTCTGCACAAACCCACCGTTTTCAGGGGGCCTGAAAGGATGGGGTGTCCCACCTCAGGTAAAACTCGGGTGTTGTGGGATGTGCCGTTCTCCAATGCCAAAGTGTGGTAGCTAAATCACATTAAGGGAGTCCAGGATATGTCAAAATGCATCCTAGTGCTGTGGGAACTAGCACCCTACAGCACACTGCAGTGCTCTCAGCAGGAGCTGCCTCCTCTTATCCCCACTGGCATCTGTAATATGACAAAGGATGCCAATCCAAGGACTATGTATAGACTGAAGCAGGGATAAGCAGAAAGAAAGAACACTGTCTGCAGCAGACAGCAGGGCAGCAGAGTGTGTCATGTCATACCTGAGGATGCTATTTTGAGGGCTCAAGACAGGATGAAGGAAGTGGAGTTATTAAACTCACTGGGAAAAGGCATTGGAAGTGGCTGGCACCTGTCCCAGACTGGAGAGAAAGAGGCTCTGCAGACAGCCCAGGAAAACCAAAACATGCCTTCCCTTTCATAAGGAAGAGCAGCCAAACTCAGCCTTGGCTCAGAGTCCACCTGCAAATTGTCTGCCAGTCTGCTCTCAGCGCCGAGGGTCGCGTGGGCAGGAGGAACTGTCGGTCGGAACTTACGGCCAAATTCTTAAACCAAATTCTTAAACCTCCCCCTGTCCTGTTCACAACTAATTATGACACGGAATAGGAATCAGAGCCCTAAGCTCTCCAGTCTTTGCTCTCCTTTTCCTCGTCTGTCAAACAGGCAAACTGAGGTGCACTGTGCCTCAGCCTTGCTCTTTCATCGCAGGCTCTGCCTACTTCACCCAGCTCTCAGAATTTTGCTCATTCACATTATGTCAAACTTAGAGTTTGCCTATATCAGAAATTATATTTTCACGTGGAATTTTCTGCATTTCAGCACATTCCCTCCAGCAAAGGCATGACTATTTTCTATCTTTAAATGTGATTAATTCTGTGGCAAGGGGAGCAGATTCACAGAAATTCTCCAAAGAAAATCCATCATGGGGAGGGCACTGGAGGCTTCTCCCACTGCAGATTACTACAAGGAAAAAAAGGTTTGTTTGCTACTGCAAGCTTCAATGCTAAAAGAAACTACTCCTGATGCTGAACTGCAATAGCCCACAACCGTGAGAGAGGCTGATTATGGCTGGGACTGCCACACAGGGGGACCTGATGTCTTCCTGGATTATCCCCTCAGAAATCCAGGCTCACACTGGATGTAGCTGCCAGCACAGTGACTCTTAGCTCTCACAGCAGGAGCTCCTGATGGCCAGGGGATACTTTTAAGCAGAACAGAGATGTAAAAATCCTGCTTTCAATTAATTGCATCACCAGGGAACTGGAGGGCAATTTGGATTAAACTATTGAGGCTCTTTCAATCACTTCCCAGGGGAAGATCCAGCAGGAGTGAAGGATTCAGCCAGAAATGACAAATAGGGAAGTGAGTGAAATGAGGGGAGAGTTATACCTCTGCCCTTGGTGAAATTCTGGTTTCATACTGCTCCAGACTCCAGCTCTGCCAGCAGTGGGGAGATGTGGGGAAGCTGAGGCACAAAAGCTGTCATGCACAGATGAGGGAGTCAGTGCAGAGTGATCTGTGGCTGGCTGGGATAGAGGTCTATGGCCCAGGCTGACCTGCCTGGGGATCCCTCAGCAAAAACAGAGCAGTGCCCTGCTACCCTCACATACCCAGCTTGTGTGTGGCCCAGTTTCTGACTCCTCATAAAGTAGCCTCTGTTCTAGAGGATCCAACTTCTCACTCTCTCCGTGGGCAAAGCCAGGATTTTTTTGGGTTTGTGCCTGATGCTGTCCATGGGATCTGCCTTGCTGCTCCTTCTTGGATTAGAAAGTATGCACTACTGGCAGCAAGAAGCAGTCTCCTCTCCCCACATAATGCCAAAGACTCATTTATTCTCTTCGAGTTCAAATAAAGCTCTACTGTTTCATAGTGTCAGAACGGGCTGTTTTTTTTGTTTTATGGCTACTGATTAGATGGGATTGCTTTAGCTGCCTCACAGTTCCAGGCTAGCAGGGCACCTCTCAGCTCCTCTGCGTCACAGGGCAGCACCTCTCACTCCCACCTGTATGCCCAGGGAATCCAACCAAGTGGTTCTCTGGCCCTTCCATTGAAAATCAGCCTAGAAACTGTAAGTGAGGCTGGAGTATCCCCAGCTCAAGTTCCTCCAGGCACAGCATAGGTACCTGGCTCTGGATATGATACAAAAGCTTTTTCTGGTGGAAAGGTGGGGTTTGCTGACTCAGGGTATGGCTCTAGAAGTGTCTTCAGGCCTTAAAGCAGCCATTCTGTGCAGTTGAACAAAGACAAAAAACAAAAGGCATTTCATGAAGCAAAGCTAGTTTTTTAGTGGTATACAATAAAACAAGTGGTTCAGTCCAGACTATACCCAGAGCAACAGCTAGGAGCAAGTAGAACAAATCTATCTGAGTTCAATTTACTAAAACAACAGTCCCCCCAGAGTAGCTGGAAATCCTCTGTATCTGCATTTTAGTTGTGTCATTTCTTTGCTTTTAAAAGTCAATGAATGCCAGATGTCCCTGATTTTGGTTTCCAGCAAACAGGTATCTTGCCCAAACCATCCCTTTTAAATTAAGCACAATTTGCTGCTACGTTGGTTTTGTAAAACTGAGAAGGGGTAGGGGGGAAGGGACATGAAAAGCCCAAGAACTGCCAGCATTATCATGTGCAAAAATGAGTCTGAAGGAAATTGGGGACATGCAGCTGTCAAAGCAAACAGCAACAGATTGAGGCCATGGCATGAAGCAGCACGGAGCTCTAATGAGCAGGAAGAGCAAAGCCAGAGCCACAATTTTATCCTGTGTTGATATTCTACAAGAAAAATGATCACAGAGAACATTTATTGCCCCCCTAACAAGATCAAGCTTAATAACAAAGCTACACATGTTATTTACTACAATGTTTGCCTATTGCATAAGCAGCAGTGCCTGTTGCCTGGATCCTTGCTGCCTGCTGAGGCCTTTTCTCTCAGGCTGGCTGTTTCCCAGAGAGGTGGGTCTGGAAAACCCTGGATGAGTGTGTGAGAAAGAATCAGATGCTGATGGTGCTCTTACACGGACTGCCCTGGGCACGACAAACCCCAGTCCTTTGTGTGGCTCCTTCCCTTTAGCCAGAGCTCCTGCACAGCTCTCACTCCCCGTGAGACACAGGTTTACAACTGGCACAAGGAGCTTATCCCCAAAATCAGTTTCTAATTGCACTGACCATCTAGTACGTCCTCTTGAAGTCCCCAAAGGATTCATGTCCACAGAGCCTTCTACACAGAAACCAAACCCCATCCACATAAAGAATAAGCACGGATAGAATAAGTGCTTATAATGCAGAGAAAGTGAGGATGCACTGAGAAGAATGCAGAAAACTCAGAGATGCACAAAGAATGGCAGAGATGACAGCATAACAAGATTCCAGAACCGCAGGGGAGCAGCACTGTGAACTCATCAGCTCAGACAGAGGAGACACACGAATGAGCTCCTGTACTCAGAGGCTCCGTGCCTCCAGCACTTGAAGCAGCAGCATGTGCTCATTATATGAGTTTCCCAGAGTGCTCTGCCCTGGCACAAGGACACTCGGGGGAAAGCAGGACCTGTTTAGCAGTATAACCACCTAAATGGTTCAGCAGTTCTTGCTCTGGAGAGCACTCCCAGGTGGGCTGGTTGTTACCTGCTCCTTCACACCACCTGTGACTCTTCAGCCCTGCCAGAACAAGTGTGCTGTGAGCCATTTCTCTCCCACCTTTCTCCCATGGCCATGAGTTTCTCTGATTTTGGCTGGTTTTCCATTCCAAAAAAGAAAAGGGACAGAAGGGGAAAATGAATGTATGCCCTAATATGTACTTTTTGGTCACATCAACTAGAATACGCCCAGGGCTCCAGACAGGGTGACTGGACCTGACACAGCAAAAGCAGAGGTTCCAAAAATCCCCCAAACACAGCACAATAGGGAAGGAAGATACATCTTTATCTGTCATGCACTGTTTTACAGTTACACCCTGTGGGTGCACAAGATTAATTGCCTGGGTATGTTTGCCACATGCGAAAGCATCCCAGGAGCAGTCAAACAGGAACATGAAACAATTGTATTTTTATACTTATGTAATTTCCTCTCTTTCCTTTTTACCTCTTAAAGATATGAACAACCTGCAAGGAAACAAGCTGGAGGATACAAGGACAAAGGGATGGAGGATGCTCAGGTGCCAACTGACAGAACAGGCCTCAGCAAACTGAAAAGCCAGAGATCCAGCAGGTAATGGCAAAAAACCAAAAAACAAAACAAAACAAACCAAACCACAAAAAAACCCCCAAAACCAAAAAAACAACTGGCAGGTCTAGCTGCTATGGAGTCCAACAGGAGAGAGCCCCAGACCTGTCAGAGCCCTGAATCCAGGTGCTTTAATTCCAGGGTTCAAGGATGACTCTGGGATTCTCAGCCTTTGTAATCCACATCTAAAATACTCCCCAGTATTTCAAGGTACATTTCAATGCAGCAACAGGCAGTGCTGACTTACAGATAGCTGATCCTGTCGTTAAAGTCTGTAAAACTCATTGGACAGCAGAGATCTGTTGTGTCCCTTCTCCCAAACAGTGGCTGACAGAAATGCTTCTGGCTCTCACCTGCGACAGAGTTCATCAACTCACAGTGCCCCTGAAATTCCACCGAAATTTACAGCCACACACACTCATATGTGGTCTGTATGTGTTTCCACAGAAATACAACCACATCAGAACATTTACCCAAATCGTCCCCGCCCAGGCAGAAGATCCACAGGAAAAACATTGACCACATGTGTTGCTGCTTGGCAGAAATGGGGTAGGACTGCCCAGTTTTCAGGCTCTAGATGCAAAATCTCCCCATTTGCAGAAACGAAATAGGCACAATTGATCTTTTATGCAGGAGTCCTCCCCATCAACTTTCTCCCAGGTCACCACCACAAGTCAAGAGTAAATGAGACATGCTGGCTTCCCCCACAGTGAGTGAAAAAAACAGGGAACAGGCATGACAGAAAGAATTTGTTAAATACTACTTTAAAGAGCCTGTTCTACTCCTCACTGACCATGTGCAACTCTCTTACAGCTAGTTGGGACACATGCATGAAAATGAGGAAACAATTTGGCATGTGGGCTTTGAAAAAACATCTGAAAAAAGCTCCAGCCTACTAGCACTATTTTTAAAACCCCATCATGTTTTCTCTGGGGTAGTAAATTACATTATCTTAATTTAATGGATAAAAGGGTAGAAGCACTCAGACCCCCAAAGTAACCTCCCTTTCAGGGGTGGAGCTGGGAAAAGTCCTACATCCCCACTGTTCAGAAAAGTTTTCATTACCAAATTCTTTTGCTTCAGCCCCAGCCTGACGTCCTGGACACTCTCTCTCTACTGTTCCTTAGCTATTTTTACTTTTTTTTACTTCTCCAGCAAGCAGAACTGCAGAACTGTGAGTGTACCAGCCACAGCATCTCCATTTCAAATGGCTTGGCTCTCCTTTCCACAGCATTATTTCCTGACTCTTTTTCCAGCCTGCAGCTTGCTGAGCAGAGGATTAGGATAAACTGAATCAGGCAGAAAAAGTTTTTTTTTCTGGATGGCCTGCAAATACTACCTTTTCTCTCCGAGCTCAGGTACCCAGCAGCTCCCTGTTCCTGCCTTGCACTGAATACACAGAAAGCTCCCTAAATTATGTGCATGTGCTCAAAGGGATTGTTTTGAAATCAAACCTTCTGAAGTGTGTCTTGAGCCCAGCTCAACTTTGGACACACTGTTGAAATTTGGATTTAATTAATTCCACTTGAGTTTTGAAATGGTGCGATACATTTTTCAGAGGTTCCCCCCCCCCATTTCCTGGATCAGAGCCTCAACCACATTCATGGAAACACTGAAGGGAAAAAAAAATCCCAAGCAATAATTCACCAAGTGGGAACTGAAAACATTTGCTGAAGAAGAAGGAACCTCTTGGTCTTTGGATGCTGGGAATAATTCAATCTCTCCTCCCAATTCCCTAAGGCTCAAATGGCCCTTTTTCTGGCAGAGCTGTGGTTATTTGAGCAAGTTGCCCTGGGGACAAGTGCATGTTACTTGTAGGATTTGGGCTGGAAAGATCAAGCACATGGATTTGTAGGCAAGAAGGGCTTTGTGTTTTAATAACTACCACCAGCCCCACAGAAGAGACCAAGCTTGCAGGATGAAAAGTCCTCCTTGGCAGAATTTAACTCAAAGCACGCAGGGAACAAGAGACATCTTTGTCAGCATCATCTCTTTCAACACTGCATCATCTTGCATGCAACAAATGTACCAATCCTGGAGCCACAGAAGTGCACTTGGTGCTTTCTCTCCTACACTGCTGCTTTTTTGGAGATGTTTCATGGTGAACCCAATGTGCCCAAGCAACAGAATCCCATCTGCATCACAGAGGTCTGGAAGGAGGATTAAGAAAGCAGGAGATCTCAACAGGGAAATTGTACAGAATCTTGATCAATTTGTGTTTCTCTGCAACTCAGTGAGCTGAATCCTCTCAAAACTTCCAATCTGGCCACGGTGGATGGAGAGGACTCCCTCTTCCCTCAGCCCCATCTCTCTCTTGGGTCAAGGGAGGTTCTCCTCATTCCCAGACAGAGGCCAGCACATCCTCCAGGGCTGCAAGAGTAAGTGGTTCCATTTCCTGACATGCAGCTATGCCAGTAGCACACAGCAACCATTGCCAAATTTCTCCCTGACAAACACCGGACACAGTCAGAACCTGAACTTCTAGACTCTGCTCATGTTTTCCAAAAATCCAACCCTAATCCTATTTACAAACAGAGGAGGAGTTCTAATAGACACAAATCTGTCAGAAATTAGGTCTTGATTAGCAACGAGCATCTTTGCAAGTGGTCTGCTAGGTAAAAATGGGTAATCTGAAACAGGAGTTCAATTCTGAATACTGACCGGACTACAAGGAGAGCAGATCTTGAAGTAATTGTTCCCTTCTTGAAAAGAACTCAGAGCAGAAAGTGTTAATGTGTGGTCATCACCCAGCTTCCATTATTTAAGCTGCTAGCAGGTAAAAAGAACTGCCAACCTGCATGGAAAAAAAATCCATCTATTTCCCATCTGTCATATTTTCTCAAATCCATCCCACATAAATCTGAATACACACGAGACAAAGTATATACCATTGGCCTCAATTCCACTTCAAAAATATACAGCAAGACCAAAGACAAACCACAATCCCACAACTAAGCACACATTTCAGGACACTTACACTGTACAGCCAGACTTTCCTTTATTGCTACAAAGAAATAATTTCACCAGTTTTGTACACCTGTGTTTAGGGATTGCTGACTGGGTCTCACTCCAAGATTCTCGTCACCTTTAATGACTGCTGACCCTAAAGAAAACCAGCAAAACCCAGACTGGATTGGGTCCAAATTTCCAGGATGCAGACCAATAGTGTCCAGTCTATATAGTGGTGTCTGCAGATTTTAGCCCTCTGAGTGACACCTTGTGAGGCAGACAGGAGGCAGCAGTGGAGTCTGACACCTCTCTTGAATGGCCACTGTCTCACTCCAATCCCTGCTAACCCAGGCCCTGGTCAGTGAAGGAGAGGAGTTTCTTCTTAAGCAATGGAAACCAAGAATTTAAGGTGAAGAGTTCCAGCTTAAACTTCTGTGAATTACCAAGGATAGGTAGAAATTTTAACAAAGCATTTTCCCATCAGTAAAACGATTGTCCATTGACAGATAAAATATTTAGGTGAAAATCAGCACCTCAAAATGTAAGTGGAAGGCAGATTATCTCGTTTTGATCAACTGGAAATAGAAATGATCCATTTTGGTTTGAAGTACCTAACTCAACAGTTAAAGTAAAAAAAAAAAAAAAAAATTAAATGGAAATGAGTTGAGGCTTTTGCTTGAACCAAGATGCCTCTTAAATGTCTTGGCAGGAGCAGTGACTTTCCCAAATCTCTTCACGCTGTTTATTTCTAAATACCGGATGTCTGGTTTGCTCCGAGTGTGTGTGTGTGTGTGTGTGTGTGTGTGAAGTATTTGCCTGACTTGTCTGCCCCAATGTCACAATCACAGCACAGACTTCAAGAACTCCTGGCACAGGGAGAAAACACAGAAAGCAGACAAAGGGTAGAAGAGAGCATATATTACATTTGGAACCGCTTTTCCAGTAATACGCACCAGGGTTCTCCTCCAGAGTAATGCGGGGAGTCCTTGGGGAGTTGTGGTGGTGCCACCTGGCACAGAGTGGCAGAAGGGAGCCAGCACAGCACATACAAGTGAAAACTCAGTTTGGCTCCTCAGGCAAGCCAGTGGTTTTGCACACACCCAGTTGGGTTTCTTCAGAAACCATTCCTGTGTTTCTGGGGAGAGGCTTTGCAACGCAGAATAAAAGCTTGTCTGCCTCTGGGACAAGACACTGGCCTCTCACAAAGGCACAGCCCCCAGCCCATGAGAGCCAACTCTGCAGAGCCATGAGACATCACAAGGCTCGTTATTCCATCCTGCTCCTTCCAGCACCCTGAGCGAAGAAGCTGTGCTAATTACTGGCAATCAATTGCAGACTTTGTTTACAAGGATCTCATCTTCAGCCTCATAGCAAAGCCACTGCACCTAAGCAAGCTCTGCTAAAGATGTTGGTCATCTGCCATCAGCAAGGCAAGAGCTGCCTGGGCAGGAACACCAAGCCTCTTTCTCCTTCCACATTTAAGAGAAAAGCAGTGTTCCTGCTGTTGGGCTGCTGCCAGAGCTGTTTCCATCAAGTGAACCCACCGTGGGCAGCAGACCTGTGCAGTCAAGAACTTCACAAGCCAAAATGTCTCCCATGATATTTGGGCTACCAAAGACGGCCAGCCCAGCCCAGCAGGTTTCCTCCAGCAGCTTGCTAAGCTGTCAGCCACGGATGGCCCTCGCTGTCTCCAGACACAGGCTGGCAGCACAAAGGGCCAGGCACACTCCTGGATTTAACAAACCACAGAAAGGCCAAATCAGCATGACAGCAGACACAAACAAGAATGTAATTAGTGCTGGATTATAAATCTCTGGCTAGGTACCTGGAAACACTTGCATTGTGAGAGAAAGCAACAGCCTTGCTCATGGCATTTGGGCTTAATTTAGGTCACGATTACAGACAGGGTGCTCTGAGCTGGCAGGGGTCAGATGGCAAATCAAAAACAGGCTCGTATTTGTCTTGCCTCCTGCTGCTAGCCTCACCTTTCCAGTCCTACAGCCCAGACAGAGGCAAGCACTGTTCTCCCCTGGCCAGCTGGTGAGCAGCAAGTGTGGTGCAATTCACGCTTACTCTGCTTGCACTGTGTCTGTCCATGGAACAGGAGAAAAGGCAACATAGCTGAGTTTTTTTTTTTGCTCTAAAGAGCAATTTAAAATCAAGAAAGCAGAGATGTCCAAACCCAGCAAGGGGGGGTGTGCAAGTCAGCTTCTGTGTGAGGGATCTGAGTTGAAGACAAGCCCTGCATAGCCCTGTGATCAGGGAACCCAGAGAGAGACTTTGGAAAAGATCTCAGGGCAGCTCTGCAGCTCCAGCTCACAGCGCAGAACGTTTCTTGTCAGACAGGGTGACAACCCAGAGCATGGCAGATCCAAGACCTTTGCTGGCTCTCAGGCACATGCCTGAGAGTAGGATCTAGCAGTGAGTTTAGAAACTCCCTGCCATCCCCAGAACCACACGGTGCCAGCTGGATCTACAGCCACCACAGTGCAGGCACGTCTGTCTGAGCAGCCTCCCAGCCCTGACAGAGAGAGGAAGGAGCCGTGACTCACCCAGAGCTGGAGGGGAGGAGAGAGACTGCAGACCTCAGCATCCCACCACTGGATCCTGCTATCCCTCCTGAAGCATCTCAGGGTTGGTTTGCATCCTTGCTTGAGTGGGATCGAGAAGCCAGGGTCTGACCAATCCAGGAGGCAATCCTGTGAACAGAGTGTGGAAGGGACTTTAACAGGAACATTAATAAATGAACTGCCTTTTCAAAGGGCCAGATGGTGTTTGAAGTGTTAATGGTTGAAGGCTACTGTATGATTTAAAAGCTTGTTGGTGTGGACACTGGCTGGCTTTGTTTGAGGTCGTTCGCATTTCGGGCCCACCAGCTCTCATTCATCTCCAGAGAGGCAAATTTAGCTGTCACTTGAACTGAACCCTGACTGACACTTCATGCTGGTTTTCTCAGGAGTTCGGTGGCTGGACAGTCAGTCGTGGCAGGAAAGCAATACAAAACTAGCTGCAAAGGTTTGGATCTGATCTAAAATTGCTCTGAGTCCCTGCAAAATTTTCCTCTGATATCAGTAGGCTTTGGATGGGGGCCATCACAAACAAGACGTGCTGAAGTACATCACAGTTATTTCTATACAGGAGAGCAAAACAGGTTTCTGAGGGAAAACTAGCAGCTGGAGAGGGAAGTGGGAGTCTGGTCCCCAGCAGTAGCTGGTGCCTCAGTGAGTGCAATGTTAGCCAAGGAAGAACAATGCTTCCAGCTTTCCTATCCTGGCCTCTTGGGCACATTTGGGCTTCTGCCAATATGCCTGGAGATTCTTCAGTGCACAGAGCAATCAGGCTCCAGTTTCTCCTATCAGTTTGCAGAAATCCTACCACCTGTAGCATTTTACTCTTTAACCCCACACTATCGTGAATAGAGCTGTGAAGTACAACAAGCAACACATCAGAAATCAGGCAGCCCAGGTTTTCCCCTGGCAAAGAGGGCAAAGAGAAGTTATTCAACCCGGCTCTTTGAAGCTCCAGATAACTTCCAAAGAATAGGCAGCCTGAAATAAAAGGCTACCACTTGAGAGACAGACAACTAAAGCTGTCTTGGGGCAGAGTGGGTCAAGCACAGCTCCCTCAAAGCTCTTCCCCTGCCAGAGTGCAGTGTCAGATGCTTAAGGAAGGCCTTGACAGAGGAATCTCTGCATCCTTTCAGCAATTAACAATTGGTCATCGAAGCTTTTTGTGCACGTAGGCTGTAGGACAGGATTTGTTCCTTAGTGCTGTTCTCTATGGCCCCATTCCCCATGGCTCTGGACTCAGCCAACAGGAAAAAGATGCTTCCTAAATCTGGTTACATCAGCACTCATGTGACACGGCCAATTATTTCTCCATCAAATGGCTCCTAATTATGGGCAGTCACTTAAGTAAGTGCTTAATCCTGGCAAGGTAGGAGGCCCACATTGTCTCAGTGCTCTCAGCAATGTGGGGCTCCTGGGAGAGTCACACACAAGAGATTACAAGGGGAAAGCACAAACTGCCAGGCAGAAGCCAGGCACAGAGCCCAGCAAACAGGGTCACTGGTGAGACCCACAGTGTGGGAGAGCATATCTGTCAGGGGACCCTGGATTTCAAAGAAACAGAGTTTAATCTGGATGGGTCCGTGACAATGCTGAGGCTGCAACTCAGTGTGCTAGTTTGGATTAGAGTAAAAATATCCCTCTTTTCTCCCAAAAGATGGAGCAGCACACCTCCACAGGCAGTTCATTTGGGCAGCCATTTTACACCTGCTGTCACCTTCTCCCCTGGACCAGCCTGGGTTAGGGAGGGAGCTCATGGGTCACCCTGGTCAGGCCGGCAGGTGGGAGATCGCTGGGAGTCTCATTTCACAGTTAGTGCAGATGATGACAACCTGACTACAGCCTTGGATCTTCTTATAGAGAGAACTCTAGGCAGCTTGTGAAAAATAGACTCATGGCATTAAATACCAGATGGTTTTTGGAAAGATGACACAGTTGGGAGAACAGCCCACTGATTAGTTTTGAGCAGCATACGACCATACACTCTTCCTGTCTGCAGCCACTCAGACCCTGTGGCAGCAGGCAAATGCCGATTAAAGCATCATTTTTTTAGCTATTAAAAAGCTGACAAGCCTCAGAGTTTTTTATCTGCCAGCAATTTTTCAATAACAAATTCAGGATAATAATAAATTTTATTCACCCAATAATTATCAGTGTGCAGATCACTTACGGGGTATTTAAAACCCAGGTGCTTTGCTGTGGGCATCTAAAAGACATCACTCAGGTTTCTGAGAGAATCTTTGTGCTGTGAAGACTTGCAAACCCCCTCTAAAATATACAGAAAAGGTGCTATTTTAGCCAATCTAGAAATGCACTAAAAGTACACAAGTAATGCAGTTATAGGAAGGAACAGGGCAGATGCCAAACCTGTCAGGGGAACAGGAGGAAAACAGAGATAAATGTAATTTATGTGCTTAAAAAAACCCAAAAAAACCAAATACAGACAATCCTTGTTTTACTGTTTTTCCCCCAACCTGCTAAAATACACGATTTGCTCATTTACAGATCAAGAATTGATGGTTTATGGGCAAATTTCTCCTCATTTGCTTCCCTTTGTTCCTAAAGATCGAAGTTAATGGAAAAGTTACTAAGAAGTTTCTAGTTAAGTGTGACTTCTAAAGTTACATGAATTTCAGAAAATAAAAATGTTTTCTGAGAAGTTTTCAATCCCCTCCAGCCCCTGTCAGCTCCCCACACCTCCCAAACAAATCTGTGAAAAATGATATTCGTGGTAAAATTTCCATTTGGATAAAGAACATTTCATTAAGGAACAGAATGAGACATTGAATACAAAGTTCAGACCAATTTTAGTCGAAACACTGGCTACATATGTTTTCCCAAATTGCTTTTCTTCATCTAATTTCTTATTATTTTTCTGCATTTTATTTTCAATGGGAAAAGATATTCTGATAAAAGGGACTTGAAGGTTCCCAGGTTGAACCATACAGAGGTTTTTATATCTCCTGGGTGCTTCACAGACCAGGACTCTGTTTGTTTAAAATATGCTCTACATTTACTCCAAATAAACTCCATAAATCAATCTGTGTAATAGAAACCAGAAAAGTTTATGCAAAACAAATACAGAAAGTCATAAATATTGCATTTAAGATGTCATTTTTGTGGCTGGTATATTTCTAGGGTATGTTTTTACTATTTGTGGGATAAGTTTTTCAGAAACATTAAAATCTTTCCTCCCTTCCATTCTCTACAGGTTTGTCCCAAAGAAATAACGAGCCCAACTCCATAAACCAGCATTTATTAAATCCAAATGGGCACTTCATCTTACAGTAGCTTTCAATATAATCTATTTGATCTTTCAAAGTAGTTGGAAAATGATTTCAAGGAGAACTTTCACAGAACAAATTAACTTGAAAGAAGAGAACATTTTATACCCCAAAGAGGGAGGAAAGCAATTTCCTCAGTTTTCCCCTTTCTGGATTCCCCTCAGCCCAAGTGCAGATGCACAGATTTGGAGAGACAATCTTGGGCTGCTGTTGCCTGATTTTGGCAGGGATGCCAGAAGCTCACGGAAAGCAGAGCCACAGACTCGTGGGGCCGTGAGGCTACAACCGTGACTTCTTCTCTGGGGAAGCTCCAGATTGCAGAGGAGACGAGAAGGAGCAGACTCATGGAAACTAAAAATGCTTTGCTCGAGCTGCAATTAAAAACCTACCCCTTAAAAGTTACCCTCTGTATTTTTAGAGGGACTTTATTTCCTGCCTGCTACAGCTCTTCAAACTGCTTGTTAAGTCAGGAGATAAAAATAGTACTGGGGCCATAACCTGCTCAGCAGATCCAGGCACCTGCCAGTTTTAGGAATCCAAACATTAAGGCAGTAAAGGGACACTGAGAGGGTGGAGCCCCAGGATTGATGAGTGTTGGGGTGTTCCACCAAGAGCTAAATCCATCACTTGGCAAACGTGACATCCCCGTTCTCTCTCCAACAGCCCACTGCTTCTCTTTGGATTCATTCAACTCCTCCAAGCAATAAAAAGTCTTTCTGAACAAGTTTCTTAAATTAACAGCAGGACACCAGGAATCTTCGTCCAGTCTAAAAACCATGTATGAGTTTTCTTCATCAGACCAAAGTAAGAATGCTAATTTTCTCTGTCTCCACGTAGCTGGAGGCTGCAGGAACCAAAGTAAGAATGAAGCTGAGAAGGACTTGGCATTTTGGGTCATGGGGGTGAGACAGCCAAAGGAAAAAAAGACAAGTTTTCTGTATGAATGTCAGAGGATTTGGAAGTAGCCTGCCTGAAGCATTTCATCCAAGGCCTGGATCACACCATTCCCTACAGCACACACTGCTGAAGGTTTCTGTCTCCACAGTCTGCTGTTCTACATTCTCTTAATAGCTGGCAAGTTTACCTGATGAGTGCTAGCTTCACTAGCCTAAGCTGTAGAGAAAAAAAAAAAATTGAAAGGCTTTAGAAAAAGAGGATTCCCTTAGTGTGCTCTGTTGGAGATCAGATATTTGTTTCATTCTTTTGGTGAAGTTACAATCTGTATATTCTTTAAGCTTTTCTGTAAGTTGAGTTCTTCTTTTGGGCTGAATTACTATTAAAGCCATACAGTACTGGGAGCTATAGCACAAGAACTAAACCAGTACCCCCCCAGGTTTTCTTCTGCAGCTGCACAGTGAGGTAGGGAAGGGCTGAGGAATACTTTGTCCTTATTTTAGAGGTGAGGAAGCTGAGGTACGATGTGAGTACAAATATGTGATTTGGCCAACATCAGAAAACAGCCAACGACAGGTCCTGAAAGCCTCATTTTGGTACCCCAGCAATAAATGCCTCTCCTGCTCTGGTAATGTTAGGGGTGTCTTTTTGATCTCTGCCCTTTGGTGTTGGCTTGCAGACAAGCCTTTCTCAGATGCCCACGAAAACTTTAAATCCCACAGACCAATACAGAAAGCCTGCTGGCAGATGCACACAGTGAAGAAATTGCCAGCACCCCGAGCACAATTTAGGATCTGCCATGAGCACAAACTTTATCACCTCTCGCTGGACACCTACTTCCTCCAAGCACCCAAAAGCCTCACAGAGCCAACAACAACCAAACTCCAGACAGGAGCTACCCACTGGCTCAGGACTCTGAGAAACCTCAGCTCACCTTTAACCACCTTGCTCAGCACAAGCAATCTTTGTCTGAGCTAAGAGCCATGACCTGGCACTTCTCTCTGGGCCAGCAACAAAGCTTCCCTGTACTCTGTGTAACCTTCCAAGAGAGACAAAACCATCTGCTGCTCCATGTTTAACCCAGGCAGGTGGTTTTACCACAGGCTGCTCAGTGGATGCTGTGTTCTGCCCCAGAGGAGGCTGGATTTAATTTATTTAAAATGGGAGTGGGGGAACAGACAAGGGAATGAAGCAATGCTTTTATGATGCATTTCCTGAAGGAATGTTGGAAAGTCCGACTCACATTAGGGAGTCTCTTGTTCTCCTGTCATAATTAAAAAATAGTCCCCCCTCTGCTTATCTGCAGATCTCCGAGTAGTCTTTCCTAGGAAAATCCAAAGGAGGTTGCAGAACTGACAAGAATATGACAAGACCCATTCCAGGAGAATCCACCAAAGTGTCTCAGGCCATGCTGTTAAATTATAAAACTGGATGGCTGGAGCAGGCAAAACTCTTCAGGACATCAGACATCCCTGCCCTGCAGGGAGCTGCAGTCATGCTAGACCAGGGCATGTCAAAGGAAGCTGTGCTGTCACAGCCTCTTGCTACAGCCAGTTTTGAGGAAGGCTGTTGACAAGGAAGAGAACTGTATAAATGGGTAGCTCCTGTGACAAGGCACAGAACTATTTATAGCAACCTTGAACTCCACTGCTGGTTAAATCTGCATGATGAAGAGACACCAAACAAGACATCCCTCCTCTTCAGGCAGCTGGATTAATCCAGCAGAGCAGAAGGCATCCACAGGGAGCCTGATACTCCTGTATGTTGACCCAGGAAAGGGGCAGCACAGCACGAAGCTCAGCAGAGCGTGGAGAAAGTCTCTCCTAAGAGCATCCCTACACATTTGCTCTTTTCCATTCCAGTGAGGAAAATCAAGGGAAAGAAATTTGGAGAGCCTTAGATGGATAAGAACCCACCCAAAATGTCTGTATGGGGGCCAAGGTTTTGCAGAAGAGGCTGCTGATGTTTTGGGATGGGAACGCAGAGAGGTAGGGGGGTGTGTAACGCTGGAGGCACGGGGCTGGTGAGTGGCCAGCAGGCTGGGTGTGGATGGGATCCGCGAGCTGCAACGGGAGCAGCAGTGCTGCTTACAAAGCACGGGTGGGATGGGCAGGAGCAGGAGATGGGCAGGAGCAGGAGATGGGCAGGAGCAGGAGATGGGCAGGAGCAGGAGATGGGCAGGAGCAGGAGATGGGCAGGAGCAGGAGATGGGCAGGAGCAGAGCCTCCCTCGGGCAGCCCCTGGCAAGCTGCTGGAGGGGGGAAGCCTGATCCTGCCGATGCAGAGGAGCTGTCAAGGGACAGAACGCTCCTCCCAGCTCTGGCAGAGACTCTACACATGCTCTGGCCAAGTCACGTTTTAACAGCCCCATGCCTCAGTTTCCCCAGCTGTAAACTATTATAGGGATGTTTTGTGGCTGAACACAGGCCATACTCACAAAGCAAGCAGAGATCTTTGGACAGATGATCCCAAGGAATATAAAGCATTTACTTGAGATTTTTTTTTTTCCTGCGCTTCTCTCTGATCTTTGATGCTGACACCTAAATAATTTACAACGTGAAGAAGGAAGGAAAAGACCAGAAGCAATCACACCAAAGCATCCAGCCTCCTCCAGGCATGGCCCAGGAGTTTTGGGGATGGAAGGAATGCGCTCCCACCCCACCCCTTCATCAGTCCTTCTGCATGATGACATGCAAGTGCTTGTTGATCAGTTTATGGATCTGGGGACTGACAGACTTTGAAGTCAGAGCTTGGCATCCCCAGTTATATGCTAGGACTTGAAACAATCGAAGCTGCCAGCGTTTCTGAGGCCTCGTGAACGAGCTGCATTGGTAATGGGAGCTCAGAATTCAGGATTGGCTCCTAATCTCCCCAAGAGCGTCACAAGCATGAGCACACATTCTGTGGGCAATTTGGTGGCCTTTCAGTGTCTGCATTCCATGCTGTGAGCTGCAGAAGGAGGGCACGCCAGAGCACTGCACACATTGCGCTACTTATCGCTCTTTCCTAGTGTGAAGGATGTGTTCTGCAAGCAATTCTAGGCAGGATTTCCTACCAAGAGGCACTAATGACAACAAAAACGTTAGCTCAGCTTTTAGATTCCAGCTGGAGTTTGCAGATGTGGTAGACGGGTAAATACCCTCTTGTTTTTACACAGGAGGGACTGCACTGTTACAGTTCCCTGGACAAGGGCAGTTTGGAGTCCTAGTCCTTTTAAAGTGAACATATCTGAGCTGGAGAAGAGGAGAAAGAAAAAGAAGGTACAGAGCAGCTCTGAGGGCACAAGTGCCTCTCAACAGTCAGAGAGTGACCCTCTTTCCTGAGGCATCTGGGACACAGATATGAGCTGCTTCCAGTCTGATGTGGCTGGAAGGGGCAGAGGGCAGAATCCATGTGAGAAGTTTTACAAGCTGTAGCCTGAGCGTCAATCTAGCAGCCTACATGATCCATGTGTAGCACACAGGTATAAATCAAACTCCTGAATATGAGTTTTCTTTGATTAACATGTCCAACAACTTCCTTGCGTTCCTTGCAATGCTCTTTGAAATTTGAACAAGCAAAGCTCTGTCCCAGCAGCCCCATTAAATTGCCTGGTGGAGAGAGGAGCAGCAGGAATGCAGGCTGGTCAAACAGCCTTTTGATAGACCAGACTTGCTCAGCTCAGAAATGCTGTCTGAGTGCAAGCTCCAGCTACGTGCCCAGACTGCTCTGGTCTGCCCTTGTCCTGAGGTCCTCCTTGGGAGAGGACTGTCAGTGTGACAGCAGACCAGACCCTGGGCCTCCACCGAGTGGCTGCCCTTCAATTCCAGTCCAGGAATTGAAGGTTGAAACAGGTTTTCATACATACAGAGTAAAATTCACACCATCATCTATGACCAGGAAGATATTTGGCATATCAAGAGTCTAATGATGCTGCACTGTGACATTCTGTGTTACCCTTGTGACCAAAACTCTCCTGTGGTTTTTCTGGACTAATATATATTAACCAAGAGCCGTGAAGTCCCAGCCTCCCCAAGCACTAACTCAGCCTGTAAATGAACCAAGGGATCACTGAGACATTACCACAAACACCCTCAGAGTTCGTGCACACCTCATGAGTACAGCTTATCAGTGTCTGTCTTAACTAGGAAGCAGTTATAGGCTGTAAAATTCACATCACATATCCTGTTTCTGAGAAACTGTTCTTGGCCCAGAAGTTAGTTCAAAGGAACTCAAGTCTCATGCTTGAAATTCAAGACCACCTCTCTGATTTCCCATCACCACATGGTGAGAGGATCAAATTCACTCTTTGCTGGGACTTGCTTTTTTTTTTTTACTGAAAAACCATTAAAGACTGACATGCTGCTCACAGAGATGTCACAGCTCTGGACTCACTCAGCTTGTTGCAAAGAGGCCTAAAGCTTTACAATGCCCAGTGCAAAGTCATCTGCTTGAGAGAACTGATTATAAGAAGTCAGACTCTACTAAAGCCAGGAAGACTGTCTAAATGAAAAGGTCCTCTGAGAGCACTCAAAGATCACAGTTAGTATGAAAATAGAGCACATATGTGGATTGGCTGGGTCAGTTAAGAGTGGAGCTCAGTGCTGTTGTTTCTTGATGCCTCAGACCCACAGAAACTGCAAGAAATCCCCACGGTCCCAGTGTGCTCAGACCAGACCTACCCCAGCTCTCAGCCAGCAGTTCTGGTGTTTGGAATGGCAGCAGCTCCCACATTTTTGCACTGCAGGCCTTCAGTTCAACACCTCAAGTGCCAATGGAGACACAGGTGCACACACATCTCTACAGTTCACTATTCATGGACCTCTTGGGTTCCCAACTGGGGCACTGAGCAATAATTTCACGCCTTTTAAGAATTCAACAGGGCATTAATAATCCAAGAGTCACATGCCCAGCTGGCATTCGGAGTTGGGTGAGATAAGAATTTAGTGATGGGCACCATCACTCCCCCTCTTCCTTTCACCTGAAAGTTTTAAATACACTGCTTGGCTGGAAAACCTTGAAGAATTCCAGATTTTTTGAACCAGAACTGAAATCAGAATTGCTCTCATCAGGCAGCATCAAACTAAAAAGGTCATTCAGAAGTCTTGTGTGATTTAATAAATGTATATAATTTAACTGCCTGGGTTTCTTATTAGTGAAGTTAATTGCTGTATTTTAGTTTTCTTGCCATTTCTTAACTAAAAGCATTCTTGTTCTTTATGAGTCAGTCAGCAGGTGTACACATAACTTTATGTCAACATCTGATTACTACTTATTGCTCATTTAGCTCAGCAAAATATAAAAATTGGACCGCGTCTCTAGGAAAATAAATAAAAGGAGAATGCTGTGGAGTTAGAGCAGAGAAGTTTGGGGGTTTTTTTTAAATCAAAACAGCAGAGGTTTTCTTGAATATTTTTTCCAAGCACTGTTGTTATAGGTGTTTCCTGAGGAAGTGACGGACTTCCCCCCACTCCATGACTTGCACCCTCTAGTTTCTATTTTATTATTTTTTTTTTTAAGCACAGAGTCCAAGAGGTACGAGCAGGCCAGCACAGTGGACAGTTATTTCACTCTGCTGCTAGAATGAACTGATAGGAAGAGAACCAGACTTCTTTGTACTCCAGTAAAGCAAAGCAGGGCATAGAGGCAGTAGTGTGCTTAATTTTAGGCAGGTGCCTTGCTAAGCCGTGGCCACTATAAGCCACACAAACCCATCAGAGAAATGAAACAGAATTTAGTTATTTTTTATGACCGTGCTTTGGTGCAGGGCTCCTGCAATTGGAAGTCACCTCTCTGGGGATGGGTTTATGTTCTGCATTTCCAGAGTTCCCTGCCCAGCATGGTCAGGGCATGGGAGGGCTCCTAGGACCTCAGCTCCTTGTCCACAGAGCTGCTCCGGCACCAAGATCTTATGAGGGTCCCTTGAGGGCCTGGTTTCAGCCCTTCTTTGCCACCAACAGCCAGCACACCAGTCCTGTGGTGGGCAATCCTCCACATGTGAGGTAGAATGAGGAGGGCAACTCTTTAAACTGGCCAGTGATGGACCCAATTCTTTCCTCCACCCCAAGCTGGTGATCCCAACAACTTCACATCACCTTTCACAGGAGAACGTGACAGGTTCTGTAGGAACCACCGTCGCCCCCAGTTCAGGGTGGAGGGAAATGGATTTTTACAGTTGGTTTAGCTCTTTTATGGAGAGGAGCAGCTCATAAAGAAAGAGCTTCAGGCACGTTGAAAGCTTTAGAGAAAGGCAGGTTCAAATCATCAGTGAGCTCTAAGCCACATGTGCAGATATGTAGATTATCCTCTAAAGTGAGCACCTAGGATGGTGCTGGTAGATTTGTAAAAAAAAGAGGAGAAAACCTTAGGTAGCTGTGCTAGTGCAGCTATTGTGATTTAGTAGCTAAAAAAAATTATTATTTGACTTCTCCTTGTGTACATGGATTGAACTCGACAGTATCACACCTCACTGGAACATGTCAGCTCAGAGGCTTCACTGCATCTCATATTCAGCCAGTGACAGCTTCAGAAGGAGCACAGGCTGATCCAGGGCACCAGCAAAATGTTCCCTTTAGGACTTTGTTGCCGTGACATTCTCAGCAGACACTGTAAATCTGCCGGTGCTTTTCCTCCCCTCATCTTCCTCCTCTTCAAAAACCAGCATGGCCCATTTCCCTGGCTTTGCAAACACCTCTCCCAGACATTCAGAGTGCAATATTTAGCAATGGGAAGTTGCTGCTCTGGCAAGTTTCCAAGCTGCTAAATGAGAAGTGCTGCAGGAAGGCGATGTTTTCTCCCACTTGGGTTAACACCCTTCCCCTCAACTGTGCACAGGGGGGCTCAAAGCCAAGTTTTGTTTCTTGGATACTCTGAGTAATGAGAGCTCATAGAAAAGCTATTGCAAGGCATAAACATTGGCTTTCTTGCACAGAAGATTCCACTCAGGCCCAATGCAGAGCATGTCCAGGCAGAACAACAGGCCCTGGTGCCAGCTCTGTGGCCTTAGCTAAGAGCTGTCCATAGGCAAGTGTCAACAGTACACAGAAGCACTAAGCTGTAAATCAGGGTAGAAAGCAAAACCCATCTTAACTTTCAGTGTAGACACAGAAGTTTGACACTGACACACCTGCTGTCAGCACAGTGACTCCACATTGGCATCAGCATTCCTGACAAAAAAATTAAAAAAAAAAAATCACCAAGCCAGCAGCCTCCCCCTCAGCTGAGGCTGCGAGTTAATCAGAACAGGGGCAGCACAATTAGGGCAACAGACTTCCATGCACTTTTACCATTGTTCCTTAGCCAGCATTGATCAGAGAACTAAAAAAGGTTGCCAAGTCCTCAAAAGATTTCAGTGTGAGAGATGCAGACCACATGTGCTGGATGGTAAACAGTTCTTGAGGATCAGAATAAAAAGATCTTTATAGTCCAAGCAAACAAAAGTAAATGCCAGAATCTAAATGAAACAGAACTTTCCAAAAGCCTGAGGCTACCAAGATTTCAGAGCTGAAAGTGTAACCTTGTTTGTTTCTTAGAAAGACCTAAAGCACACCACATTACCAAGAGAAGGTGACCCTGTGCTGTTCCCAGCAGGGTAGCAATGTCTTTTGACCCATCAAAATCAGTCCATGATAGTGCTTGAGCCTCCTATTAAAGCCACATGTAATTGGTTACTTTATAAGAGCAGAGAGGAATATTGTCAATGAGGCAAATACCATTTATACAATTTACTGAATACAACAATCCAGCCTAAGCCACACCACCAGAAACACAGTCCTAACACAGAGAAAGCTTTGAAATACTTTGCTTTTCTGCTTCGAAAACATGTATGCTAAAACAGAGCAGAAAGAAGGAAGGAGTTTACTTTTGGGGACCAAGTAAAAGCACGCAGATTGGATAGAACTGCAATTTAGCCATCACAGACTGGTGCTGCTGGGTATGTAGAATTGTTCCACAAAGATCTCTGGCCCCGTTTCAAGCATCCTCAGAAGCAGATCAGTGAAGCTTTGTGCAGAAGACTGCCTAGAATTTTAACCCAGCTGGGAACTAAAGGCTCCTGCAGGATAAATCCTCAGGCAAACGTCCCATTTGGCCCCGGGACACACTGCCTCTGTGAAGGCTGATGAATGCCTGCAGCTTTGAGGTTAGACAGATTTGGTTTATTTAAACGAAAGTTTTGGCTGCTGCAGCATAAACCTACTACTGCTCATGCAGTCCTTGGGCTGTGCAGGGCTGCTTCCCCCACTTCAGCACAACTGCTGGTGCGGCTGCCAGCAGCTGCTGCTCCGGCTCCTCCGAGGGTGTCTCCTCTCTGCAGATGGCTCTGCAGCACCACTGCCACGGAGCAGGATGAAATGCAGCCCGGCAGCCTCCTCCCAGCCCAAAGCCCTCCTTCCCTTCTTGCTGCTGGTCTTTCCCCATCTCGGTTTCTCTCCCAGTGCATTAACCAGCCCCGCCTCGCTGGTTTCAGTGCCGCTGCTCTGTTTATCCCAGGATGAACACACACATCCAATCTGTTCAGAAAGTCTTAACAGCCCTGGCAAAGCAGGGCCCCATCTGGAGTGTCCATCTTTGCTGCCTTCAGCTCTGGAGGAGCAGGGAAGTGACAACAAACTTGGGCAAAGGAAAGCCAAAAAGCATCTGAATATCACCCCTTCTAGCTACCCCATGGGTCAGCAGCCAACATGTATGACCTGAATCACTGGCTTCTGGTTTTTGGGTTTTTTTTGAGGTAATTCAGGAAAATTCCTGGGGTTTATCTATCCAGTCTCTACCAAGGAACTTAGTTTATGTGGGCAGAGTCAACCCAAATCAGGTGCAAGATGAGGCATAGGACACGGGAAAACACAATGTCAGTAGAAAAGCTGGAAAAGATGTTTTGAGATTAGAGATGCTTTAACACTTCAAGCTCATCCCACCTCACACAGTCCACACTGGCACCATGTAGAGACTGCAGGGAGAAAGCAACGTCCCTCTCCAAATCCTTAACAAATACACAAACCAACGATGACAGAGTCCACAAATTTGAAAAGCTTGTAAAGCAGCACCAACACTTTAGTTCTTTTATGGCCCTACGGGTAAACAGAAGAAGTTCACCTCGAGCCTCTTTTATTCCCCTTAAGAAATTCTTTCCAGTGCTGTTTTACAGGTTTGCACAGCCTTGTAATGCACAGACACCCCATAGCAAACCAGGCATTTAAAAAACACACTAAGCTACCATGAAGTAAATTACTGACTTAACAGCCAGGCACCTACAGGTATAATTGGGTTTCATTTGAAGAACAAATTAAAGCAATGTGCATATTAGCTGTGAGTCTGCAAGGGGGCAGAAAAAGACAGTCTGGAAACTTTCCAAAGTGCACAAGATTAAAGAAGCCCTGCCAAAACAGCTCCCAGGAGACAGCAGTCACACCAAGAAGGACCAGCTCCCAGGGAGAGCCAGACCCATACCCAGGTACATCTGCATGCAGGCTCCCATCAAAGGGGCAAGGCAAGGCTGCATTTGAACCATAAACTCCAAAGCAGAGGAAGATTTGGGTCAATGAGAACACTGATAGGGACAGAAAAGACCAGGGCAGGGTGAGCAGTTGGATGGATATTGCAATTATTGGGTGATAATGCTCTTTTCCTTCGTGCCCTTTTCCTAAAGCCCAGGGGCAGCCATGCAGATTCCCTCTCCCAGTATCACATCCAGCACTTCAGTACATTTTAGGACTTTACCAGTACCTATAACTTCTGCTAAATCCAAGTTCCAAAGGCTCAAGTGGGAAAAACACGGCCCCAAAGCGCTCACAAAAAGTTTCTGACAACAAAGTACTCCACCACAGTGACAGCATGTCTCAAGCCACAGTTTCCTCAGATACACAACTGTTGCTACTGCAGGAATATTTTACTAGATCCAGAGTCTCCTCAAAGGGATAGGACTTGTTTCCTTACTAGCTTAGCCTCTTCTACCCACACCTCTTCTGCTTGCCATCTTTTTGCTGCTGCTAAGGAGGAGAGCAAAGGATGAAAACAATCAACCAGCTGAAAGGGAAAATAAGTAACAGCCATAGAGGGCTTCAAAGTTAAGCACGGAAGCAATTAGTGGAACAGCTGTAAGAGGAAAGCATCAAGAAAAGGCAAAATGCTAGAAGAGTCAGATGAAAGTAGGGAGAGATAATGAAGAGACTATTAGCAGCTTCAAGGCTGCCCTTGGATGTTATCCTCCAGTTATTTTTTTTCCATCCTGTCCCTGGAGGAGTGCCTTTCCTTCAAACCACTTCAATTTCTGAACTCTGTACTGCTCCCTGTCCACAGTCAGGGTGCAGATCTTACTGCTGCCTTCCCTCTTCTGACTGTGAAGGCCACTGAAAGCCTCAGCACTCGCCTTCCCCAGACAAAGCACCTGGATTTCAGCTGTGCAACCCAGTCTGAGTCAGGCAGGGAGCGTTCTCCCAACTGCTCACAGTCCTGCCCTGCGGAGTGAAAGGACTCAGATGGCTGTGCTGAAGGGCACAGCCAGACCTTTGGAGCAGGGGTACAACTTGACATGGAATCTCGCTGGAGGACTGCAGAGGGAGGCTTGGTTCGTGTCAGTTCAGAACGTGAGACTGTAATAATATTTGCCCTTGGTTCAACTTCATATACTATGTACAAAAGTCTCTGTTTGAATAAAGGAATGGCCAGGGAAACATGAACTGAGAAGAGCCAAGAAACTCAAAGCAAAGTCCCAATACTTTTTGTCTGAAAAATCTAACTGGTTTAGAAAGAAACAAAAACACACCAAAGGTAGACAAGGAAAGCTCAAAACACACTTCTTGCTGAATTTTTTCAGTTTTCCTTGATATTTAAGAAGGAGAGAGCAAGCCCGTGTATCTTCCACAAAAAAGGGTTCAAAAATATGCCATTTTTTTCCTCATTCAGGGAACCAGCCTGGCTGTCAGAGCAGCCTTGGTCTCCTGGATAAATAAAATCACAGTGTTGTTTCATATGGGAAGTAAAAAAGCAGCAGTCAGGCAATCCAGACCTCACCCTGCCTCAATTTTGACCTGGGACAAACCACTTGGCTAAGGAACAGTCATGAGGGGACATGTGCCACTGCTTTGCAGCCATCTAAACCACAATGCCTTCACCATCTCCCTGACCCACCTTTGCTTTGTACATTTTGGGGGTTGCTGTGCAGCATTGAATGCCAAAGCCTTCAATGACACCGGATCCTGGCACTCCAGAAAAAAACCCTAAGCTGATTGTCAAGAGAAGAGTAAACCTGGTCCAAGGCCAGTGGGATGTCAGGACATAGTAAAGTATTTCTCCATCCCTCACCCAGACCACGTTGCTTTCAGCACAGCATTCAGATATCAGCCTTGGCAGCTGCTTCTGTCACTGATAAGACAGACTAATCCACTGAGAGACGTACATTAAATATTTTGGGTTGGTCATATGAATGCTAGTTACCAAAGCTTTCTGGGCAACAAAGACCAGGGTAGCAGTGTTGAAGCACCAATATTTAGGATTTTCCAGTTGACTGTGTTTTTCCAAGTATGTTTGAGAAGGTCCAGGCAGGCTCACCTGCCCCATACACTACCTCTTTCTCCTTGAGGTGTATTTACCCAGATGGCAGGTGTTTTATAGTTCAGAAAACATTCAAGTAGGAAAACATTTGTACAGGCAGGTTCACCTCAGAGGACTTTCTTTCTCCCTTTTTTTTTTGTGGGAATAAAGAGCCTTGCACCAGACCCTGGAGCTGCTCCCTAGCTGACTGTGTGCACGTGAGGCCACACAGAGCCAAGGCACGGGTGGGGGACATCTGTGCTGCTGCCAGTTCCAGGGGGGCATTCGGCACTGTCACCTGAGGCAGGATGGTGACATTACAGATACCTTGTCTAACAATCCAGATATGACCTAGATATGCACACAAGAAGCTGCTCCATACAGCTGTAGCCACTTGTATGGTTTAATTTTTATTTTTAATGCTAAAGGAAGGGGCCTTAGCCTTCTGGCCTCTGGATGGGCTGCAGAGGGCAGGTAGCCTGAGTCAGCTGCAGCAGCCTAGTGAATTCAGTAATGTGTCACCAACCCATGAAGCATCAGCTCTACCACACTTCTCTGGAAACCTGCTGCTCCCCACAGATAGAGAGAAGGAAGAGCCAGTCTTGAAACAGGCAGAGACTGAAGCAGAACTGGCCAGGAAATCCAGTAAAGCCTGAGAGTGCTGTGACCTGAAAGGCTACAATTATCCACCGCAGTTCCTTTGCTAAGCGGGCATCTTCTGCATGAGGGTTTGTCAGGGAGCATCAAAACCCTGCTGCTCCTTTCAGGAGAGGGAGCCAAACACCAAGCAGAGCAGCCAGGCCAGCAGTGCCAGGCGGTGCCAGCCAGCCCCAGCTTACCTGAGAGGGGGAGCAGAGCAGTGCGGGTGGCAGCCAGCTTCAGCTGAAACCTCAGCTCAGCCTGGGAGTTCAGGGCAGGGTCACGCACAGTCCGGGCATCACCAGTTCAAGGAACGTCCAGGGTCAAGACAGGAGCAGTCAACGATTCAGGGAGCACACCAAGCGAGTGTGAGCTGGCACACCTACAGCAGAGCGCGGAGAGAGGAGAGCCTCCGCTGCGAGCTGAATTGGGTTCAAGGGCCCCGCCCAGGGGTGGGTGGAAGCCCCAGGTGAGGCTCGTCAGGGTCATTAGGGACCATCCATGCCCTCAGGGCGAGGGACCACCGCAGGTGTGGCTAATCAGGGCGGGGACAGCAGCAGGACAAGGAGGAGAACACACAGTGACAGATTTCCGTTCTTCTCATGGCAGTTGGTGCTAAAAGCGACTGAAGAGGGGTTTCTTTATGTAAAGACACATGAAAAAGATTTTCTTATGAGAAGGATTTTTAAAATATTAATTAATCTTGCTCTCTGCCAAAGTCTGTTGCAAAAGAGCAGGATGTCCTCTGAAAAAATGAAGCACAGACAGGCTCCCATGGCCCAGCTAGTCCAGCCACCTGAGGGATCCCAGCCTAGTGCTCTGCTGCATCATGTTGCCTTTAATTTTATTTACACATTGCTCCCTGTTCTTATAGACCAAGATGTAAAATCTAAAATTGTCTCCTATGTTGGCTGAAGTTTGGGAACTGGAAGCAAGCCCTGTCACTGCAGCCCGTGTCTAAAGAGCCAACCCATTTGTCTTGTCAGTAGCTTCTTTTCTTTTGATCTCCAGAGCTGTTCACAGTTCAGTGGCTTTCCAGAGATGACTTGTTGCAGTTTGCTTGGGTTTGAACCAGGCTTTGAAACTACTGACCAGAATGCACAACACTTCTGCACAAGATCTTGAGGAAACAGCAGGGTAATTTAAGAGACAAACTACTAGTCTTCAAAGGATAACATCTTTTCAGCAGAAGTCCCTTTTCTTCAAAGGAAAAAAAAAATGCATTTTGCTTTGTGAACTCGCGTTTTTATAGATACACATATAACAAACATTTATTGGACACCCACCACATCTGTGGCATGATGCGTGCGTGCAGCAAAGTCAAACGACAGGAACTGCCCTCGGAGTGTTGGCAGAGATGCTGTCTGAAGGTGGCTGCTCCCAAGCCCTGTGCAGTTGAAAGCAGGATTGTAACGTGCCCTGAGGAAGCAGCCAGCAAGGGCTGGACTCCCACTGGGCAGGGCTGGAGCAGGAGCAGACACAGGATCTGTGCCAGCATCTGACACAGGAATGGAACCTGTGGGAACGATCTGGTAGCAAGGAGTCTGCAGGGGAAGCAAGCTCAGGTGGGTCATTAGAAAGACACAAACGGCCTGGAACGGCCTGGACGGCCACGCTAAAAACCCCAGTCCCACCTTTCCCTCCACACGTTCCTTGGAACAACTCCCTCTTTGGGATCCTAAGGAAAGCTGCATCTTTACACAAAGTGCCTTCTTCTGTGTGCTAGGACAATGCAAATGGATCACAGCTCTTGCTGGAATTAGTCCTAAGGTGGGAACTCAGCCATTCTGGAGCACAGATGAGGTCAGGTCAGGTTTTTCCCTACAAACAGGAGAAGCCATGTGGTTTTCGTATAATTTGGAACGTTTTCTTACAGAATGAAGATTGATTAGATGCCTGGAGTTCCCCAGAAACAATGTTGATAGTGTTAGCAGCCTGCACACCACAAGAACCCATTCATAAAAAAAAAAAATCCTCATTTTAAAATTTATTTTTTTAAAACTTTATGTTCTTGGAAAAAGAAGCTTATTGAGTAACTATCAGAGTTCCTCTTTCATCACCTTGTCATAAATCCCACAGGCTCTGAATTCCTTTAACAATCTCTCAGTTAAATTGTGACCTGCCTATTCTAATAAATAAACCTTTTTTTTCTTCCCTCCCAAAAAAGCTGGAAACATCCAAGGAGTTGCTCCGCCTTGCCCTTGCCCTGAGTTCTACTAATTGAGACATCAAAGCAGATGGAAAATCAAGGTTGTGCCTGTACAATCCCTGGGCATTAACCTTTCCCTTTAGACCGTTTTCAAACAGGGCAATTAATTTTTGCCAACATAGATCCCCCTCTGAAGTTTCAGCCATACATTCTTCTATCACTATTTATGTGATATTTATGTGAAAGCTGCTGCCTTTCACCCTGAGGGGGCTGTTCCCTGAGGGCAGGTGAAGTGTTCCTGGGTGCATTTTGTGCAAACTGAGATCTCATCCCAGCCCAGTACCGAACCAAACTCATAAGGTGTGGAGGCTTTTTTATCATCTTCACAAATGCTGAGAGGTAAATTTGATACTGACAGTTACATTTGATACTGCAAACTGTCAAGGCTGGAGATGATATTGCTGTAAAAGGTAAATTAAAGAAAAAACTACCTAAAATTCATAGACCTCAAGAGTGGACTTCAAAAACGATCCCTGGGCAGATAGGAAGCAGTGTCACCTTAACCCCATTGGAATGGGGCTTTGCTTCCTTATGGAGCCCTGCAGATAATTTAAACATTTCAAAGAAACACAGGAACATCTGCACGAGGGCTGCTCTGTGCTCTTCATTTGCCCCATCCTAAACTAAATCAGAGAGCTCCTCTACGGAGCAATGTCTAATTCACACTGTGGCCCATGGATGTAAACATTTCACTGACATCCTGAGAAAAGATAATGCCAGGCCTCCCAAGAGCCCCCAAGGATCCGCTGCACTTTTGTAGCTGGTTGGACATGTTAACATATGTGTACCCATGTTATATGGAGCAAACAGGATGCGTAAATGAGAGTTTCCCTCGGGCAAGAACAAATCAGGTGGTGTTTGTTTTCTCCCTAATTTGCTGGCATCGTTGTTCTGCTGGTAAGCAACCCCAGCAAAGCCCCCTGGCACATTTTCACTCATATTTAACTCAGGCCTCTGAGCACTGAACATTCAGGAAGAGAGACTGAAATGGGACCAGGCTTCAATGAAAAGCTGGCCCCTAACACACACACACACATTTAGGTGCTCTGTGCAGTGAACACATGATTGTTCTTAGGACAATATGCTGCTCCCAAAAAGGGTTTGCAGGTTTCCTTGTAGAGGGGGTGGTGGCAAAATGCCAGCGACAGACATGGCTCATAAGCTCAATTTCTCCATGGTTTCTGTCTCTCCCTGTCAGACAGGACAGACCCACTAAACAGATACAAAATACAACCTTAGAATCACTGAATGTAAGGTGTCCCTGGACTGAACACCGCAGATTCAGAAAATATCAGTGGTACAGGACAGAAATATTCATCTTCTTGAGGTATCGAATTTCTTCCCGTCCTCGGGCAATGCAGAGTGCAGGTGTGACATGCTGCCAGTCCAGAGTGTGTCCCTGATGTCCTTCAGCAGGGGTAATTCACAGGAAGCCACAGGACATCTAAGCACATCCTGATTCAGCCAAGCCATTTTTGGTGTGTGCTTCAGTTCTTCAGTGAGGGGGAACCAGTGTGTGATGCTCCCTGCAATGCGTGACCACACAAACATCTGGAAACCAGCTCCTGCTTTTAGAATTAGCCTGTTTGACCAGGGGATGATTAGAAGTGACTCCCACTTCTGGCAGGAGTCCCTCAAAAAACACGCTCTGTCTGGACCCCAGTTCTTGACTGCCCCACATGTTGGTCACATTCAACCTCCAGTGACCCTACCCAGTAAATTTTGCTGGGTATCCAAGTCCTGGAGAAAGAGCTTGGCCATCATACTCAGCTTGGGAGGCACAGCTGAACACCAGAGCTTCTCTCCAAAGCTTCCTGGCAGGCTCTGACTTGGAGGAGAAGGAGGGAAAGAAGAAATTTGAAAACACCCTTTTCCCTTTCAAAGCAGTGAGCTGGAAATCAGTCTGCCTGCCAGCTCTTGCGGTGTAGTTGCCAGGCAGTAGTACTGCTCCGCAGGCCAGGATCAACAAACTGCACATTTGTATTCTCACCAGGGCCAGCATTATTACTGCCACAACTTAACACCCTTAAACAGGGACTGCTGCAGCTGAGAGAGCTGTCTTGGGAATCAGGAGAATCGCAGCAACCAGTTATGAAGGACCCACAGAAAAGAGTGGTGGCCATAAACCTCATGGAGAGGGCAAACTCCTTCCTGTTGAGGACAGAAAACAAAGTATCTGATACCCAGATGGATAGAAAAAGATATATAGGAAGGAAATAGACCAACTAATTGAAGATGACCCCTTTGGGTGGACTTCCTGGTGGCTTGGCCACAGCCACCAACATTGCTCCAGCAGGGTGCTGTCACTAGCACTGTGGGAATTAGGACTGACATCCACCGCAGCCTGTGGGCACAAGAAAGCCCACTGCCATCTGACTAAGGGCCTCTAACTCTCTCCATCTCTCTCCCTCATGTGGCCACTTCTACAACTTCAGCAAGTGACAAGTTACTTGTGTTCAGCCAATGGTTCATCAGCCAGCAAGCAGTACCAGACACAACGAAATACTTGTGCCAGTAGAAATAAAATTGAGATGCTGGAAACGCTTTGCTTTTTCCACACACAGGTCTGACTCAGGTCATTGTAGAGAGCTGGAGTGAACTCCAGGTGAAAGGGTTTAGACGTGGTAATTACAGCATGAGATTCCCTGTCAGAATTTCAGAGCGATCCCTTCATGTTGTACTGTGATGGTGAATGGCAGGATAGAGATTCATTGTTACCAAAGGTTTTCTTCTTGTCCTGGATTCTTGTGAATGTCTCAGATCATGGACAAGAGACAAACAAGTAGAAGTTTAAATTCTGTGCTTTGATCAGGTTTTTTTTTCCTTCTGGCACAGCCCCTTTAGCTGCCCCCAAAACTACTGCTGCAGACAAACTGCATCATGAAGGATCCTCTCAGTTTCCTAGGACTGAGGATGACAGTCTTACATATTCCAGGAGCCATTACTGCTGAAAATCTTCTTGAAGAGAAAACAGATCATCCCTTGAGACAGCACCTTCCATCTCAACCTTCCAGGGTTGATGCTTCACAGGAAAATTCTTCATCAAGAGGTCTTAACATTGAGCTCGTGGAACACCATCTTCTCCCTTGTTTATTTCAACAGACAGCTAAAGATTCTCTGGCCAGAGAGGAGACCAAATCACCTCATCGCCTCCCTGACAAGCTCATGCCAATGTACCATCGTGGTGACTGAAAAGCTGTGGATGGCTCCAAATCAGGTTTTATTTTTAGGTTTCCAGACTGTGCATGCTCTTGCCAAAAGAGCCTGGTCCAAAGTTTATTCAAGTCCACGATAAAAATGTCTAATGGCGTGAATGACCTTTGGATTAGCTCCAAATACTGTGCACTGATATTAGCACTGGGGCTGGCTGGGGATTCCCTTTGGGAAGGCTGCCCAGTAAAGAGGCAGTTTTCACAAAATTGAAATTTTCAGGGAGAAAAACATCCTGATTTTGAACCTTCTTTCCTTTCACAATAGAGAAATAAAAATACCCTTTTATTTTTTTTTTATTTCAATTAAGAAAAGTCAAGAAGAAATATTTTCTTCAGGGCCAGTTGGAACAAAATCAGAAACTAGGTTTTGGTTTGAATGTGTTCAATAAACCATTAAAACCTAATTTTCCTGTAAGTACACAGTCTCACTGGGCTGTGGTTTAGATGTCTCATCTTTCCTGCAGGCTGTTTCCTCAAGGACTCCATCTGCCATGGTGCAGAGACTCTTAAGGTCTGTGAGATGACAGCAGCTACACGTTGTTCCCTGACAAGTACAGGTATTAAGTTACCTCATGAGAGTGGGTAGAAGGAAATAGAATTCAAGGCTGATGTTCAGCGTTGAGCGGAGTTAAAGCAAAGCTTTTAGGGTTAATTGAACAAACTAAAGTGAAACACGTCAATTTGGACCACACCAGAGCTTTTGATCAAAAAATGTCGGAGCAAGACTTATTTCCTCCTGCAAAGCAAGATGTTTTGATAGTTTATTTTATTCCACGAAAAATTTGAAAACATCGGTGCTTTTTGACAGCCGGAGAAAGAACAAAGGTTTCAAGAGAGCAAACCTCCCTTTCACTGCACTGCTGATGTTAAGAAAGAAGAAAGTGAGGAAGGAAGGAAGGAAGATGTGAGAAGCTTACTGCTGTGTAGCTGAAAAGTCCTGCAGAAACGAGCACCAAACAGCCACGCTCTCCCTACAACTGTATGCCTTCGGATTTCCAGGATCCTTTCACAGGATGACATGCAACGCACCAGGGAGGAGAGATTAAAGAATCCCCAGCTGATGAGAGAGTTTTGAATAACCATTTCCCTGGATGCCTCAGCTCACCATGGCATGAACATATCTCTAGTGCTTTGGAGGCTCTCTCTCTAATTTCACCTTCACTGCATCATTATCTTTCCTGGAACTGTTCACGGTTCAAGTAAGGGAGACCAGGATTGATTCCTGTCTCACTTGCCCCCCAGCTGACATGTGGTGTGAAAGTGAAGTGGCGTGTGGAACAAGCACAGGGAAAACCACCTTTTGATCTCACTGAAGGTGGTCCTCAAACCAGGTCATGCTTGAGAGAACTGGCAGGGAAAATAAGGAGAGACTGGGCTGCAGCTGTCTGTTTTGGGGCAGTCTCCAGTTCAGAAGAATATTTGCCTTTCTCTTGCTGCCAATTTTAGAGCCTTTATAAATACCACACCTAAATAAAATGGAATAAAATAAATGATCCTCTTCAAGCACCCCACGCCCTCTAATCACCCTCCCTAAGAACATCCAAAGGCTGTATGGATGCAGGAGGGCAGGAATTATTGTTAAAAATAACTAATCTGGGGAGGAAAGCAACTTATTCTGGGTCTGGAGCAAGGATGAGGTTCCACTTCCTTCTGAGAATCAAGTGAAAAATGTCAACCCAGAGCCTGCTGTGCAGTCACCAGTGACTTCCACAGCACAACTTGCAACCTGCAGCAGCACACACAGAGTCAGGACACAGCGAGGGGGAGCAGCCAGCCCGTCCTCTGCCACTTCTCCAGTGACAACATTTCACAAGCATCCCATCCCATCCTCGCTGCTAAATCTGTCCGTTGATGTGCACGGTTTTGTTTTGCCATGAAGCAAAAAACTTTATCTTCTGATTGTTTGGCAAGATGCCTTTGTCCTGTGAATGCTTCTGGGCTCAGCACAGATTCAGGGCTATTCCCTGGGGTCTTATGCTCACAGACAGACATTTGCCAATTCCCAACAGGCCCAGATATTTATCCAGCTTTTCTGAACAAGGTGCTTGACCAGAGATGAGATGCAAGACAAATGCAGCACTAATGAGCTCTGAACCATGTCTAGTTCAATACACACCTCTTAGAGAAGATAATGCCACTCACCTTTCAACTGGACCATGCAACCTATAAATGGCAGGTCTGGAATATATACTACAGTGTGGTATTTATAGCGCCTTTTTACTGTTGCTATTATTATTGTTATTATTTTCCTTTTTACCTGGGGACTGAATGTTTGGGGACTGTGGCAGGAGAGGTCTGTACATCTGGAAAGCGTCAGATTTAACGCCCGAAGTCATCAGCCCAGGTCAGCTAAAAGTACATGTTTGCTTCCAGCAGCAGCTGTGCAAACTCCTGTTGCCTTGGTTGTGCAGGGCTTATGTAAAGATTCCTCAAAGACAGTGCCCTCTTTGTGAGCCCATAGCTCTGCTGATCCCTGGCAATTCCAACCCCAGTTTCAAAAAGAAACGGGCCTAAAATGGCACTCCCACCGCAAACAGATGTATTTCAGCCTCTGTCTAAGGCAGCATTCATTTCATCATGAAAAGGAAAACACCATAATTTAGGGTCACACGTCTCCTGCCTGTCAGTCAGGCACTGCCAGCTATTTTTACAGCATCCCAGGGTGTTGTGGCAGTCTAGAGAACAAGTGACACACCTTTCCAAAGGCAGTCCAGCACGATACCGTTCAGCGAGAAACTCTGAGCTCCAAGCTTTGGGTTTGTCCCTGATTTTTTTTTTCCTTGAAAAGGCTTGGAAAAAAAAAATCTCTCCGTGTTGCACTTTTTTTTTTTTTTCTATTGTGCATTGCTTTTCTTTGCTTCCCCTTGCTTCATGGACTGGCCCTGCACAAAATCCACAGTGCAGGTTCAGCATTAGAAGTTTTTCCATGGGGCTGTGACATGTGGGTGGAGCAGATGTGCCATGAGAACAAACTCTCTCACACCAGTGGCCAACAGCTGAACAAAACTACACCTACTGTAAGAGAAGCCAAATTTCACTCACTGACTTCAGGAGCTGTCAGTTGCTCCTGTTTTACATTGAGATTGAAACTGGCCATTTTTTAAAAAACTTAATAAACAAAACTATAATTAAAAACAATCCAGTAAAACTGCCAGGAATCTGAAAAACGCACAGAGAGCACAGAGAAAATGGTTCCAAGCATCCCTGCCTTGTAGCCAAACATTATATTTGCAATGCAAACAGAACACCTCCATATTTACAGTTTGGTGGGAGTTCTGATCAGTTTTAGTATTCAAACCACTGCTAATTAAAGTCACTAAAAGTCTTTGCCTTGACTTTAATGAGCTCTGAGACAAGACTGGAACGTACAGCATTCTATCAAGAATTCAAAGTGGAAAAAAACCCAACTCTGGTAAAACTCTTACTTTGGTATTTTTGAAAGTTGAATGCCTGAAGGGACTGTACTGCTCTGGCTGTGCAGTTTCAGCCTCCACGGATAAAAAGCCCTCCTGAGCCCCTCCTGAAAGTACCGGAGTTCCTCACGTGGAAAAGTCTGCTGGCAGGTTTCATTGCAATAATTGTGCAACAGTTAATAGCACACTGTGGAGAGAGTGGGCAAGAGAACACAAGGGAGCAAAACCCAGATGATCAATCATCCTTTTCCCTGACACTGTCTTTACGTGGGTTGTTTTCACCAGGAATATACATCTAGTAATTGCCCAGATTCCTTGTTTTTTCAACATCATTTCTATGGCAAATGCCATTAGTTACTGTACTGTGGTGATTTAAAGCTGAAAAAGTACTGCGAGCTGAATCAAAAGACAGATTAACTTATCTGCTTTAACAAGGAGTTGCTTGAGGTCTTATAGGAAACACTGTATGAACTTACATTTCATAAAGCCGTAATAGCTTTTCCTGTTACTTTTCTATGAGAGAAATACAAAAGGAAATGGGAGCTGGGTGCATAATGGGGACTGGGTTGCAGAGCTTTAAGTCTGCAGGTCATCAATTTAAGGTAATTTAGCTGATGACTCCAGTGGTCTCAGCCCAGCTGTCAGGGGACAGGTGACCACACTTGGCCGTGCACCAATGCTGAAACCTCGATGGCAATTCAGTGACTGCAGAGAGCTCCGAGTGCCCCGCCTGCCCAGCCTGAATCCTGTGCCAGGGGGTTTAGCTCAGCCCCATCTGCTGAGCAGCTGGACACAGCACGGGCAGAGCTACCCAGGGCAGTCCCTCTGAGCACCACGCAGAGCTCAGGCTCTCTCTGCCTCTGGTTACGGAAATCAGAAAAGGCTGAGTGGACTCCCAGTGATGCAGGCTCACCCCTAGACGGCCCGCAGAGGAGGGCTGTGTGTGAGCTGGGTGTGAGGGACCTGCTAAGAGCCTGCTGATGAGGATAAACGAGTAGGAGGCTTTTCAGCAAGTGACCTCCAACAATGAATTTACTGAGCTACAGCATCTATGAAGCGATATCCTTCAGGAAGGCTCCATTCTCAGCTCCCACTCTCTCACGAGGAGAGATGCCCCGGCTGGTTACCAGTGGGCTATTAGCTTAGACATGGCAACCAAAGACTTTTAACTTGAAAAGTCAGGACAGTGAGTTCTGACTTCCCCCCTCCGATTGTGGACTCTCAGCAGCGATGCAGCTCCTCTACGGTGAATTTAAGCTGACTAGAATTGCTTTTCTTGGTTTTCCTCCACAAGTGACAGGTTGACAGCTACTGCTCTTGGAAGAAGACGGCCTTCCAATCCTCAGGTCACCATATGGTGCCAAATAATTTCTTTCATGTCATACCTGATTTAGAGCAGGAGGAAAGAGTGCTAAGAGACCATCTCCCCCATTGTCCATCACGTGTCGCTGCGTCATGCTGTTTTCAACGTGCCCCATCCCAACAGGCCATTTGAGAGCTGTTGTTGTCCTTCCAAGCTTTATAAATGTGCTAAATGGGGTGGATAGCTGGAGAAGAAATGTGCCGTTGACTGTTAGACATTACAGGAGGGAATAATGTGTCATAAATCAAAGAGACACAGCACTATCACAACGGGCTAGCCAAGAATACGAACTGTAAGAGTTCTTATAATGACACCTATTTGTTGAGTCAAGAATTTCAACTCTAAGCTGTTCAGTGAGGCTTTACATCTCTGCTCTGGTCCTGTGTTTTAAATGATTGCTTACAAGAAAAATCTGAACAAAGTGTGTGTTTTACTTTCTTGGGGAGAGTTATCATCAGTTATCCATGCTTATTCCATTAAAAAAAAAAATCCAGGAATTTTTAAGCTATATAAGCTATAAAATACTTCCTTTTTCAAAGAGTTTTCAGTTCTTTGGATTACCTTCTGGTATGCTCTTCTTATTCTTTAACCAGAAGAAGTTTAACTTAGACTAAGAAGGAGTCTTTAACTTAGAACAGAAGCATCCTTCCCTATGTGATATCTTTCCTTGCTTGTCACAAGAGCAAGTAGACCAGAAAAGCCGAAGTAGGAAGCACAGTGTATGTCTAGAAATCAGGGAGAATTAAAAAAACCAGCAGAGAGCCACCTCGTTCCCACTCTGAATGGAAGACTATCTGAAGGAAGTACAGCAGATGCATGCAGACTGTATTCCTCCACTTGGTGTTTCTTCCCCTGCTCCCCTTGCATCTTCTTCAGGCTCTCCTTGCTGGTCAACATCCACAGCAGGGGAGGCAAGAACTACACAGTCTCTGTCCTTTCTTCCTAGCACAGCACTTGGTCCAAATGAACGGGGCAAGACAAGACTCCATTTGGATCAGAAAGAAATCACCTGCCTTCCAGGTGGGGTGTTAATCCAGCCCTGCATTCCCTTTTTGGCAACAGACTCCACAATACCCTCACAGCTTTAAACACCATGAGGTGCAAGTACAGTTAATCTCCAAATGCTTCACTTGCACCGTAAAAGCCGGCACCAGCCTTAGTCCCGTTCTGCACTTGGACCCAGAGGCACGGTGGACTCGAGCCAAGAGGGGTCTGGAAGATCTTGCCACTGCCTCCCAAACAAGCAGCCCATTTGGCCTCTGCTAGCACTGGGCAAAGCCTTAGTCCTTCCTTTCTGATGCTTTATTGCAATCCTGCCACTGTCCCTCCACACCCCAGCTTGGTGTGAGAACACGTTAGGGTTGCAGAGCATTCTCTGCAAGCGGGCAGAAGGGCCATGTAAAAATCAAATCCACATGACTGTAGTTACAGGCAACCAAAGAGAGGGTTGCTCTTCCAAGAAAAACTTTTCCATGTAAAAGAATGCTTAATCTCCCCTTTGACTGTCATTGTTGAAATGATGGCTTCACAGGCTTGAAATTTAAGACCCTATCGGCGTCTTTTCTGTTTGCTGTGATTTATGAATGGTTTCGCTGTTGATTATCCTCCAAGATTACAGCACAGCAGCCCTGACAGACAAGCAGAGGAAATTTCACAGGATAACAGGCAGCTCCTTCTCTGGGGCAGTAAGGCAGGGAGGTGTGTTTTGATTCAGGTATGTAACAATATCAGCGAATTCTGACTGTACACCACCACAGGCAATCGAATACTCATCATGTGGGACCCTACTCAAAGGCAAGCAGGGTCAGCAGAAGTCTTGACAATTTTTCTGTGCTCCAGAGCCTTTGCTCATTCTGTAATAGTGTTCAGTTGGGTTCTTTTTTTGTCTGGACTGTGGCACAAATCTACACACTGCAGTCAAATATGAAAAGGCAACATTCTCATACAACCCTGTGCATGTTCTTCAAAGATCATCCTTCTTCCCTGCAGTCACAAAGTCTACTGCCTTGACTGGGAGATGGTCTTTGTTCAAGTCCAGGCTATTCAAAGGAAATCTGCTTCCTTTGATTTATTGCCAAGAACAGACACTCCTGACCCCAGCAAAGGAGATTTTTGTGCTTTTCATTCCCATTTCCTGCCAGACAGTTTGTTCCAAGTCAGTGCTAGGAGGGCTGTTTGTCTGGTGAGGGTAGCAGGGCCAGAGCAGGTGCAGCCATCACTTGATGGGGGCTGTGGCCTTCACTGCAGCAGACAGCCAAGACTTGGGAGTCGAGGTTGAAAAAATTTCTGATGTAGGGGCTGCCTAAAAATAAACGAGTAGACCTATCAGAAGGTGATTTTATCTCTTGATAAATAACCTCTGCTTTTCAGACAGAAAGGATCCTTTGATTTGGACTCTGCCACGCTGCAAAATGAATCATTATTGGCATGGGGTTTCCAGGTCCAACACCATGGATGTGCTTCCTGCTCTTTGTATCAAACCTGGAGCTGTGCAGTGAGCAGCGTTTTGCCACCCTCGTGCTTTGGATCATTTTGGGCCGAGGTGAACAACTTGCAGTGTGCCGGGCAAGGGTGGTCTGGGTCTGACGTACCTGGGTCCTGCTCCGTGGTCATATTCCCTTCAGTGCTGCTGCTGCTTTGGTGCCTTTCAACACTATTCAGGACCCCGTGGCAGAGAGAGAAGGCTGCTCTTCTTTGGAGGGAACCAGAGAGCACAGCTACATCCAACCGTGGCCCGAGCCACTCTTACTGGGACTACAGTTACACTGTGGGTGTTCTCAAGGATCGGGTTCGACCCTGAACCAGAATGGACATTCCTAGCATTCCTCCCGTTCTGCCACCCAGCCCGCTTCAGAAAAAGTCCTGATGTAGGTGTTTGTATCCTGTCTCTTTCTTCCCTCACTGTATTTGTCTTTCAAGCCTGGCAGCAGTGGAAGGAAACTTAGCACGTGATGCTGACTCTGTGCCATGGCTGTGGGGCGGCAGATTCCTAAAGTACTCAAATCTAGCTAAGAGAATAGCTAGGAAAACAGAAGGCAGAGGACTCATAAAAGCATGGAGAGGCTTGAATTCCAGTGGATTTGAGGAAGGATACCAGCTTTTATCTGGGAACAGGGCTGCTCACATCAGGAAAGCTGTCTGGATTCCTGCCCCCACTGTCCACATAGCCCCTCTCTTATGACCTCCCACCTGTTTCAGGACTTTGTGTTTTGGGACTTTGTGTTTTATAAAAAATAGATCAATGAAAAAAAAAAAATAGTTGGAGAAGCTCTCAGAAATGTGTGCTTCAAAAAGCTCTCTAATTTTTGTCAGGATTGCACAACTGCCTGAGAGTGGATCTTAACAGACACAGTCCTGCTGGAATATTCCCTGGTTTTCTGCTACTTGATTCCCTGCTCCTTATTTACAGTTGTTTTACACTCGAATTCACAGCTAGGCGGGGTTTTTCCTTTGGAGATAGTGCTGGTAGTGGAGGCTACTGTCCCCCAGGCTGTGCCTTCACACTGCTGCCCTTGTACCACTGTGCTTGCACCTGTTTGTCTCTACTCAGCTGCTTCAGAAAACTCCCCTCCAGACTTTTCCTTCCTCCTTGTCCCACCATACACACAAGGGCCCAGTTTCCCTTCTCCCAAGCCAAGACACAGGAATGTACCCGACCCTAGTGATTCCTTCCAGCAAAATAAGAAGTGCTGAACTAAGGAGGGTTTCAGTAAAGCAACATGGGCTCGGCTGAAAAATTTGTTGTTTTTCTCCTTTTTTCCTTCGATAGGGCACTGTGCAATATTTAAATCCTGTTTCACCTAATTCTACCACACCATATATATATATATACACACACTTGTGTCTGCACACTGAATTCTTCAGTCTGTTTCCATTCAGGCTGATTTTCACTGTCCAAAAGCAGGATACTGTGAGTCGAGGAGGACTCTGACCAAAGTCTGAGTTATTTCTACCACAACCATCAGGACAGGAGCATTTCTTACCACCTGCCTGCCCTGTGCTTTAAGCAAGAGAGCTCCAGCTTGGGTGAGCAACCCACTACTAACTTCAAACAGATTACTAATCATAACCATAACAACAATAATACCACCACAGCCCTGCAGTTTTGCCACTCATAAGTGAAGTTAACATCCCTACCGGTGCTGGGGGGTGCTCAGCAGTGCTTCGTGTCTTCAGATGTTTGGAATTTCAGCAGCTCCTAAACCATAACACTTCTGAGCTGAACACATGTTGTACTGAAATCTACCTTTAGAAACATACATTATTTAGGTCTGGGAAAGACTGGATTGTAGTTTACTCAAAACAAGAAACAGAAAGACCAGGCTCCCCTCAACTGCTCCCCAAGCTAAAATAGGGCTTTTCTAGGATGAAAGGACAGTGCACTCACCCTGCCCAGTGTCTTTTTGTTCTGCTCCTTTTTTCTCCGAGGAGGAAAGCAGCTCTGAAGACACTCCTTCCCCTTGCACACATGGTCTTGAGCCAGTTCAGGAGAGAGGCAGGGGAACTGGGCTGCAGGGGAACTGCTGTGCTGAATGCCTGACTTCACAGTGTTAACTGGCCAGAGAATCCTATTATGTGATAGGTAGCAAGCCAGGGACTAATTTATGGAAATTCTGACCTTCAGTCCCCTTTGACATTTTCAGAGCAGCCGTAGCCTGTGTGAGACACGAGAGCCCTTACAGTAAGGGGCTCTAAATCTGCCCGTGCAGCTGCTGGAGCCGACGAGCGGGTCAGAGGTAAGAATTCACTGAGGTTTGTGTGTGGGCTGCTCGGTGCCTGTTTGACATTTACAAATCAGTGACATTCCTCTGCACAGCTCAGCGCATACAAATCGCTTCAGTCACTCTGAGGAGGGCCCCTCATTTCAGTCAAAGGTGGATTTGAGCATCCTTAGACTTTCCTTTTGATTCGAGCAAGAACACATCTAAACAAATCCAGCTTTACCACCCTTCAGTGGGATCTGCTCCCTCAGGAGGATGCAGTGGGGGCACTTTTAGGTTCAACCCAACTTCCAAGGACTTTGCCCCATCTTCACGGTTTGGGTGTGAAGCCTTTATCACTAGGTACAGTATCAGACCTCTCACATTTTCATTCTTTGCCACAACAAGCATTGTGTTTGTCCATTTTGTAGCACAAACAGACACAGTCTCATTCCACTGGGTGCTGGGCCAATAACTGGGACCAAGAGAAGGCCAGTTGGATTTCAACAGCTTCCCAGGGAAACCTATTTGCCATGAATAAAGCTCCACTGAGCTGAGCCATATGAGTGGGCTTGCCCCAGATTTCTCACAGTCTAGACTCTATGTAGAGAGAAAACATGATGAGAAAAACACAACCAGGGCTGTGGACAAGGTAACACTAGCCTCAACCGGTTATTGTGCAACAAATGACCATAATGGCTTCAGCCAGCCTGACCTGTTTAACCACTGCCGCTTCTCTGAGCCCCGAGCATCAATATGGACACTCCATTCCCCTCCGTGCTGGCACTGCCTCTGGCACAAGCTGCTCCTCCTGGATCGGTGGGATTTGGGATGCTCTTCCATGATGTTTACAGTGGCCTTGACCACACGATGGCTGCGACTCCTTGGTTGGGACCAGAAGCTGTGGAGCCAAAGAAAGAGGTGTGAGGGAGCGGGACGTGTGAGGGCTGCCGTGAGGGGATATGGCGGTTTGTGTACCTTGGTGGCCAACACTGCCACGGTGACCTGCTGCCTTGGTGAAGCTGCCCTTTGCCACCCCAAAACGAAGAGGGACGATGGTTTCGAGAGGAAGGTCTCTTCCCTCATGCCCACAAGCCAGACAATGAGGGGAAAGGCTGCTTTGGGTGTGTGGAGGTGAAGGAAGGATGATGAAAATCAGAACTGAAGGGGAAATCAGCTCTGAGTGCAGGAAAACTTGGGACAGCAGTGAGGGAACGAGTGGAGGGAAGCTGTTCCCTTGTGATTGTGTGTTGTATGTGGCGGGGCCCCTTTCCTCGGAGCCTCGGAGCGTGCAGAGATCCAAGAGGGGACAAAAATCAGAACGGAGGCGAAAATGGAGCATTAACTGAGGGAAAACTCGGACAGCAGCGAGGGAATGAGCAGAGGGCAGCCAGAGCCCACGGGAAGGTGTGTGGGGACACCCCTCTC
>VWZN01012212.1:173517-197936 GCA_013396955.1 Regulus satrapa
GGCGGCTGCAGTCCGGTGTTGGCAGCGCCGCTGCTGTGCCCGGCAGGGCTTGGCCCAGCGCCGGGCAGGGTTTTCGGATAACACGCAGAGAGTGTTGCCAGTTCGGCCGGGTGAACTCTAATAACGGTGTAGGAGTGAAAAACCCAAGTCTGAACCAACCTTCGGAACGGAAAAGTGTAATTGTTTCTGAGTGACACTGCTCTGCCTGGTAGGTACAGGTTGGAGCTGCATCCGCCCGGACCGAGGCAGGGGCTCCCAGCCCTCAGGACGCCCCTGGCATCCCGCATCTGCTTTGTGAGGAGCGTGGAGCCACGTTTGCTGGAGCCCTGGCTGAAAGAAAGACAAAAGTGCCCTTTGAGCTGGGGCAGGGCAGGGCTGTGTGTCCGGGGAGCTGCTGCGGGACAGGCTCTGGGAAGGGCTGTGCGCTGCTGCCCTTTGCCAAAGCGGGGCTTTGTGGCATGAGCCTGCCTGAAAGGTTTGGCTGCCAGCGGCCGAGCCGAGCCGGGGGTCAGTGGTTTGTGAGCCCAGCTGGCAGAGCACTGCAGGTCTCGCTCAGCCTGATGCAGTGCCAGCGAAGCGGTTGAATGTGGAGTAGGATTTGGGTAGATTTATTATTACTATTATTTTGCTTTATTTGTTTATTTCTATCCCTGAGCTATAAAACCTGTTTTTAAAACACAATGTTCAGAGCCTAAGCAATGGTGGCGGGAAGTTTTTAAAGGATGATGAAAGTTCTTCCCCAGGGCTCTTTAAAATTTTTTTTTAAACATGTATAAAAGACGTTTGTGGGTGTATTCAACATGGTTAATTGGCTTCTCTATGGAATGAAAACTGCAGCACAAATCTTTCCTTGAGAAAAATTTATCTACCTATGATTTAGTGACAATTCAAAGACTTCTTTCCCATAGAGACATTTTGCAATGACTCCTCACACCCTCGTGTACTTTCTCAAGTTCTAAGGCCTTTTGAGCGTATTACTGAAAACTGCCTTTTTACTCCTGAACATGCCAAAACCTTCCCCGTGAACAATGACTCCTCACAGTGGAGAGGGTGTGAGGTGTTATTATGAAAGTCAAATCTCAAACCTGCTAACGCTGCAGTTCCTAATATGGAACCTTACCTGCAGATGCCAGGGCGTGTGTGCCATCTCGATGGGAGTGTTTATGTACAGAGTTACCCACACTGCCTCTGATTTGGCAGGATCAGGCTGTTGCTACGTGTCTGTAAAATAAAACGGGGGAGAAAGGTGAGTGAAGGCTGCTGGACCAAAAAGCAGCAGGGGTGGGGGTGTCTGCAGAACTGTCTGATGGGGATATGAGTCTCCATTCCAGTCATAGGACAGTTGGCCACCACACCATCCAAGAAAGTCCATAGATATCGAAGAAGAAAGAGTATGAGGGAATTTATTTCCTTTCCATGGGCTGTTAGGATTGAGAGTTTTAGTGCTTGACTCCTTCAGGGATAAAAGTTATTCCTGTGATCTGTATAAGGCAAAATTAAGTTTTTCAACTGTTTTTTTCTCGTTAATGAACATTTTTAGACACTTCAGAAAAGCTCACACTGTAGACGTTTCCAAATTCTGTATCACATTGCAAGGGTAACCCTGGGCTTCTGCTTAGAGTACGGGTTCCATACATTGGGAATGTATGGAATTCTCTGCTCTTACCAGGTACAGAAGGTTGCAGGGATCCAAATACTGGAACCAGTTGGACTGTATTGTTTGGATTGCTGCTGGGCTCTGTTCTTCTACTCTGGTTCACTGCAAAATAATGAAGGAAATAGGAATTTTCACTCGATTTCACTACAGAGAGTTTCACTTCCTCTCATTTTCACGGCGCAAATGCTGTACTTGCAGCTGATACTAAAGCAGGAAAAATATGGAGAGCGGTGCTTGCTTCATACTTCTAAATTGCAGTGTCTAATTAGCTTTAATTTTGCCATTTTACAAGGGCTTGCAGATCTATGAGCGGTTATGCAACCCATGAATGTGCTTCTGTTTAAGTCTATTCCTCTGCTGTTCATCAGTGCATGCAGAATTGGCAAATCAATAATTGCAGCTATTTGCACACCAAGAAACGCTGCTTTTAATTGTCTGTTACATTCGTGTTTGTTTTGCTTATAAACGTGACAGAGCCAGGAACACAACCTGCCCTCTTTGTGTTGGAATACTATAAAACCATGTATAAGCTCCGTCACCAACAGCCAAGGTTCTCCTTCGTACAGTTACAATAAATTGCTGTCAGGTGAAGGAAACAACATTCCAGATCTGAGCGGAGTATTTCATACTATTCTTTGCTGCAGAACTACCAAACCAGTCTGAACCCAGTTGCATTCTTCTGCAGTCAGCTATTTTGCTCCAAAATTTTTCTGCTTTAGGACAGCCCTTCTCATGCAGACTAAAAGGAGATTGCATGCCCTTATCGAAGACTTTTCTTGTGTGTAAAATCTGTGCTCTCTCTGCTCTGTGTTATTAACTGTGACTCTGAAAAAGTAAACTCTCTGCTCTTTAATAAGCACAACTTTGTTTCAAAGACAATGCACCATTTATTCACATTTAACCAGCCAATTTGGGAACAGCTTTGGGATCCAAGAAAATATGAAAGGCAATTTAGGGCCAGAGTCATAAATACCACAAGTTCAACACCATTTAGGGACTTTTTTTTTTTCATTTTACTTGTAGTGCAGGATAAATTGGCTTTTATTTCTTCAAATAAAGTCCATGTAGGGAATTTGTCAAGTGTTCTGTGCTTAAGTGCAAATATCCTAAGGAAAATAGAAGGTGACTTTTACCTAGTTCTGCCTTTTAAATCTGAAGCATTATTAAATTGATTCTCGTGACTTGGGTTACTGAATTCTCTAGACCGTGTCTGTAAAGCGGGGTCAGAAGAAACAGAAGTACAACAAAATAAATCCCTAATAATATGCACAAAGAAGCAGTTGCTGAAAGCACGGGGAATGAAATGACATCAAAGTACCCATATCTGCTTAGAGTTTTCCCTGTTGTTCTTCCCCTGGGATACAGACTTGGGCTAGAAGAACTGCTTTTGGACTGTGCTGGAGTAAGTGCTTTGCATTCATCGCAAAACTCCTAATGGATATCAGGGGACATCAAGCTCACGTTCATCTGCAGAACCATCCATCGTGCCTTCTTGAAGTAGCAGATTTTGCCTTCCTTCCCAACACTGAAAGGAGCTTTTGCCACTGCAGCGAGTTCATTTCACTTTGTAAGACTTAAGGATTTGTGCAACTCAGCCTGCCTCAGTGAGTGCTGATTTCTGTGGGACTGTATTCCAGTGAATCAGCTGTAGGGTTCTAGGGAATTTCTACTTACATTCAGCAGCAAGAATGATTCAGAAGCATTCTTGGGTGGTGGGAGGAGATTCCAGCTTCATCTCAAGTACGGAGAAGGAGACCTTGCCCCTTAGCACAGCCTTCACAGACAACAGTGTGATCCCAACACTGTGTCCCCCTCAGCATTTGTGCCAACCCTGTTGGATTAATGGCTCATGTTAAAAAAAAAACAAACCCAAAACTCAGAACATCTCTTCCTGACATGCAGCATTTCGAGAGCCCCTTGGGTCATGGGGACAGCATCTCATCCTGCGCTGAAAGTGCTTCAGGAATGGGCAATGTCTTGTAGGGACTGGGTGGGGAACAAGGCCACCAAAGGCTTTCCATCTGTAATTTCCATACCTGTCAGCACTACACTGAAAGCACACGTGAGAGGGAGGCCCAGCACCCTGACCCGAGCCAGCTTGCAGCCCGCACACGAGGCAGGGGACGTGACTCCCAAGGGTGCCAGCAGCTCTGGGGAAGCCCCAGGCTGGTGCAGGGAGCAAGGCACCCATCTGGCACCACAGCAGGGTTTGCCTCAGGGCTTGTTGGCAGCCTGGCATCCTGTGACCCACTTCTGAGCCACTCCCACGGGGCTGGATCCTTCAGGAATTCCCCCAGCTTCAGTTCCACGCCTGTGTCCTCTCCTGGCAAAGGCTAATCCCACCTGGCTGTTCCCTGTCCCTCAGCCCCATCCAGTTCTGGATATGCACCCACTCCTCTTCCTCCTTGGTGAAGGACAGGGAATGGCTCTGAGCCTCACTTATCTGCCTCACCTGATGTGACAGATGTCCCTTCTGGGCAGATCAGGGAAACAGGCGTTAGGATCTCATCATCTGCTCTGAAAAGTGTGGCTCTGATGAAAGACAGTGAGGGTGATGCCTTTTAGCTGTTGAATTGCCACGGTGTCCCTATGTGACCCTGTGGACAATAAGCAAAGCAGCATACATTTCCCACTTGAAATAAAAGAGGAAGATAAGCAGGAAGGATGTAATTCTTGGAAATAATAAAGCCCTGCCTTCTACCTGAGGTTTGCATTTACTGTTATCACCTCCCAATATAATCTCATCCGGCTCTAGTATAAATTACTCGTAATGTGCAATACGTGCAGATATTGGGAAAACAAATGGCCTGTTAAACAAATATTGCTTATCTTCTAGAGCGGAGAATGTAGATGTGTGTCAAATAACTCAGCCAGATCTTTCATTATAGCTGTAAATAACAGCTGAGTAAAGTGACATTTTCATGGACCTGACATGTTACCATAGTAGGAAAATGTGGTGAGAGATTTGCTTATGCCCTAGCTAAGTTAGGAGCTGGGAATTTGGGAAGCTGTATCCTGTTTGTACCCCTGACACTTGGAAAGCTGTTTCCCCTTGGAATCTCTAGAGATCTAATGCCACATCTTAGTTCCTTCCATGTAATGACCATAGCAAAAGGAGTCGGTCAGTTCTGGTTCTTTGTGTTCTCTGGGGAAAGGTTTCGGGGGTTTATTTATTTCAAGTCACGTTAATTTCCTTTCCTTTCTCTTGCTTTGCTGCCTGGAATTTGGCAGCTAAAGAGCAGTCAGTGCTGTCATTGAGCTGTAGATTGAATTCGGTTCAGCAACCAATTTTTTCTGTGTTTATCTATCTGCTACTTGCAAAAAGCAGAGTTTAGCTGCCCAGGCCGTTACATGCCTGAGAGGCATCACAGTTAAGGCAGAGGGAAAAATGCAGCCAAACAAGAAAGCTCTTCGACTTTTTAATAATACTGTAACTCTTTGCTGGTACATAATGCAGATTATGTACTGGAAAAGAAATAATAGCTCATTTGCTACCTAATATTCACCTCGGATCAAGTTGTAAACATGGGAGTCACTTTTTTGATATCTCGGGTATCTTTCATTTTGTCTTCTCAAGCTTCCTTGCCTACCAGATTCCTTCTGTCCTTAAAGATGGCAGGGTTGTGGTGTCTTTTGGGAAGCTGCATCTGGTAAGTACCAGCACAGCTCCAGTTACTGGGGACAGATGAATCAGGTCCCCACTGCAGCGTTCCAGCACAGCAACCCTTAGATAGACAGACCTCGACTGTGGATCACTCGTAGACAGCCTGGTCTAAAGTGATGTGGGCTTCTGCTCTTCACCATCAGTGACCTCCAGGAGAGTGCAGCAAGCTCTGCTCCCTGCCAGTCTCTCCGTAGAGCAGGATAATACAGAAGCCTACCTTACTTGTGGAGTGTCTGGAGATCACCAACCTGGAAATGAGCCAATGATGCAGATTTTCTCAAGGGAGCTCAGCAGTCCAGTGCTCTTCTTCTTTCAACCATTCCTGTATAGAAGGAAAAAAGAATTGAGTCAGTATTTTTTTGACAGGCAGGACATACTTGTTTTGGGTTTTTTTTCCCCTTAAAGCAGATAGAAAGGAGTCTGCATTGAACTGTTGCCAAAAAGCCAGCTTTTGACATGTGCCAAGCATATAACATTTCAGCCCCAAAGACAAATCTTTTGGAAAGCTCATACCCCTGTTCCTTGCTTCCCAGCTCCAGGTGACTTGCAGGAGCTGACATTTCAGAACATCACTGGAGAGAAAACAAAATGTCACCTGAAGTGCCTTTCAGTGGCTGCTGTGTGAAACCTGTGGCTGCTGTTTAGCGACCCCTTCACGCTGTGCAAGCAGATCAGTTGCCGTTTGGTGAGCAGCCTGCAGGGTCTTGGAGATCTCTATTTTTAGGCCGTGCTTTGTAATTTATTTACATCTTCCATCTGCAGACTTCCAGGTTACTCCAAGGTTTCTGACTTGCAGCAGCTCACAGAAGAGAGCTCTGGGTCTGTAGCGGTCTCGACAGGCAGTAGAAATCCTGGCTTTGGCCTGCCGACGTTCACAGTTGTTCCAGCTTTCTAAACTAAGCCAAGCCTGCAGATCTGAAGTTGGTGCTCATCTACAGTGTACGAAATGGCTTTTGCCACCCTTCCCTGCCCAGAGCAAGGCTACCTGTAACCCCCAATGGAAATAGTCTCATCACCATCCCATCCAGAACTAACCTGGAGAACACCGAATCCCGCTCTCGCCCAGTTCAGCGGCAAATTTGTGACTCTGATTGCTGTCAGTCACGCATACCAGCGCCTCCGTTTCTCCGTGCACGCTGGTGGTGTTCCTGCAGCGTGTTCTTGTTTCCTGTTCCCTGCTGTGGGACTTGTGCCGCCGTGCCCACGCTCTGACCGAGCAGCACCCCGGCGCTCAGCGGGCTGGGAAGGCTTTTCCCATGCACACGCTGAGGGCCAGATGCCCCAGAAATGTTCCTGCTAACCACAGGAAAGACTTCGTAACCTCTCCTGCATCCTGGGGATGTCTGGAGCACACTTAGTATGTCAGCATTTGTTAGCAAGAAGTGTGAAGGCTTCTTTGCCTGGAAGCACTTTCTTGAAACTGCTTCGACACGTATCCCCAGCCTTGTTTCCTTCACCACTTCAAGCAATCTGCATCCCTCTGCAGGTGAAGCCCCAAAGGGGAGCCTGCCTCCTGCGCAGCATGTGCAAATGGTGTTTGACTCCTGCACCCAAATGAACCTCTCCTAAGGTACAAAACGTCTTTAGAAAGAGCTCTGCTCTCTTACAAGCTGGACATCTGCACCCTTGTGAACTGAGGCTTGTCTGATGTAAACAATTCACATTTCAGAAGCAAAGAGCTTTATTTATGAGCAGAAAGGCTGCCCTTGCCCTCCCCTGTCAAGAGTGTTGAAAGCAATTCAGGAATGAACTTTGCCTTTTGGCCAGTGTTTGCTAGGGAGAGTGAATGTATATATTTTTTTTTCTTTTTTCCCCCCACAAGTATGCAGATACTGTTCTGTTTTGACAATGAAACAGAAATAGGTCATCAAAAAGGGGGGGTTGGCCATTTTACTTTATAGTGCAACTTCACACAGTTGTAAAGTGCAGGGATATTTCAGTATGAAAAGAAGAAACAGCTTTGTGGCTTTGGGATACAGAATTGAAGTGTTTGGCAAATTCAGATGGAGCAGTGACATTTTTTGCCTTAGCCTGAGGCAGAAAGCCCAGACCAGCAGAGGAAAGCAGACCTCAGCTAGCCATCTACAGAGCCTGCACAGGCTGCCAGGATCTCCTTTAAAGAGATCCTGTGTTCCTGTGCGTCATAAATATCTGCTGACAGAAAAGTAGTGGCAGAGACTGAAACCTGCAGTGACATTTTTCCAGGAGGGCAGGATTAGGCTGAATTAGCTGCTGGGTTTGGTCCAGGCACCAGACACAAGATCCCCAAGATATGTGGGAACTGGTGTTTAGAAGCACTCCAGGAGAGAGAAGTGGGATTAGTCATTTCTGTGGTGGGCAGAGGAGCCTAAGTTGGTCTGTGACAATTTGTCAGAGTCAGTAAATTCATGGTGCCGTTAGTCTTAAAAAATCCAGTTTTTGGTGTCATGAATTGGAGCCACTCCATTCATTATAAAGTCCTGGCTTGGAACTGGCTTCCTGCATTGCAGAGGCCACAAGGTGCCCCAATGTCTCACCCCACCCTCAGTTTTATGGTTAACAAGAATGTCCTTTGGAGCACAAGAGCCATTTTTGGCACAGAGACATCGGCAACAGCAAGTCTGTCACTTCCTCTGCTGGATTGTTGCAAGGGATACATGATTTTATGTACATATTTGTTTGTATATCTATAAAAATACATACACTTGCCTCACTTCAGTAGCCCTACATCCTTCAAGTCAGCGGCCTTTGGCCCTATCGCTGTGTTGGGTTAGACATGGAGCACTTCTCCATGCTGACACCTTCTGAGTGTTTCTGAGACTTGTTCATTCCTAGCAGTAAAGGCAATATCAGGGCTAAACAAAACTCCAAAACAAACGCATTTCCTCTGAGAAACAAGAAAGGAAAGGCAAGGTTAAATTTCAACAAACAGGTACTGCAGCATGAAGTGACAGAGATGTGGGCACAGTCACGTACCTGGGAGGTGTGCTGGGGCAGAGGGAGGTGTTGGAAGGGGAGGACAATCCAGCTGTTGGGTTCGGCTGCTCAGCTGCCAGGCACAGCACGTTAGGAACCGTGCCAGTCCCATCTGTTGCGTCCCAACACTTGCTGTGCTCTCCTTCCCTGCAGATGCCTTATCTGCTCCTGAACCCGTCCATGCCAGAGATAAGGCCTCGAATGTACCCGGTGTTTTTTGGAGAAAGCATTGAGGTCAACCCTGAGCCCGTGCAGGAAATCAGGTACAGATGGGATTGGGTGGGTAGATGGGGATTTCTGTCTTTTTCCTGGTGTTTCTGCCAAAAAATAAAATGTGTTTACAAATGGGAATCATGGTCATTTTGATGGAAAGGGAAGGACAGGTGGGAGGGCAGGTCCTGAATTAAAGCCACTGACAACAGCACAGGTAGAGGGGAGGAGGCAAGACCTGGAGGGAGATTTTAACAGAAGGCAGCTTTCCTTTCAAGGCCAGCTAAAATCCAGGGCTATGAGAGAAAACCATTACCATCTGTGGGCTTGATGGCCTCCACTAAGTAATCTGATGGTCTTCATACTGTTCCCAGATGACTTGTATCTTCAGAAGAAGCAACACCCTTTTAATTGGCACCTGGTTTTGTTCGCTCTTGCCACGGAGAAACTGACACTAGACAGCCCACAGAGGCTGAATGAGCTCTGCTGTGTCAGGAGATGGTCCCTCAAGCCAGTGATGGAGATGTTCTGCCCTCCTGTGGGGCTGGTGCTGTGGCCGATGGATAAACGTTGGTCTTTGCTCTTCCTTTGCTCTTTTGCTGGTGTGGAATGGACCCTGCACACAGCATGGAGCACTTAGAGTTTGGGGCAGGGATAGTGAGAGGACTGCAAAACCCCCTCAACCTGTGCAAAAGTCTTTCTGGAAATGTACCCCAGTAAATCTCTGCTGGCTGAGGAACTGCCAGCGGGCATGTTTTTATGGTGATTACATCGGAGTCTTGTTTTATGTGTGCTGAATGACTTGCTTACACCCTAGCTGTGCAAAATACATTACAGCAGCTCATATTACACGCGGTGCACAATCAGTCAGCCCCCCTCTGGGTGGAGGTAATGACAAGCACACACCCAGCTTTTAATCTTTTTTACATGGAGCTGCACATTCCTTGGCTGCTGATTGCTGGAGGAGCGTTTGGGGAGCGGAAAATGCAGTGGAAGTCCTGCTGTTCCCCATGGCTAGGGAATCCAGAAAAAGCCCTTTTTCTGGCACGGTTGTCTGCACATCCTTTCTGGATGGCTGCAGAAAAAAAGGCAGGGCTGTAACATCCTACCTTTTCTGGTTCTTCATCTGTTGGCAGTTCAGGTGGCCAGTTCCTCGAGACCAGTGGCTTGGGTGTTGGGCAGCCATAGCCCACAGTATCCCTTTGCTTTACCTGCTATTTCAGCATTGCTTGGATTTTTGGTAGGCTGCAACAAGCAACCTCACCCCTCATCTCCCAGCACTCAGATTTTAGCTGGTTTGGGCATTTTTGTGCGGTGATGGCAAGGCGGTATAAAGAAAAAAGACAAACAGCCTTGATGGCTCCACAGGTCCATTACAGGGTGTTTGTCTGCCTCCAGTGTAGCTCCAGGGCTGAGCTGAGGCCCCATGGAGAAAACCAGAGGAAGAAGAGCGTTGCTTGGAGCCTGTGCAACAAGGTGTTTTCTGCCCTGGTATTACCACATTGCAGAAATGCTGAGATGGATTCACAGCAAGGTGGGTTTCCAACAAGATTCCCCAGCAGGACAGGGCCCTCTTGGCTGTGGGTTGCAGAGTTGGCACCTGCCCCAGTGTCTGTGCAGTAAGAGGTGGTAAATGCTGCCAGCTTCAAGGGCTTAGAGAAGGCTCCTGCCTGTCTTGCCTCCTTTGCTGCCCGGGCCGTGCTCCTGATACCTTGCTGTCCCTCTGTAGGTGCAATTCCGAGGTCAAGTACGACTCGGAGAAGCACTACCGGGACGACATCTTCTACGGCCCCATCCCCACCGTCACCACCTACAGCGAGACCATCATCGCCGCTCCCAACTGCACCTGGCGGAACTACAAGTCCCAGCTGATCTTCGAGCCCCGCCAGAAGCCGGTGAGGTTTCAGAGCACGACCATCATTTTCCCTAAGCGCGCCAAGAACATTTACCGGACCACCCTCAACTACAGCTTGGGTTGTGCCAAGCGCTGGTTTGCTTCCAGCGTGCAGCTGGAACTCTGCGAGGAAACCAACCCGAGCGTCATGTACGGCGAGAGCCTCTGACCCGGCCGGCCGCTGGCACCGCGCGGCCCCCGGCAGCTCGGGGCTCTGCCTGGGCCTCGCTTGGTGGCGACTCGATATTCGTGGCTGGAGAACAGCTCTCAGGAGAGGCTGAACTGGCTGGGAGGAGGCTTGCAGCAGGGCACAGGATGGTTTTGATCAGTGAGAGAGAGGCTGGCTTGTATTTTGCGACGTTCCTGACATTCATGATCTGGATTTTATTTTTGGAGTTGTTCCCCCCCCNTTGTGTTTAGATGAAATCAAGATGACAAAGGACCCTGTTACCCCTAGCAGAATGATGCCTTATGAGCTCTGTAGGTCTCGTCTAGCACATAGGTGAGAGTCACTGTAAGCTTCAGAGCTATTTTGATCTCTGCAAAGGGAAGACCAACTGCAGAGTCAGCATCTGGTCAGCCCAGCACACCAGATCTCTTTCAGAGCTGAAATGCAGAGGAGGTGCTTATTTGTACCAGTACATCACAGCTTGCTCCAACACCTCGTCTGAGTGAGAGCTGCCCTATTACAGCACTGCAGTCACCCCACTTCCTGAGAGGAGTGGAGACTGTCACCCCAAGAAAAAGAAGATTTCAACAGATCCCCCAGCTCTTGCTAGAAGCTGGATGTTTGCATACCATAGCAAGGCACAGCACAACCAGGAGATGGAAAAAGGCCTGCTGTGATGCACAGACACATCTTCTGTGAGTAAGCAGGGAGTAAGCAGGGAGACTGAGGAAAATGAACAGCTGAAGGGCCAGTTTCTAAAAGTGACTGAGAGATTTAGGAGCCCAGTGCCCTTTTATCAAAACTATTGTCAGACCGAGCTCGCCATGCTGCTCACTGCCTCTTAACACCTAATTTAAGGGATCTGCATGCACTTGCAGCCCTTCTGAGTTTCAGGGTGTGGCTGTATTGCAGAGAGGAGTGTGGAGCAGGAAGATGCTCCCTGGCTTCTTTGAAGCCAGGGCAGGGTTAACTCATCGTCTCAATGGTTCCCATATTTGTGGCATAGGCAGCTTTTCTGCCTGTAGAGGAGCAGCCAGACTTTCTCAGTGTAGAGCTGGAAGGATTGAAGAGCCCAAATCCATCCAGGTTTTCCTTAATCAGCCGGGCTGTAGCACTCAAAACAGGTACTTTGCAAACAGCTGAACTGTCTCTGCAAAAGGACCAGGAAACAGTGAGCAGGAGTCAGTGCAGCCATCCTAAAGTAAAGCATTCCCCACCCATGAATCCCATCTCCTGGTATATCTTCACTTTTGTCTCTTGCTGAAAATCTGCAGGAGCCTGGATTCCCACAAACACGTAACTTTTGAAAATAGCATGGAATTGTCTCCAGAAACCTTACCAAGAATTTTTGCACGCTGCTCAGACTTAGAAATAACCACACAGCTCCGGAAATTAATTTCCAGCTTTCTCTCTTCTAAACTTTCCATTTTGCTCCTGACTTGCTGTGAGTCTGATGGAGTTATTTCAGAGCACAGCTGAGCAGCCAAGTCAGAAAGCCTATTAACAATGTCAACAAGACATAGCTGATTGCCCAGAACAGTTGACGCACAAACCCACTAAGATTTAAAAAAAAAAAAGGTCTGAAAAACTTGAAAAAATAATAAAATTAGTGACAAATAAAGATACTTTTTCCATCAGTTTCAAAAAGCCGTTGGTAAATGTGACCAGAACTGTGACCTTTATGAAACAGAGTTCTCTTGTTTAAAATGTAGCACAGTTTTTCCACCAGAGGTAAATATAAAGTCTTTAAATACAAACTTCAGTCCTGACAGCTGAAACATCATTGGTGCTGAAAGATGTGTGTTATAGAAGTGCTGAACTCTGCCTCTCTACTGGGAGTTAGGACTTGGTAGGAAGAAACCTCTCAAAGGATTTCCAAGGCTTCCACCTACTGTTGAATTCTTTACAGCAACACAAACAAGGATTATGTTTGTTATTGGTCAGATTCTGCTGTCACTGTCTGTCAGCATCAAAGCCTGGAAAAGCAGCATCTGCCTTCAAAGGGATTCTTTTGCCTGAAGCAACCCTTCTCCCCAGGGCTCCAGCAAACAGGAGAGCTGGCTTAGGCAGCAGGGAGTTGGTGCCTGGAGGAACGTGGTCCCAGTGCACTGAGGTTGGCGATGCACTTATTGCTGGTTCATCTCGAGGTCTGTCCTGTTGGCCACCAGCTGCTGAGCGAGCCTTGGGAGCAGGGGAAGGAGCTCTCTGCCTTCCTGGGGACACATGGAGGCTCTGGGGGCTCAGTGCCTGCATCCCTGGGGGTCTGTGCCAAGGGGCAGATTTCCAGTTTGACAGCAGTCAGGTCCAAAAGCGAGGCCACTGCTCACACCCAGGAGATCCCTGCACGATGACAGAGTGGACTGATGGAGACAGGCTGACCTCAGTGCCGAGGGGATGCCAGACTCTCCCTGTTCTGACCACACATCAGGCTTTGCTCCGTTAAACAGCTGGATTATTCCCCTGCTTCGAGCACAAAGCTGCTGTTCTCGGTCATGCTGGTCTTGGAGTGGGACAGGTTTTCCCCAGAAAAATCCCTTTCGTCATGACTGCCTGGAGGTTTCTGCCCACTCTTGGTTCTGTTTCCTAAATATCAGCTGCAACAGTAAGAAAGAATTCAAGTCGAGCCAAAAAAACTCTAGTGTGCAAATACAAATCCAGCAGAGAGACTGAACCTCAGCCTGGACTTTCACCGCACAGGGAGAGGGGCTGCTGAGGCAAAGTCTCCCAGGTGGATGTGACCCCTGGGAGGGTGCAGTGGAGGGCTGCATCCTTGGCACTGGAGGGTCCCACATGCCCAACCCAGGCCTCTTTGAAGCTTCATGCTTTGTTTTCTCTGCAAATACACGAGAAGTGACCTAACATGCTCCTGCTCCTTTGAGTTTAAGCAGTTTTTCTGGTCTTGCCACATCAGGGAAAAAAGAAGATAGAAAGCAGCTTGGACTTCTAGGCTGCTGAACACGTTTTGAGCTGTGTAGCCACGGTGGGTATGGTGGGACTATCCCTGGACCACATCCACACTGGGACATGGCCAAGTGCCTGAGATCTGGAGAAATTTTTGAAAAATCCCTTCTTACATGGTATCTCCCATGGGCCCATCACAAGCTGCTTTTCTTCTCAGCAAAAGCTGGCGTTGGAAAGGGACTTTGTTTTTCCTGAGGTCGGGCAAACCACAGAGGGTCAAGTCTTCCCCCTAGCCAGGGCACACATCCCAACCTGCCTGCCCACTCTGTCCCTGCTGCTCCCAGCCCTGTGGCTGGGTTTGGCAGTGGTGGAAAAGCCAAAGTTCATCTTACTGATGGCTGGGAAAAGTGATGGCTTTTTTTGTTGTTTTGCTTAAACACCAGAAACTGAATTGTGGTTTTGTGTTGCCAATGAAGAACCACTCTGGGCAGCCAACAAGTGCCTTGTGCTGTTACCTGTAGTGTGTTTGTACGTCTAAAAGGAACAATTAGTCCCACTAGGGAGGTGTTTTTCTTTAAAGTGGAGTGTTGGTAATCTCAGCCAACAGATCTTGGTTCCTGTATATTTTCTCAAAGATACAAATGATAAATTTAGACCATGGAAAGGTGAGTTTCCTTGAACAGCTGGGACTGTGGCTACACTATTTCTCTCCAGGATCCTGATGGGCATGTTGCCCACAGCTCTGCAAGCCTGATGGGTAAAGTTAGGCAACTGCCTTTATGGTTTTTGACAGGGGGAAGATTGGTTTTTTCAGTTTGGAAAGTCCCTATCTCAAAGGTGGGGTGTCTCTCTCCCCTTCATCCCTATGATTCTTTTGCCCTGGAATGCAACAGAGCATGCTCATGTCTGGTCTGCCTGCATTGCTGTCATTGCATTTGGGGCCAAAAAGATGAAACCCTAACCAAATACTGAGCTTTCAGAAGCTGTGGAATACGTTGCACAAACCGCAGAGAACAACTTTGACCAAAAGTTTACTGCTTGTCTTTTCTTTCTTTTTTTTTTTTTTTCCCTTCCTAAGCCAGCTCTTCTTTCCTCAATGTGAAATACAGACAGATTTGCACCCTGGGTGCACACTTTCTGGGACTGATGAAATGGTGTTTGGGTGTTGATAGCAGTGTTTGAGTGAGCTGCTGGTCAGAGAAGTGAATGCTATTTACTATTTATGTTGAATGTGTCTTTAAAAAAAAAAAAAGGGGGAAGGTCACCAGAAGGCTCATGAGCAAAAAAGACTTTGTAGAGCAAACTGAAGACTAAAGACTGCACGAGTCTGACGTGGAGGTGAATGGTTCTGTGTGTGAACACTGTGAGCTAGGATATTTAGCTATTGTGGTTTTAACCTGCCTCTTTTCCTGTGGGAAAAGGCATCTTTGCCTTTCTTAGACTTGAAACAAGATCAGATCCATCACAGTCTTTTGGTCCCACTGAAGTCTGTGAGCATCAGCATTCCCCAGGCTCACGAGGTACTGTGTGTATCAATCAAAGATGCCCAGAGCTGTGCCTCGGTGGAGATGGGGGAATGCTTTATAGGGGATGATGGATCTTCTTGTGGAATATTCAGATTTTTATTGCCAGCTAAAGTCTGCTCCCGGAGGATCACCTGATCAGTCACAAATTGATCTGTTCTGGACGTCTCCCCTAAAGCTTTGTAACCGTTGGATTTTATAAGTCTTGGGAGGCACTGATTCTTTTTCAGATACTGTAATGGCCATCAAAAATGAGCAAAGTATCCTATCATGTGAATTGTGACCTGAGGATGGGATTGAAAGGTGTCTGAAGGTTGGAGAAGGAAGAAGAGAACTTATAAGTGGTGGAAATGCATAAGGATGTGTCATATTTTATTTTTGTAAGTCTGATTCTCTAAGTGCTTGTAAAGTACTTTACTGTTGTATATGTGGTGATGCAGTAGCTCACAATATCCTTTTATTTTTGTATATTCCTTCCTCCACCATAATCCCTTTCTGTTCAACTCATAGAGAGTAATTTAAGAAAACAAAATTTATATATCGTAATAAAACGCTCAAACCCTCATGCTGACGTGAGCAGAGTTTCCTTCCTCTTCCATATCCCTTTACTCGGTGCCTAATGCCCATTTTCCCTCCAGAGGGAATGTTTCTGGTGTGTCCATCCCTTTCTGTGGATTGCAGCCCAGCTCCCGTGCATGGGTGGCTGTGGCAGTCAGTCTGGGATGTGCAAACCCTGCTCTGTGTGCCCAGGGAAAGCTGAAAAGCTGAGGGGCAATTCTCAGAGGCAGTTTGACCATTTCTTTGCTCTAAATTTCCCTCTTCAGCTTCATCTTGTTCTACCCAGCCATGAAGCATTGGTGTTGGATCTAGACAGTTCCTCTCCCAGGTTTCCCATGGCCTTCAAGGGCAGGAAATCAGCACACAATGCTTATTTCACGTCCAAGTATCCACATTCTGGTGCACTCTTGGGATCCCTCCTATGTCCTGGCTTCCCAAATCGCGATGGTGGATGAGCTGCACTGGGGCTAAACCCCTGCCTGGCCATGAAGTGCATTTTAAAGCCTTTGCTGTAACTGCCTCAAGCTCACCAGCCAGCCGTGAGTAGAGCACTCCTTTGTCTTCCAAGACCCAAGATGTCAGCAGGGAGAATCTGACACTAATCCTTATGGAAAAATCATTGGATTTATAGGGATGAAGTCAATAGGCTTGGATGAAAAGGGCTGTAAAACGCTAAGGAGTGGAAAGGAGAAGCACAGCCACGTTATGCAAGAAGCTTGCTTCAGCTGCACGGTAAGTGCCTGCGTCCTCATCCCAAGCTCTTTGACACAAATCATGGCTGAGCTGCTGCTAGGATGAAGGATGGGAGACAAGCTCATGGCTAAGAACCTGAGGGAACACGACGTGGAGAAGGCAGGGGTTGTGCAGGCTGGGCGAGTTCACTGGCTGACACCCAAATGCCAGATGAAGGACGTGTGCGTCCACTCATGCTATTTAAATAAAGCCATAAAATGGGAATGCTGTCCAATGAAGATTCCTGAGGTGGCAGCTGAATCCTCAGCAGCAAAAGCGGTATTAGATGCAGGATATGTGTTTTGGCAAGTGTGCTCAGATGAGCTAACCCCTAAGCTAGTGGCTTTTACTGTGCTAGCTGGATGTTGTAAATTTAAGCAGATGATGCTTGGTATTAGTTTTGCTCCTGGGATATTTCAGGGAGTAATTGCACATATCTCTGAGGGATTACAAGGTGCTGAAGTTATAATGGATGGACTTTGAATTTAAACTAGCTGCCTTTAGGAACAGAAGGAAAGATTTAGGCTGGTTTTATAGACAGCAAGAATGCTGAATATAAAATGCCAAAAGCCTCACCTAAAAGAATTTGCTGATTATGGGCAGCTACAAATTAAATAATAATAAAACTCCACATGGCTGGGATCCCTATTCCACTCAACAAAGCAGAGCTGTAAGAAAACAATAGATGCCTTCATCAAATTTCACTCCACAGCTATTTACAGTTAACAAACAATGGAAAGATTTGCCAGAGAAAGAGCCCTTACCTGATCCTGGAGCAGTAAAAACGTGGCCCTGCTGCCAAGCCATCAGTTCAAATACCATGTGCAAGACCTTAGGCTGGGTCTTGGCTCTTCATCAGCAGATGGCAACGTCACAGCTTGGACCTGCAGAAGTGTCTTCGGGAGTTCCAGGCAATGCCAAGCAGCTGGAGGTTACAGTGTCCTCAAAAATGTCAGGAATCTCTTGCGCTGGGAAGGAATCACCAGAAGCATGCCTGGAGTGATGGCCACCGATGGGAACTGTCTCCTCTGGCACAGGACACTGAACTGTCACTTAATCCAGCTCTGTGGGGAGAAGAATGGGAGACAGTCACAGCAGATACATCACTGTCCTCTGAGCTGACCCTGTGAAACCATTCCAGGATGACTGAATCTGCCTGGGATGCTTTAGATGCAGCTCTGCCACCTCCCTGTGCCCTGTGTCTCAGGTTCAGTGCCTCAGGGGGCACCTTGGCTTCAGCACTTGAGCCCCCCGGGTGTCTGCATGGGGCCTCTGGACGCCTGGCATGGTGGCAGGATGGTGGCTTCTGAGGCTGGCACTGCCAGCTGCCCTCAGCAGTGTCTGCCCAGCCCTGGGATGGGGATCCGGTGCTGGTTTCTGTCCCGTTGCTTGTGGGAGCAATTCCCACTGCAGATGCAGTTCCTGCAAATCCTCCACAGCCTGGCAGGAAAGGGGCTTGGCCGCCACACTGCCCATCCCCAGCTCTGTCTCCAAACCCCCTGGTCTGGGGACACTGGAGAGGAGCAAGGACCTGCCCCAGGGCTGTGCAACTTCTGTCAAAACACTAAGTCTCCTTCTCCTGGCAGCAGGCCCAGCCACAGCAGGGAAATTAATGCAGGAATGGCTTGTTCTCGGGTAGGATAAAGGGTCCTGGAATTGCTTTTTTGGGGTGTAAGGAGGGAGTTTTATGAACTCTATCTTCTGCTTCTAATAATGATATTGGATCTAAACAGTTCCACGCCTTAGAGTCCACGACAGATGGGGAGTTCACATCTACGAGGGTGAAAATGCTCATCCTGCCAAGCCTTTGATTCTCATCGTCTCCTTCCTACCCTACAAACAGGCGGACAGCACATTTCTAGCATAAAAATATCATCCTCTCCAGCTAACCACCTCCAGATTCCCTTCCTGAGCCTGTTCTGAGCCTGGTGATTAGACATTTCTATATACATAAACATTCAGATCATCTTCCCAAGGTTCTTCCTGTCTCACAAGCAAATCCTGAGACCAGCAGCTATTCGCAGCTCCTTGAAATACAAATGGGCTCCTTCCAAGTTGACTGCTGTGGTTGGGGCTCCCCAGGGCTGCTCTCTCCACAGGGCACTGAAATGCCCACCACAGAATCCACAGAATCACAGAATGACTGGGTTGGAAGAGGCCTTCGAGATCATGGAATCCATCCCCTACCACCTCAACTAGGCCACAGTGCTATGTCCAGTCTGTTTTTAAACACATCCAGGGATGGTGACCCCACCACCTCCCCGGGCAGACCAGATCTCCTTCTCTGAAGACCAAACTGCTCCAAACACCCTGTGCGTGGCTGCTGGTGATGGTGCCGAGGGACTGCACGGACTGGGAAACGTTTTGGACCGGGATGCAGCGGGGGAGTGCCTGGGCATAGGCACACTGGCAGAGGGAGGTTGCAAAACCACGCCAAAACCCACACAAAGCATGGAGGAACGAACAACAGACGCGCACACGCGTGCAAACTGCTTTCTCTTTGATGGAGGATTGTAAAAACATTACCTTCCCCTGGGGCTTTGCAGTGAAATAACCTGATTATTCCTGAACCAGCCAGAATCATCAATCCCTCATTTATCATTTTCAACATAAATAATAAGGGCAAGAGAGGAACACACCAGCAATAAACTAGTTATGGATGTAGTGTTGAAATCTGCCCGCATCCTTTTAAATATGCCCCACTTACTGATAACAAACAGGGATCCAGCCGACTCCTCGCCTGATTCCTGAGCATTGGATTACAAAGGACACGAGCCAACACTCAGCTTTATGCGAGTGAAAGTCCATTTGGCGCTTGCGTGGGCGGCCAGCTAGGAAATGGCAGCAAATTCAAAAAAAACCCCCACATTTGTCTTGCTGACAAATGCCTCCGGGAAATAAAAGCCTTTGTATTCTTCTTTGACCTCTTCCACTCACAGATGGGTTTTGCTGCTCTTCCGACAGTGATTTTTTTTTTTTTTTCCTTTTTTTAGCGCCTTCACTTCCAGGATATTCATTTTATCTGCTGNAGTGGGGTTTTTTGTGTTTTCCGTCGTTGGTTTTTTTTTTTTTTTCCTTTTTTTAGCGCCTTCACTTCCAGGATATTCATTTTATCTGCTGACGAGCGTGGCTCGGAGGGGCCACGGGTGCACATCATACTGTGGGCCTCTTGTGGCCACGTAGGACAGCTTTGGAGGGGCAGAGCTGGGGTTTTAACTTCAAGTCCAGCTGCTAACGAGGCATTTTGGGATGGCAGCGTCTCTTGGAGCATCCTTGGCTGGTTGAGCACCGCCTTTACTCTGAGATACACACTGACCCAGAGGAGAGAGCACCCCGAACCACGCAGGTCCCTCAGTACCTGGGAGAGGAGTTGAGCATCCTTCCAGCTCTAGTCTGAGCCTGTTTTCCAAGTGGACGGAAGGTGGAGTGGAGCAGGGAAGGGGGGAGCAGCCTTTGAGGCTCAGGGCACTCTGCTCTGCCTCCAGCTCTGCCCTGACCTCTGCAGACAGGGCCCTTTCCAAGTGCCCCGGGACTTGTTCTGGCAGTGCCAGGCCCCGTGTGTGAGCCCAGATGTGGCTGAAGCACTCTGGTAAGGAGCCACGTGTTCCAAAGGCCTCCAGGCTTGGCACCGGCCGGCCGGGACCCTCCAGAGCCCAGCTCAGCACTTTCTGGGAAGGTTTCCTTTGCCCTCCCCCTGCCACTCCCTTTACTCCTCCAAGGGTCTCTCCTCTATGTGCACTTCAAAAGAAGCGGGGAGGGAAATCACAGTGAGTTTAAACACTGCCTAGTGGTGAAAAATAACATCTGGAGAACAGCCTTGCCCTTCCCAGAGAGTCCTCCACCTCCGAATCTGCCAGCAGGGAACAGATCCAGCAGGAACCCATCAGCTCGGCACTGGGACCAACTCTCCCTGTGGGTGCCACTGGCTTGGGGACAGCAGCCACTGACCAGGGGACAGCAGGTACCCAAGAGCCCTGGAGAAGTGGGTGGCTGGCTAAAGCCACACTCACTGCTAAGAGATTTTAGAGAGTAAGGGAGGCTCAGCAAGGCGTGGCTCCTTGCCTGTGCCTCCCATGCTGGCCCATCTCCCCCCATTCCCCCAGGAAACAGGCACAGGAGAAACCTGCTTCATTCAAGCCAACATTAACACACTCTGCTTTACTTCCCAGCACGGCCTGGGGCAGAAAGCAACATCTGAACCTAATAAAAAGGCTGCTCTCCCCCCTCAAAGAGACCCGAGAGCAACCTCTGCTTTTTGGTTTCCAACCTCTGCTATTTGGTTTCTCTTTCACCAGTGGATGGAGGAGGCAGCTCCAGCTCAGGGGTTCTGGCAGCCCATGGAGAATGATAGCTTAAAAATTAGTCCAGTGGGATGGAGTTAGATGGGTTCCAGTGGTAAGGAGCCAGTTGTGACTTCTCACTGGGGTACAGAGTTGGGGTATAATGACCTGTTGTTCCCTTAAACAGAATGGCAGTCTTTTTTTTCCAAAAACATGGAAGCTGGAGATGGCTCTAAGCTCAGGCCCAGGATTAACATCCCCATGGGGGAAAGCTCTGCTTTAGTCGAACTGGAATGCAGATCCAGACCTGGCACCCATCTTCAGGCACACACTGACAAAGTTCCTCTAGTCTGACCTCTGGCAGCTGCTTTGCTTTCTGGAAAGGGCTCAGGATGAAACAGCAGCAGCAAATACTCCTGGGTCTAGGGCAGAGCTGGATCAGGATTTCACAGCTGAAGTCTCGACTTTTGCAAACAAACAGCCGAGTCAGTGAAGTCCAAACCTCTTCAGAATCCGTTCTCATGAGCTGCTTTGGGGCCCATCAGGCCACACCTGCTGACAGCTGTGCAGAGCAGTTCGAGGAACGTGTTGAATTAGAATGGAGTGTCTTCGACAGCAACCTCCTGGATGGTGCTGCTCGGTTATTTGCTCTTCATGGAACCTTCCCTTCCTCCTGTGCCATTGGGGGCAGGAGAGGAACCCCCAGAAGCTCCTGGTGCTGCCCCTCTCCCACAGGCACGGTGTTTTTCACAAATGCTGATCTGCAGCCCGTAGGTGAGACCACAGAACAACCTTCCCAGGGCTCCTGCTGGTTCCATGAGTTTCCTCAGCATCTGCTCAGGAACACTGGGGCTGCCATGGCAATTAATGACTAATCTATATGCCCCATCATTAGCATGGCCGGTGTGGTCAGCATCTCCTCTGCCCTGACTTACCTCAGCAAATACTGCAACAGCTTTCTCCAAGCTGAACATGCATTTAGTCATCAAAGAGATTGCAAATGACTAATAAATATGAAAAGAAGTTGGGGAGCAGCAAAAATTTCTGGACCAAGATCAGTCTTTACTGACAACTGCTGCTTTTCCTAAACAGAAGTACCCTGCAGAGTTTAAAACAGCATCCGACTTCAAAGCAGACAGCTCTCCAGATGGAGCTTACCACCCCTGCAACACCCTGTGCTTCGTCAGGTTCCATGCACTTACAGAGGGACAGTGGGACTATTTCCAAAGAAGGGATTATTTCCAAACACAGCGGCCTCTTCGAACCCAGGGACTCGGAGCCATGTGTGGCTGAGGCACTCCCCACCATGCCGGGGCTGATCTCTGGGCTGGCCTCCCGAGCACCACGGGCAGCCCGTCCTGCCCGGTCTCCTTTGACAAGGGCCAACAAGAGGAAAGCCTCACCTGTCAGCTGTGCTGCAGCTGAGATGAATGCGGTGCCTCCTCTGGATCCAGACACCCTCCCGTGCTGCAAAGCAGGATCCAGAGTGTGCTGCGTTTGCAGCACAAGGATTTCACCTTTCAGCTCTGTTTCGGCTGATTTCCAGTTCAGGGCGCACGGGCAGATGCTGTGAATGTCACAGGGGTGGCCTTGGTCACCCTGGTGCCACCAGGGGAAGGGACCTGCAGCCTCCCCAGGCTCCCCTGCACCCCTGTTTGGGGATTTCTCCACAGCTGGAGAACTGGGAACCCAGGGATTTCATTTCAGGAGTATTTCTGTGAAGCTGGCTGGTTGGTTTGTTGGTTGCTTTGCTTGTGCTGCAGAACCCCAGCCCCTCTGAGCACTTGCCCTTCAGCAACGCCAACACCAATCTCAGATCACTCCAAAACAACTGCTCCAACCTCCTGTCGGTGGCAAGTGATTTATTACCACTCCACTGCCTGGAGTCCTGACTAATACTTTTTGGTAATTGCAGGAGGCCAAAAAAAAAGAGAGGATAAATAAACCTGACAATTAATTCAGCTGTTACTCACACACGCGTGTAGTGACACTCATTCCCGAGTCTCTTATGAACCCAATTCTTCCCAGAAGCCAGGCAGAGCTCAGCCAGCCTGGGCACCTCTGCCCAACACCCTTCAGGGTCCCAGCGCCGATAAGAGCCAGGCATCCAACCAAAATCTGCTCTATTTTCCTTCCAAGTTACTCGCCAGCCTGCCCTGTCTCATCTCCTGCCAAGATCAGCTCTTTAGCCCTCTGCATCATTATCACAGAGCATATATAATTTCATGGCAAATCACAAGAACTGATGAATGGCTATTTGGATTGCAATTGTCAGGAGAGTATAAAATGCTTCCTGCTGTAGAGAGCCCAGGAACAGCCTCTGGCCAAAGGCTCAGCTGGGGCCGCTGTGTGAGGGCTGTGGGCCACCACCGTGAGAGGACACAGGGCTGGCTGCTGCCAGCACAGAGTGGTAGTATTCTGGTGTGATTTGTGCCCTTTTAATAAAAAAGAATCTTGCCCTGCTCATCCTCATGCCCTTTTCTCCCTGCTCTTGTCAGTCAACCTGGCCTAGCTAAAAAAACAAACAACAAAAAACCAAAAAGTTAATCAAAATCATCTTCTTGTTTTAATTCTTTCCAAAAGGAAAAAAAAAAAACAAACCAAAAAAACAAACAAACAAACAAACAAAAAAACCCCAAAAAAAAACCCCACCAAAAAACCAAAAAAACCCCTCTAATCCTGACTAAACACTGATTTGTCACCAGAAGGTCACAATACTTCTGCACCTTCTCAGTCTGTCCAGGGCAAGCGTATCAGGGGCATTTTTTATCTTCCCTTTCCCCTCAAAAGCTCCCACCACTTAAAATACAAGTGAGTGTGGATTTCTGACATCTTTTTTATTGTTGGTTTTCAAAGCCATCTGCTTTTGTCCCATTTCATTTTCATCTCTTTATGTAAGAGCTTTGCAAGTAGACCTAAAGTTTTCCATCATTAAATTCTAAATGTTGGCTTTGAATTTAGAGTTTTCCCACCTTCTGTTTCTTCAGCATCAGTGTGAATTATTGACCAGGGAGATGGCTGTCAGCCCTTGTCAGCATTTAAACCCTGATGTGAGAGGTGGAACAGCCCAGCTCCTGTTTGTACTCGTTATTAACTTACTCTAATTGCCTTCAGAGTGGCAAAAGCCTTTCCACAAAGGTTTTTCAACAGAATCACAGGTCTCAAGAGATCTTTAGGCTGATTTTTAAGAGCCAACAGTATCTGCCCAGTGCACTGCCATGGCAGCTGGCTGCTGGAGGAACACACGGAGACAGGAGAAGGCAGATTTGATCACTGTGGGTACGTACTTGGAGGGATTTCAGAGGGTGCCTCAGCAGTCCAGATGATCCAGGAGCACGGAGAAAGAAACCTTGTGGATATCCCTCGGGCAGACAGAGCAGTGAGGCAGTGCTGGCAGGAACACACCCCGGCTGAGATGCTCGTTGCTGTGCTCAGGAAAACATCATTCGTGTAAAATCCATTCCTGGGCACCAGGAAAGGCAGCAGAAGGCCCGCAAGCCACCTAACAGCCATTGAATGGAATAAATTCCATAGAGCCATCCCCCTGGGCTCAGGACACCACTCCCCACCTCAATCACAACTCCAGCACAGGGAAGTGCTCCCCAGCCCATGGCATCGCTGTGGGAGGGAGACTCCCAGCTGAAGTTAATCACACCCCATGGGACAGGCGTTGGATGTAAAGCAATTTAGACCCACAAATAGATCCCAGGGCTTCTTAATTACGTTTTGCTTCTTTATTAGGTAATCGGTCATAAGCCTCCCCCAGAATTTCCTACAGCCCTGGGTAAACGAGATGAGGATCTAGGGGTGCTCACTGTACCCTCATAAATGGAAAAACACCTGCTGCCACCACCCCTTGGCCCCCTGAGCCCCCTT
>VWZN01012214.1:0-71873 GCA_013396955.1 Regulus satrapa
CACGGTGAAAATAATGAAAGGAGAAGAAAAACAGCGCGAGCAGTTAATTGTGAATTTGTAACTACACCGGCTATTGCAGTTCTGCAAGGCCCTTATTTATTGAGAAATAGGCCAGTGACGCCTGTTTCACAGTCACATGTGTGCTTTAGCAAAACAATTATATCTACTTTGGAGAAACTTGTTGCCGTTATGAGAAGATTGTACATGGTAACCCTCATGTCTGAGTTTCACCCACTCTGACAGGAAAATTCTGGTGGCAGAGGTTTTGTGGCAAAAGAAAAGGCCTAACTTGCTGTTTCTTTGCTGTTCTTTCCTTCTTTGAGGGGAGCTGGCTGCTGTCAGTAGCCCAAGAGGTTACCGTAGCGAGCAGGCAGAATATAAGGTGCCCCATGCAAAGCTCACGCAGGAGAAAATGATCATCCACCTCATAACTTCAGAAATATCATTGTTGCAACCGTCTTAGGGTTTGTGATGTGTGTGAACTGCTCAGAAACATCTGATTTGTAGGAGGAAAAGTTGTTCATGGCAAGTAGTCTTGCTCCTTCGGGTGTGGGGCTGTAACTTGTAGCATCTACAGCATCCAGCAGGATGGATTCCTGGTCTGGTTGCAGTCTGTGATTACTGTTTCAAAATAGCTAACTGTTGGGACAAAGTAAATCAATGTGAAGATAAAAATAGATCAATTAACCAAAAGCCTAGCTTCCTTGTGTGTTAGGTGGTACTGACATAGATTTTACAATTAAAAAAAAAAAAAAGTTAAAAAGTATCTGTCTATCTAAAAGATCATCTCTAGAGAGGAGACTTAGTGGCCTTCCTGCCTTCGATTCAGCCACTTCCTCTTTTGTGTTTGGGTTGCGAATTGTTGCCGTGATTGAGGGATGAGAATGAAATCTGCTTCTTCCCAGAACCCGTGTTGGGAAGATGCTTATGGGCAAGACGGACAGCTGAGCAGAGCTGCTCTCGCTGCCTTGTTTAATGACTCCGGGGTGGGAGGTGGCGGGGCAGGGTTGGGAGAGCGGCTCTGCCGTCCTCTGGTGTGTCCGGGATCCTGGCACGTTGGAGCTGACACCCTCCTTCTCACGGGAGGCAGCAGTGCAAGGCAGAGAGCAGGGAAGCAGTGGCACATCCCTGGAGTTATTGATCTTTATGGGCTTCCCTTTGCTGGTTTTTCCCCCCCTCTACCATTAATTTGCCGGTATTGAGTTATCTTATCTGATTCTTAAACCTGGCAAATCTCCTAAGCAATTGCTGTGTGGAAAAGGTGGATTAAGTGTAAAGCTGACATGTTAATGACTGATAGAGTTTGCATGGTGTGATCTTTATATTCTGGGAACCCTTTCCCTGCCTCGTGGGGAAGACCTTAATGAGAACTGCAAAAACAACATGTGCCATACTAGGTTTTGGTAACACTTTTCAGGGGATTTTTTTCTTTTTTGTCGCTTCATGTCAGATCGGTGACAACTGTAGACCACAAGCTTTCTGTCGCCGTTGCCTTTTGAATCCTCCAATGTATTTGGAATTCACCTTCACATCATTGCTGTGCTTCCACTTGTGAAGTTTGGCCGCGGCGTGATCATCATGCAGTGATGCAGACATCAATACAGTCGTTTGGTGCTGGCTTGACTTAAGTAATTGTCCTACAACTGATGCACTTGAGGCATGTGGCAACTTAATTACACAAACGCGCTGACAGTGAAATGATTCATGTGAAATCCACTACCGTGTCCTTTAAGGGCATGGGAAAATTAAACCTGGAGATGCTTAGCAAGGGGCGTTTTGGGGAGAGAGCTTCCAGTGCCTAAAACCACGGGACTCGCATTGCATCCATTGTTCCTACAATGACGTGGCAGCCCTAATGCTACAGATTTGTGGTGGGATTTGGTTTCTTGACTTTATAAATGTGCAATTCTGTGTCTTGTAGATTGGTCATTGACTTGAAACAGTGTAGCCTGTGCAAGTTACAATTATTTTCTGGACCTGCGACCGCTTTCTTTTTGTGTTGTTGGTCTGACTCATCTTGCTTGATGATTAACAGATTTCGTGTCATCTTTTGTTTTGGTCTCTTGGAGCATCAGTGTTGCCGCTGGTAGCGGGTTTGACTTTGTGCTCCTTTGCTGCTTTTGGGAAGTGGCTGTCAAGGTTTAGGTCGTATGTTTAAACTTGAAGTGGGTGTTATTTAAAGCTTTTAAGGTCGGGGGTGGGGCGGGGGTGGTTCTCCCTCTCAGGATTACTTTCTTGCTTGAAAAGTCAAGGGATAGAATAAATGGGAAGGAGTTGATGTTTCTGTTTTGGTTCAAATGTTTGTTGAAATGGTGCTGAAGGCAAACACTGTGCGAGATCCTGAGAAGGAGATTTAGCAGTTCACGTTCTCCAAGTTCGGAAAAAGTAAAAAAATTAGAGTAAATTTTTATCTTAATTTATATTAGTATCTTATGATGTTTAATGCCTTTACATCAGTGCAATGATATTTTATTGGAATTATGTATTTTTCTAATTCTTCCCACTGCGCACAGTTTTCTTTATATTGATAAAACCTATGAAAGAAGCATTGAGATGCTAATTAGTGCTCTTTTGATTTTTAAAATAGTTTTGGTTCCCAGGGTACAGAATATAAATACAGTTTTAAGTTAGATTTGGTGCATGTAAGCGACACATTTTCTGTTCGCTTTGTATCTGTGTTGATTTTTCTCCTTTTTCCCAGGCTTTCCTGACAATCTTTGTGGATTGGTGGTGGTCATAGGATAATAATAGTAATAGTAGTCACAATAATAATAGTAATAGTAACAATTAGCATCATTGTTTTGTCCCTGTTTATGGGTGAGATTGTGTTTTCTTAAGTGTTCCTAGTAAAGGCTAGTTTGTAGAATTAAAGCATTACCACATGAATTTTTCTCTGCATTCTTAATAGGGCATCTCTTAGGGGAATTACATGTTTGAATAGTTTAAACGTTCCCCTGTGAGCAAGGAGGGTGTGAGCTTAGGCTGGAAAAAGATATTGTGCCTATCAGTTGGGACTCTCCAGGTGACTCTCCATGTCTCTGGGAAATTAGGGAATTTTAACTAATGCAAATCTACATGGTAGTTACTGAGTGGGAGGGGAATGCTTTAATAAACCTTGAAGATGGAAAGCCATAAGTCTTCGGGGTAGTTTTTCTGCTTTGTTTAGCTCGGGAGTGTTGGGTTGTGAGCCACAGGCACCGCTGAGGAGTGTTCAGCTGGGAACTGTGCAAATAAAGAAGGCCTGGAAGCCACACGACTGGGAAAGCCCAGGTCCCAAGGTCTCCCCCTCCTCTTTTTCCCTTTCTTTATGTCTCGTGGATTGTCTGGGATATCTTCATTCGTCTTTCAGTGGAGACAGTGGCGTTTAGATTTGTTTTCCCTGTGAAAATAAGCACCCTAGTACAACACCTGTTGGATCTCGGGTCACAGAAGCCCCAGACCCTCGGTCGTGTTTTGTTGACTCGGTTTGGGGAAGAGTCGTGAGAGGAGAGGCAAAAACCTGCACACATGCAGGTGTTCCACGTTAATCTCATGAGCCTTCTTTCCTAGGATAACCAGGTAAGCAGTAATGTTGAAACCTGAAGTAGGAAGGGCTTCAGTGGGGTTTGCAGTAGAAAAAACATCTCTACTGTAATGTCTCGCTCTAGTACTGGGATTTCTGCTCTTTCAAGCATCGTCTTTCTTTTTCTTTTTCTTTTTTTTTTTTATAAGACAGAGCAGCCTTAAGTCACACAAGCTTTTTGCTGCACACGGATTTACTTGTGGTAAATAATGTACAAGCAAGAGTTTTCCTTTCGCTTAAAGTTGGTGGGAGCCATATATTTTGGTTTGGCTTTTTCCACCCATTGGGATTTGGCACATGGTCAGGTTGAAGATACTTTTACCTACCGTGTAGGTGAGTTGTAGCTACAGAGGTAATCTTAGCAATTTGTTCAGATTATGTGGACATTGAAAATGTGATTATTGTCCCCAGAGTCATCCCGAGCAGCAGCTTGCTGGTTTTCAAGGTCATTGTTTATGTTGCTGTGGCACTTCATTTCCACTGGTTTATTTGCTGTTACACTTGAGGACACTCCTGTTCACTACAGAAATTATCTCTTTCTTCAAACAGATGAGTTGGGAAGGAGATTAGTGCAATGTGATGTTATCTAAAAATGATGCAGCTATTAAACCAGCTTTGAGATTCTCTGAGAGTACTGATCAGTGAGAGAAGAGATGCATCTTGGATTATTTTTTTCTCTCTCAGAGTAAACGGTGCAGGGCTGAGCGACATCCTCTCCCATTTTGGCTGATTGGAGCTGAGGGCTCTCAGCATATCTCAAGAGGTGCTCTGTCTTGCAGAATTGGGTCATTGGTTGAAAATAATGGTGGTGCTGGGGAACCCTGCAAGGTTTTGCCGTTTGTCACTTCATCCTTTTCAAGGATTTGAGGGACTGCAGCAGTGATCCTGAAGTAGACATCAAGTAGAATGGAAAAGAAGAACTCTGCCTTGATGTATTTAGAGGCTGGAGTCACTATTTCTTCTGGCAATGGGTGACAGAAAGCCATAAATAGCACCTTCAGATTTGTCATTGTTTCCAGAAGAAAACGATCAAGTAAGGAAGTGAAGGCAGTTCCCCCTGATGTTGGGTGCACCTTTCTTACAAATGGCCCTGCCAGTCCTGTGGGTGTCTCACCTCTCTGTCCCGGAGCAAGTGATGCTCTGGCATTTCTTATCTTTTTCGTGATCTCTTGACCTGAGAAAATGCATACAAATGTACAATTTTTTATTATTATTTGGTATATTTTTTTTCCCTTTGTGTTGCCTGACTGAATGAAATCCATTTAGGGTTCCTTGCCTCCTCAGGAGCTGTACTGATGTGCACGTTTGCAGCTCAAGCATGCACTTTGCTCTCTGCATGGGGAGCCATGGCTTCTGGTTTAAAAAAAGAAAGTTATTTGTCTTGAAATCGTAAAAAAAAAAAAGAAATCTAAAAACTCCATTATACTGTAAAGCCTTGTCTGAAACCACAGTGGGTTTTTGAGAGCATCTTTCGTGTCAAAGCATCTTTTGAAAGGAGGCCAACGCTGGCTTTAGTGCCCAATAACTTTGAATGAGGACATGGTGCTGAAAAAGCTGTGGTGTTTCACAGCAGTATGGAAAAATGCTAGTGAAGCCTGACAGAGTATGTGTTGTAGACATAGGGCTTCCCTCACATATATATATGTAAAAATATTAGCATTTTTTTCCTAATGTCAAGTTCCAGACATGCCCCCATTAATGTGTTAAGCACTAAATTGTTCAAATCGTGTTTTCAAGCAAATTACAGGGCTAAAAAAATGTCCAGGTATTGGGAATGCCAAGCAGACAGGCAGGAGGAGAACACAGAGATGCTTCCTTGCAGTTCACAGAATGCACGTCCTAGAAAAGAAATTATTGAAGGAGGCAGTGATTCCTTCCAGGATTAACTCTGCTCATTGCTCTTTAAAGTGTTACCATGAGGGTTAAACTAATGGCCCTAAGAAATAATGCAAGCACAGGATCAGTCACAAGTGTTAGAGATATAGCACTAATTGGCCAATTGAACCGAGCTAATCAACTCTTTTTAAATGAATGTGACCATTGGCACGGGCACAGGGAAATCCTCCCCTCTTCCAGGGAAGTTTTTCTCCTCTTTTTGCACAACAAAATCCAATCAATTTAGCTGTGAGGCTTTTTAGTCCAGTGGCCAAGAGCAAAAACCTTCTTTTTCATATGATAAATAACTTATGATATAAAAATTGTTAAACTTTTAAAGTATATTTTGGGGAAGGAGAGAAAGCTTAATTTTGAATTCTGCTTTTTCTTGTGACCAGTTCTTACATTTTGAACTTATTTCTTAGCAGATTTTTTGGTCACTCCCCTTAATGAAAAGCAGTGTATTTAGGGAAGTGGTTTGTTGAAGCACATGAGTCCAGTTTGTTTTGATAATAAGCCAGTTCTAGATAATCCTAGCCTCACTGCAAGTGTGGAGGGAGTGTATCCAACAGCTGTTTTGTCTGGTTTTGATTTTTTTTTCTACTGGTTCATCTTATGTAAGAGAGAGATAATGGCTGGAAACTGAAGAATCAGGGAAGGTTGTTTCTTCTTCTGGTCTTTGTACAACAACAAAAAAAAAAAGACAGCTGAGTAACAGCTGGAAGGGCAAGGTGACAATAAAAGCCACAAATTTTTAAACTGAAGTTAGTGTTTCTTGGTTTAACTCTGTGTTCTTACTTGGTGAATTCCAGAATATTGTTTTCTTTGTTTCTGCCTTCTCTGTATATGCTTTTAAGGTAAGAATACTCATTATGCAATTGAAATGAAAATGCAGTTTTTATTTCTAATTGAAGTTCAATTTCCATCTAAAACAACTTGACAAAAATTATAATTCTTATGATTATCCAATAAGAAGTGCTAAAATTATCTTTTCATAGTAAATCTAAGTTTTTATTTTGATAGTCAGGTTTAATCTTTCGCATTTATGTTTTGTTTCCAAACAGTGGCTGCATTTCTTGGGAACTATTTTTAGACTATTGAGGAATTGCAGTGTTGCATAGTTTGGTATGCTTTTATTTAAAACAATTTATATAAGTGCTTTCCTTTTGTGCTGTGATGTAGATAATGACATCAAAATACACTTTGTTAGTCTTGATCATTCTTACATGCAAAGGTGAGTGTAGATAATATTGCAGGAAAAAAAACCAACTTCCCATCAATTACTGAGGGCATCTTTATAGAAAGATGCTTCTGAAGAGGGATGGTTTCTGAGAGCTGGGTTGCAGTGGTCAGGCTGGCCGAGTCTCTGAATGAAGCAGTGGTTTTGGGGTTTCAGAGACTAATGGTGTACGAGTTCTTCATTATCTGCCTCACCTTAATGCATCTGACAAACAGCATGGCAAAATCCACTTCGGTGTGTAAAATTAACCCTTCTGAGAGTCTATCCTAGCGGTGAGATTTGGAACAGAAATCCCCCCTGCCGTGGCTCCTTGGGTGAGAATTTTCTTTGCCTTGCTGGAGGAAGAGTGGCTTCAAGTTTAGCTGAAATTGGGATGGGCATAAAAATTGCCATAATGTGTCAGATCAGAACCCAGTCCTGTGTGTCACCTCAGAAATCTCTTGAAATGAGGGTAAGAGGCAGTGAAGTAGGGCACAGCACGCTCTGAGCAGGAACCAGGGGCTGGAGCTGTTCCCTGTCAGTTTGATCCTTTCCCTGTGGTTACAGGTGTGCAGTTTGTAGTGTGCCACGTGAAAAGATGCTCAGTCTGTGTTTTCTGGTTCTCGTGGTAGGAGAAATAGGGAATAACCTTTCCTTCTACTTCTTTTTGATGCTAATCTTGATTTTTCACAGCTCTCGTGCTCTCCCATAGTTGCACTATTGAGCTCAACCTCTTGTGTTGTGTAGAAGATGCTGAAGGTGATCTGCAGATTGTGTGTGCAGTCCTCAATGGGGGTTTCTGGTTGTGGGTGTTTGTTATCTTTGCTATACAACAGAATGATACATCCACCCCTTTTAGTATAGAAGTATTTCAAGCTTCTGATGCTCTTTCTTACCTTTTGTTTTGTGCATCTTGTAGCATTTCCACAGCTGTTTGACACCAGCACTACAGGCTTTCTCAAGGGGCTCTGGATTTCTAGAATCGTAGTAGTGTTTGTTGTTTTCTTCTCCGTTCCTCTGGGTTCTTAATGAGTATGAAATTACAAGAGAATTAGATGTAACAGTTCAAAATTCTGAGCTGCAGTAGCTAATTTAGATCACATTGTATAGGTGAGGTTATTTCTTTTTCTATGTCTTATTATGTTGCCTTTAATTTCATCTGCTATTATCCTTCTGCAGTTCTTAGCAAACAGCATTTATTTTTTATCTCTTGAATGGTTCTGTATTGTCTTAAAACTTCGCACTCGTTTCATGTTTGTGTGCTTCCCTTGAAAAGCAGGACACAGTACAGTCATTAGTCCTCCTTCTATTGGGAACAACTGCTTTTTCCTTCTATCATTACTTCGTGTCCTTATAATCAGCCTTTCTGAGATGTTCTAGAAGAAGCTCCACAATATTTCAAGTCTCCTTGGATGAGAGCACCCTCTAACCTGAGGTGATCACTGGACTTGGGTTTGTCCTTAATGCCCAGGTCGAATCATCTCCTTTCTAAAACTCTTACTTCTTGACAAATTAGTTGATGAATTACCTTCATTTAATGAAATGTTACTGTTTAGTGATCTTTGACTACATCTGCTGTGCAGCATATGGTATGGAATTCAACACTGATATTTTCAACATTTAAAAAATATTATTCTGAAGTTGCCAGGTTGTGAAACTTTTGAAATGCTGGTAATCCAGATTTGTATTCCCAGACACCAAGCCTAGGTGCTGTGGTGTGAATAGATCAGTGGGTGCTTCAGTCTGGAAAAGGACGGAAATGCACATCCCTGGTCTGGAGGAACAAGATTAAATCAGTGTCCTGATGGGCACAGGAGAACGTGCCAGGATCCTCCATTTAATCGCTATTGTATGGGAATATACCACCATCCAAAGGGTTTATAGGCCACATTATTTGCTTTGGTATAAGGTAATAAAGTATGTTGGAGGTTGTTGAATTAAGGAAGTTATCTCATTTTGCTCTTAATGAGTGGTTTTCTGTCGCTCTTTAGAGAAATCCATTCATTCTTTCTCAGCAGTTTTCTGTTCATTTCGTGGCCATTCACTTGTTCTGGGTGTGTCCAGCCCTCATACCGGAGAAGGAGCTGTAAATCTTTGGTGTTTAGAAGATCCTTTTTGTGACTGTAAAGTCTAACAAGGTACCCTACTGAGAATTAAAGTTAAGACGTTGCAGAGATGTTGACCTGAGCCTTGGAAAGCTTTTAGGGAGTATTTTTTCTAGGCCAGTTCTTCACTCAGTTGATGTTCTTGCTTTGCATAGGGAATCTGGTAATTCATTTTTTTTCCATCCCCGTTGCTCCTGGAGCGATTGTGGCAGTGCTGGGCTCTGCAATTTCCGCTGGCTGCTGAGGGCAGCACTTAAGTGGAGATGGTGTAATTTACATCCAGGGCTGCTCTTGCCACTTAATGTTTTCTAGCAGCTCCATTTCTATAGGGAGCAAATCAAAACAGACTCCGGCTGTCAGCAGAGATGTGTTTTTTAAACACAACCAGACGAACGGTTTTCTTTTCCATTTAATCAAGAGTGTATTTAAAATTGAATGTCACAGCAGAAGCATGTGGTTATAATACATACAGGTATTTCTGGTGGGTTTAGCTCTAAGGAACTTCCATGGCCTATGCTTAGATGCAGAATATTGACACAGGGGAAGAAAATGCAGGGGACTTCATAAAATAACTTTTTATGGCAGGGTTTTCAGGACTAAGGTATCCTTTGGGTTTTCTGGGGCACTGCTTTTATTGCATCCTGCTAAAGAATTAAAATTCCAATTTAATGATTGCAACTAATGATTCAAAAGTTGAAGTGGAACTTGAAGAGTATTCTCTCTCTTTTGTATGTATTAATGAACCAAGGTTACATGTGACAGCACAGTGATTTCTGAAAAAAATATATACTGAACTTTGCAGGGAAAGGGCTGCAAAAATAATTCAGTGGGGGGAAAAATGTATGAATTTGAAAACACTTCTTATGACAGTGTAAATGTTCCAGTGTTGTCAGGATCAAGCTTTGAAATTGTACTCCTAAAAATAGAGAAATCTTTTTCAGTTGCACTCTGTCTTTTGAGCCCTTAGGCTTAAGTCTTGTTTTTCTCTCTGTATGAACAGACGTGAAGGAAAAAAAAATCTTCAAATGAGAACAGATTTTCTTGTAATTTTACCATTCCTGATGTTGGGGTAATAAGAGCATCATCCCTTACTGTGAGCTCTTTACTAAAACCTGTGCTTTAACTCTTCTTAGGCCTTTGGACTTGTTAAGGTTCTTGTGATTCCAAATGTGTAGTTGAAAGCTGTTGTTTTATTTTCTTATTATTTTTTTCCTTTCTCTCTTCTTAAGCTTTCAGTACTTTTCAAAGGAAGGAATGAGAAGGGAGCACATCAATTAATGAGCAATAAAAAAAGACAAGGCCATATTTTTGTGTCATTGCCTACAGAGAGAGAATTCCATGATTTAGCACAGCTTTTAATACAGTAATTCTATCTTGGGGGTGAAAGATCCAGGGGAAAGCTGCATTTTGCCATCACAGTTTGCATATGCAAGGAGCAGCAGATGACTCAAAGGGAGCTTTAGGAAGTTAAAAGAGCCTTTCAGTGGATAGTGCAGGCACAGCTCACGAGCTGCAATGAAATAGGTGCCTGTTTGGCTCCCTGTCAGAGGGTTTGGAGACCATGTCTGGTTGAAGATGTTCCAAGATCATGTGCAGGGATTTATGATGATTATTTATGTTGACGCCTGAAGTCTCGTGAAATTAATCAATTCAGGAAGACCTATACTGGCATTATAGCCAGCCTAGTGTGTATGTTTTTCTCAGTTTTCTAGAGTTAAAGTGCCGCATTTAAAGCCTTGTTACTCAGATGTTTTCTCAGCCTGTTATGAAACTTCACTTACTTCACTTGAAAGGCTCGGGTACTGCCTTAACACCTAAAATGTATGAAGTAATGCAGGCTGTAAGGTGAGAAGGAACCATATTTCTGTGCTTTTAGCCTCTTGTTATTTCTGCTTGGACATAATGTTAAGAGATGTGCTGGCAGTGGAACTGAAATAGTGCCTGGGCTCTGCTCGGTCAGTAACGATAGCTGGAGAGAGGTTTTCCTCTCACACAACACAAGAAGTTGTGTCGGGGATCAGGCAGCCAGGAGCCTGTACTGCTGGCACCATGGCAGTGTATTCCAGCCAGCTGGTCTTTGGGAGAGTTGTTGGCTCTCACAGGTAGAATGAAAAATATGTTATGGTCCCCACATCTGTAATTTCATGTAGAACAGCGTGTCCTGTAAATAGCTGCTGGTTGAGCTGACTTCTCCTAAGAGATTTGTGATGGAACTTGGGACATTGATATTTCTGGGTTAGCTTCAGATAAAAAGGCAAATTTTTGTATGTTATCCTTATAGCACACCTCCTCTAGATACGTATGCGTTTCCATTAAAAACCCATTTGCTAATCTGAGCTGGAACACTTTTGAAACAAAATGTGAATAAAATCTTGGAAAGCAGTGGGAGACCTCGGGCCTCTACAGTGAAAGGATTGAACTCTGCCATCCACAGCCTCTTATGAATAAAGTTAGCCTTCTAAAGATAAAAGGAAATTCAATTACAAAGCAAGAAGGAGGGCGAAGGGGTGTAATTAAAACACATAATCCTAAAGACAACATGAACAGTGCTTTTTCATGTTATATTTAAAGCAGTCTGCTTTGTGTGTGCAGTTGCTATTGCTTAAGATTATTGATTTACTTTCCTGGGGGAAACACTTTGGAGAGGATGCGAAAAGGATGACGTCTGTTGGTGTGATTTCACACGAGCATTCTACTTCAGGCAGTTTGCTGGAGAGTTTTCCTTCGCTGCTTGCTAATCTTCCTTTGGAAAAAAAAAAAACAAAAAAAAAAAGATAAAAAAGGGCTGCAATGAAGTAAGTGCTGCTTCTCCTTTTTTCTCACGCTACCAGCAGCTGTCCTGTCAGCCCGAGTGCTTGGGGCAACAGGAGGAACCAGAGGCAGCACAGAGGGGACAGCTCCTTCTCGCCTGCCGTCCAGCCCAGCCCTCGATTCCCGAAGCTTACCCCCGGATTTTCAGAGCCTTGGGGGGCTCCATCTCCCGCTGAAGTGATCCAGCCCTGTGCCTAAAACCTTGCCTAGGATGTACAGCCCGAGGTCCACATGGGTTTGGGAACGGGGAAGCCTCTCTGGAGCTGTGTGCTAATGCGGTGTTGTAGTAAATACACATCTGCTCTGCCGCACTGTTTCTCTGCTAATTAGCAGCTTATTATGCTTAACGCCGGCATTAGTCTTATGCTAGTGGCAGGGGTTGGGTTAGACCACCTATATTCTCGGTGGTGAGGCGTTCCCTGGCTGGAGTTAAAGCATTTCTTTATCAGGCCTGGCTTTTGTGATAGAAATATTCCGATTTTTTCTCTCGCAGGGTGAGTACTCGCACCCACGGTCCTGCTCTGCAGCTGGGTCAGACCCTGTAGGTGTTAGTGAGTGATTGAAGTTGACAGGCTGTCCATCTTCAGACCTCATTCCTTCAGGAAGTGCAGCTGGTTTCATTTCACCAACAGGGATGATGTCTGATTTGATGGAGAGGAAGAAGCTGTGAGGAAGGAGATGTGGGAGGGAACTGGCAAAAGAAAAATGAAGATGAGTATAGAGATCAGGGTTGGACATGAACTTGACAGTCAAGAGGTTTCAGAATGTCGTTTGAATGCTCTTCTTCTCTTAATACCATTCAGAAACTCATCTCATTCCCAGTACTCTAGAGAAAAGTCTAACGCTTTCCTTGGATTATTTAATATTTTAGACTGATAGCTTAATAGGATATTGCTGGTATTGTTTCATAAATTGTTTTGTGCAAAAAAGTTCTCTGTTAAGGAAATATTTTTGAATTATTGTAAAGAAAGCATCCATTTCTTATAGCACTTGATGTGCATGTCTTGTTCTCTGCCTAAATAGTGTGTGCAAGTCTAAAGAAAAATTGCTTGAGTAACCTCACATCATGAGATTTCTTAGTAAAAAAACATTCTTGCCTCTATTCATCTTTTACCTGGAATACCTTATGTCCTGTTTGTCTGCTTTTGTAAAAATAGCTTGTGCCATCACTTTAGTTCCTTTGATAAAACTAATAATTAAGAAGATATGCAATCAGAAACTAAAAGCAGCTATGCTTTTCGGCTGGAGAGAGCAAGTGTGTAATCACTGCTCAGAGAACAGGTTCCTGAATTCAGGTTGCAACCAGTGCATTTGCATTTTGAATCTGTTTTTTTTTTTTTTTAAATCTCAATCCCTTCAGAAAAAGTCAGTGGAAAACCTGTTTCTGCAAGAGATGAGCTTGCTTGTTTTTCTCCTGTTCTGCTGGGAGATAGAAATGGAGGAACATAAACCTGTTCATAGTGTTTTTCATGAATTGAAACGCTGTGTGTGACTCGGACCCTTCCCTCAGGATGTGTTTCCTGGCAGCTGTGTCAGACTGAGAAGTTCTGGGCTTCAATCTGAAACTGGCCTTTGCCAAACGTGTCTCGCATTAAAAGTTTCACAGCAGCTTTTAAATGCCTTTAAGTGGCTGGAGTCCTTTGAGGAGCCTCATCCATGATGAGTTTGTAATTAACTGCTGGCAGTGGGCTGGTGTTGCTGGGGAATGGAGCTGGAATTGTGGGGAAGGTCCCTTATGGTGTCTAAACCCACTTTTGAGATGGATTGAATTAATGATGCAACTGCAGTGTAGGTGTTTGGGTCTTAGAGACTGTAACAGTGACTTTCAAGTATTTATTGAAATATCTTGGGGAGAGGTTTGAGTGTCAGTAGAAAACCACATCATGGGAAAGGTAGAGACTTGCAAAAATAAAATATATAACAAACTTTTCTGCTTTTAGCAGCTCTCGTGTAGTCTGAATTCTCTGAATGAAAGTCTTTGTGGATTGTTTTAAGAGTTGCTGCAGCATGCCGTCGTGTTGAGCAAATACATTCTAGATGTTTCTGATGCTTCCTCACACAAAGGGTTACAGGGCTCAGCAGTTTCCACCTGCTGTAGTTGCCAAAGAACTGCAGAGAATGATTTACAGAACAGATTAAATACAGGGCAGTTGTACATGCCCACAGGTGGCTCTCTTCCCCAACAAGGGGAATTTGCCTTTTTTCCCATGGCCACTTGTATACGAGCAGGGTATTTTTGTTCAGTTTTTTTATAAGAAGCCGCCCACACCCTGTCATACCTTTCCCACGTGTTTGTATTTCCCGTTTTTGACGGGCGGTTGTTAATTCTGAAGTCTGATTATTATTGTCACTGCGGTGCTGGGGATACACTGCTGCCAGCACTCACTTTCAGCAAGTGGTTTTGTTTTGTTTTCTTATTCATGTTCAAGGGGATGCACGAGGCATTCCCGTGTGTTTGCAGGCTGTAGATGCTCTTGCAGATGAGGGCTGCCTTGGCTGACTCGGTCATAAAATACCTTCTCTGCCAACAGGGTGAATCATTTCCATGCTACAAATACAAAGTTACGAGAGTCCCCAGATTTGTGGGATGTTTTTCTTCCTCGGTCATCTCAAGTCTGCTTCAGGGAAGCAAGTGAAAGTTAATGGAAAGTGAACGTAGCATTAGTTCATCCCCCTGAAAAACGTGAGGAAGGGTGATTTGGAAAATTAAAACAAAATGTAAATATATATATATATATATGCTGCAAAGGCATAGCTTTAACTCCGCTGCAGATATGCTAATACAATTGATCTTTGACTTGTTATCCTGTGTCTTTTTAATAACCAGTCAACTGTAAACAAAAAACTTGTAGCAAGATTGTTTTAATTTGAACTTTATTTAAATTTCTCTGTATTGGTGTTCCCTTATATTGGTTAATACGACTTCATGTATGGCTGCTCATTAGCCTGGTTTTATCACAGTGATCAGTTTTATAAATTGTTGTAAGCCTAAAAAGATGGTTTTGACAGTCCTCTGTAGGAAGCTATACTGAAAACTAGTATTTGCTGACAATTTTATATTTAACTGTTATTTGCTAAGTAGACTGAGCTTAGACTAAAACTCTTCTCATCAGTGTGGACACTATAATCATGCTAGATAGATTAACACTGGAAAACCTTTGCTAATTTACCTCTTTCTGCTCTTGCCACACTCTCCCCTGCAGAATGATAAAGCCTTTGCAGATTTTATGTAAATAAAAAGGCTGAAACCATTTGTCCTGTCATGGAAATAGCTCAAAGTTTGCAGTAACATTAGCTCAGAGTTGCAGCAGATAAGAGGTGTAATGTGCCTTCTGTATTTTTGTGGGTTGCCTATCAGGTTTTAAGAACTGAAATAGAATATTGTGTTAGAATAGAAACAAGATTGTATCTACCCAAATACAAGAAATCCTTAAAAATTACACAAAGTGACATGAGGAAAATAGAGAACTCATGTTTGCTCCTTCCTGCTATCAGTATGATTTTGGGCTTCACAAGATGAAGAGTGTTACAGGGAATGCTGGGGCTGGAAGAAGGAGTTTGAGTCTTGATCAGGGGAAGGGGAGATGCCAGTGCATGGAAGGACTGGGGTTAACAGTAAGTCCCAGAAATAACAGCCTGCCAGAGTGAGAGAGCCTGGAATGGGGTGGCCTTGGTTTAATGTGCACGTAATACACAGCATGTAATGATCCTTTTTTTATACCTGCCTGTTCTTTGTTGCTTGAAGGCCTCCCATAACAATCTTTTATTTGAGAGACCAGAAAAGAAAAAAAAAATTTGTTTTAAAAATTCCCGGGTTTGGCTGTTAGCAGCTTTTCAGCCATTGCTCTGTGTAAGTAACTGCAGCAAACCCCTTTGTCTCTTTTAGTTAGAGCAGAAAGGAGTTGTTTGTCCTGTCAGCTGAGCCCATTTCTGGCCAGGATGGAGGATGCAGGCAGCCCATGGGCTGTTGTCACTGCCCTGTGGTTCCTGCCTTGCTTTGGGGGGTATTGTACAGACACCATCAGTGGTTTTTGACCTCCAGCCTGAGCTGCCTCGGGGCTGCCTCACGTGCAGGGCTTCTGTGCCTCTGTCAGCTCTGCTGTAGTGCCAGGCGTGCTCTAATGCCTCAGCTCTGCTCACTCCCAACCTGCACTGAGTGCCCAGGTGAGACTCCTAAAGTGATCAAACTGGGGAGCAGTTCTAGGTGAGCTTTAATGTCTTGCAAATGCCCTGAGCCATCCAGCTCTCTCCACATAAATGTGTCAAGTGGCCTTTTCAGCTGCTTGACCGTGACTGATTAAGAGTGTGGGGAAACTTGTGTGCTGTGCAAAATTTCTGTCTCCCCTTCACCTGATTTCAGTTTCTCCTTAACCATGAATTTTCCTGTTCTTTTGATGATGTCTGGTTCTCCTCCTATATTTACATCATCTGTTTCTCTGATGTTGCCATTTTATTGTGTATATAAAGCTGAAAGGTATTTAACTGAGCAGGTGAAAAGCTAGATATTAGGTCTTGTTTGATCTGATATCTAAGGCAAGGCTGTCAATAAATATGTTTTAATAATTCAGTAAACATTTTGATGTTTATAACTTTTGAATAACTGAGGTGACAGTCTGAGCTTGCTGTTGGAATAAGTGCTCCCTGGAGCTTATGTAGAAAAGTTGGGTAGAAATTTTGAATGAGGGAGGTGTGATGTGAATAACTATAGTGGATTTCTAGGAAGCGCTGACATGTTCCACATGTTCTAAGCTGTGCTGAAATGTGGTTGTTTTGACCAGCCCGAGATCTGCAATTCCTCCAAGTTTTGATTAAATTTTGATTTCCTGTGTGACATCACATCATCATGATGTCATGCTATGCGACTTCTGCTCAGTCTCATCCACTCACTGCAGAAGTGACCTGCACAGTTTAGCTTTGGCTGTGGGGGTCTGCTCGGTAGATGCTTTCAAAATTCCTTTAATCTTTATTAGCTTTCCCTTTTAAAAATCACGCTAGGTAATGTCTCTTTGCCCCTTTTTTTACTACAGGGCTGGCACTGCAAAGCACAGTTGTTTTTGTACAGCAGTATCACTTCAGATATTATCACACAAGTCCCTGAGCTCTGTCCCTGGCACACCTGGGCTGAATTCTCCAGCTCTGCTTGTGTTACAAGGAGAAGCTGTTGTGAAGTACAAGCACAATACAAACCAGGGGGAGGCACCTGTCCCCTCTTGGGACACCTGATACAGTAGTTCAGCAGTTTAGAATAGGAGTCTGAATCTCTGGTAAGTAGAAATGTGATGTGAAGACTTGGATGGTACCTGGGGCGTTACCCAGCTCTGCCACCAGATGATTCCCTGTGTGGTTTGCAGTGAGAGGAGTCACTTCAAACAGGATCCTCGGAAAGCTGCCAGATGTTGTTTTGCTGTCTGCAGACAACACTCCTATATTAAGTCTTTAGCTTGGTGCACCAGAGAACAAGAAGCACATGCTGGTAAAGTAGGTGGTTATTTTCAGCTTTACTGTTTAAAACAGGAGAACTGGAGTGTGAGCCTGGAATCCCATATTGCTAAAACAGTGAAGTGGCGGTGAAGGCTAAACCAAGTTTCTCATTTCCTCTTAACAACTCCCCAAGAGCGCTTGATTTCAGTAGTTTTTCTTTAGATACTGATAGTGGATTAATTTGGTTACATTATAAATTAATGAGCCCTCGTGGTATTCAACTAACTCCCACTTTATTTATTCCTGTTGCGTCAGTGCTGCCATAAATTGTGGAAGATAATTTTGAGTGTCCTCTGCCCACAATTTCTTCATAACAAAGCATCACTGTGCTACAGTGATGACTAAGAATCACTATAACTGAATTGTTTTGGTTTTTTTTTTTTTTTTTTTTTTGGGTAGGCATCTGTTTAAGATCAGCTTGTTTCTAAAGACACTGTCTTTATGTGCCTTTTGGGTAGCTACAAATTCTTGGTAATAGTTGTTAATGATGTGATCTCTGTCTGAACTGACTACAAATGCATCAGCTATGAAAAAATTAACTTGGGGTTTTGCATTAAATGAAAAGCTACTGAGAGCAGAGGCAGTGTGGGTTCACTCAGACTCAGAACACGCCCATGTCACACAGCTGAGCTAATCCACCTTGCGTGGGTTGACTGACAACTAAACCCAGAACCCGTTACGTTTTTAGCAATTTTGGTTAAAAGAATGAGAAGACTGTGGTGCCTGAGCCGTTGTGTGGCAGTGCTGGGTGTCCCCACCGGGCTGCTCTGGGGTGTCTCTGGCTCGTGGGTCCGTTCGGTGGGAGCCGCTCTCAGCTCGGCGTCGGTGGTGCCACAGAGATGCCAAACCCTGAGCAGTTTTATTTGTCTTTGTGGTGACAGCAGTCAGCTGGCTCTGGTGCAGGGAGGGCAGGAAATCTAAGAGCAGCTCTGAGTTTTATCGCCAACTCCTGAGCAGCATTTGGCTTTAGCATCTTTAATCCCTAGCTGCCTCCTAGGAAGGCAGTGGACTTTTGGGAAAGCTTTTCTCATCAGCCTTGCAGCACTGGAAGTAGCTGGAAACAGCCAGCCTGAGGAAAAAGCCAGCCATAAATTCCATATTTCCTATATTTTCTCACTGTCTTTTCCCCTCTATGGATGGGAGGATTGCATCCCTCTATATTTAGATGTAGCACTTTCAGATCTTTTTAATTTCTTCTATTATGTCTGCTGGCTTAGAAGAAAGACTAAGTAGACAAACTGACTGGTGCACTGGGGTTCATTGCCTTGCTTTTAGAGGAGAAGAGTGCTAGGGATGCAGGGCATGGCAGGAAAGTTGGAATGTCACATTCCCTTCTCCAGAGCTCAGCAGCAGGCAGCTGTCCTCTGGCTGCACTCTAGAGGCAGCAGGGTGAGGTGATGTGCTGGGTAGTAGAGACCTCTGAACTTAGAATTTGCTGCTCTTTAGATCTGTTTTACCTGTGTTACTCTAATTTCAGGGGAAATTGTCTCTGTCCAGAGTAGATCTGGCACCATAAACCAAAGGAAAATTGAGTAAGCCTCAATTGCTCTTTTAAAAATTGAAGAGCGATTGCCCAAGAAGAGCTAAAAAGTAAAACCCACAAAATGGCATTATATTATCCTGAGCAAGGAGTGAAATGACCAGGCTGAAAGGTCAATTTTCTAAGGTTGAGCAACTGGTGCTGTTTGTGCCAGGAGCCAGGTGGCAGTTTCAGAGCGCTGGTGGCTGTGCCAGTGCTGTGCCAAATGGTTTTTCTGTTTAGCCAGAGCAGAAGGCTCACAGATGATGCTCAAAGGCTGATGGCATTCCCACCTGGGGGCTTAGCTCTGTGGTGATTCTCTTGTGACTGATCTGGCATCACCACTGTAACATTAATAGTGGCTTTCAGGTAAAGCACGGGGATGTTTCCTTTTCTGAGCAATGGGTGTCACAGATCTGGTCCAGCTGACTGCATCATGCAGGATAAATGTCTGAGGCTTTTGGTAGTTCTAGAAAAAAGTGTTATTTCCCATTCTGTTCAGTGAGTACTGAAGGTACTGAAGAAGAGAAAGGAAGATACCCACTCACCTAAATCATTAGTAAGTAGCACTGAATTAGCTTGACCATGGACTATTTTTCCATCTGTTGAAAGCTGGAGTACAGGTGCTGTGTATTGACAGTGACTGATGGATGCAGCTCAGAACATAAACTGTAAGCTGGCTTTCATATTGATTAAAATGTATTTGTGTACCTTAAAAGTTTGATCTGGTGAGCAGAGATGAATTTTCATATAGAAGAAAATGAAACATATTGAAGTAGATAAATGAAACAATTGTTTTCCCTGTATTTGGGGTTCAGTTTGCATTCCAGATCTATCATAAGTGAAGCTGTACCTTTAAAAGCAGCTGCTAAAATGAAAATTTTCATTTGACATGAGAAGCTGAAGCATTTTTCTCCTCTTAACAGGTTTTTTTCCCTTGGAACCAGCACAGTTACTGTCGGATATAAGTTCACTTGAGTTTCAGAGGTACCAGACTGTGCTATAGTGTAAACACAGCTGCTATTGAGTAAAATAGCTTCGGTCTTCTCTAAAGTATACAAGTTCAGTGTTAGTGCAATAATAGATGTTTATTTCATTAACTGTTAGTCTCCTGTAGACTTCCTTGGCTGACTAGAAGGATGAAGTTCACCATGTGAAATTTACCATTAAGTGGTAAAGGATGCACATGGAGGGTGATGCTGGAGCTTCTCTGGGAAAACCTGCATCTCCTGGTCATCCAAAGGGTTGGATAGAGGGGGAGCTCCTTCCTGGGATTGTTGTGTTGGAAGAATCCATGAAATGATGATGTGCAAACCATGTTACTTATGCTGGTTAAGTTAGTTTATATAACATGCCTGGAGGTCAGGAGCTGTTGTATGTGCTTCAAATATCAGCACAGGTGAGGTCATCTCATGTTCAGCACTGAGTGGGAAACTGGTCAGGAGCAATCAATCAATAACTGGTGAATGCTGTATAGAAATCCCAATTTTCTTTATTTGGTCACTGTATGCTTGTGTTTCCTGTGGCTCTTTTTCTAATTGAGAGAAGGTGGGGTTATATATATATATATATTTTTTTTTAGCTTATGGAGGACAGCTTATTTAATGCATAGTGAAATGTCATTGTGATACAGCTTAGCTGATAAATGAGAATCTCTGCATGGCTGTGCTTATTTCAGACAATCTGGGCATAATGGTTCTTCTATCAGAACCAGCTTTAAGGAGACTGATCTCATAGATGTGTCTCAGTTCTGCAAGTTCTTGGATTAAAAAAGTAGAAGTGCAGTATGGAATTTTGTCCTTAGGGTAGCTAAAATATCATTTAAATACAAGAGATCAGCTTTGTCTGTGCAGCCATCCAATGACCGAGTATCTGGAGCCTGTTAAATACCAACATTTAACTTGTAGAACAAGGCTGAATTCCCTCGTGCTGGTTGTGGGTTGGTATTTTTGAGGAGTGTGGTGTGTAGATCTCCTAGAGCTGTAGGAGTGCTGCTCTTCTGTTCGCAGCACAGAACCTCTGGAGCTCATGGGTGATGCTCTGGTGGCTGGGAAGCATCAAAAGCAAACAGCTAGGAGGGGAAAAGGGTTTCAAGGCTTCCCAAATATTATTTGGGACTGATACCCAAAGAAATCAGCTGTCGCTGTAAGTGCAGGTAACCTGAAAGTATGACCCAAATGCCTGTTTTGCACTTCAGAACTCACTGAAACCTGCTGTGTAGCTCCCAAGTCGAGTTGAATCGATCAGCCAAGTCCTAGATGACAAGACCGTGTTCCCATGGCTTCTCCTGGCACGACATCAGAGGAGATTTCCAAAATGTGAGAGCCACGGAGCAGTGCCAGCCTGCTGTGCTGCTCCTTGGCAGCCGCCTGGGTGAGCCCCGCTCCGCGGCTGCAGGACAGGCCATCCCTTCTCAGAAAACACAGCCTGTGCTCAGTGCTGCCAGGGATGATGCTGCCAGTTCATGCCCGCTCGAGAACTTGGGGGAGTTCAAGTGAGTCTAGAAAGTAAAACCTTTTCTTACTTGAGCTCCATAGTTTCTGGTGTGTTTTGGGTGTTTTCCTGTGCTCCATGGGGATGAAGCTGCTGCTCCATCATCCTGTAGAGTCAAAGCACGCTGTGACAGCCAGGATGATGGGACGCTGACAGGATTATAAATAACTGAAAAGTGCAGATTTCATTCATCTCTGTTGTTAGAATTGAACACTGTGCCTGACCAGGAAGATGAAGGGGGTAGTAGCTGTTTATAAATCTTATAAATAAAGGTTTAGCCTAGAAATGGTCTCCTCTTTGGCTTTGCTGTGTGTGTGTGTGTTCTTGTGGAAAATTTAGTGTGGGATAGGGAATGAATGAGTGGGTGTGGAACTACCTTCTTCAGAGAAGTGCAGCCTTATTTTGCTTAAGTTATGAGTGAAGCTATAGCCAAGTTATAAAGAATGTTCACAAGTCTTTTAAGAACGTGTTAGTGGTGAAGTCTGGAAACAAACATTTTGAGATATGTTTCCTTGTTCCATGCTGAGGCTGAGCCCTGAGGAGCTGTTATTCTCAAGACAAGCTTGACCTCTTCTTTCAGGTTCCTCCTCTTTCTTTAACATCAAAGGTTCTCATAGCACATGTTGAGGCAAGAACTTACTTGGACATTTACTGTCAGTGCTTTGATTTTTGCTCTGTTCGTTGTTGCTCACTTGTTTGTGAGAGCAATGGTGCTTGTGGAAGATTTTTGTGGTGCAGACCCAGGGTCGGGGTGATTTCCACCATTTCGCCACCGAATCCAGGTATGGAGATGAACAAAGCAATTGCATGAGGCTCCTGTTTGTGTCAGAATAGTTGGAATCAGAAGCCTGAGACAGCTCTGCATTTTCACTTCCCTTAACAAAAATCTGAACTGTCCATGAGTGCTGAACTGAAATACAATTTAGGAGGGGAAAAAAGTGTTAAAAAGTTTCCATTTGTTCCATTTTTCTCTCTCTAATGCTGAATTCTAAGAGGCTAAGTCTCTTCCCCCTTTCTCCCCTTCAGAAGTTGTCCTTTTTGAGTGCTGGAAGCAGGAATAGGACTGAGCACATCCCCAGCCTCCTGGGTTGCCCTAAGCCAGCAAAAAGCCACAATGCACACAACAAATTTAGGCTAGAAACGGGCAGTAGGTGTTTTTCTTCTCAGTAACTGAGTTTTATCGCAGTAACTGACATTTTAATGAACCAACTTGTAATTAATGTCAATGAAATTTAGCTGGGTTGTTATTTAAATAATGCAGTAATCTTGGTAGCAGCGTTTGTGGGGTTTTGTACCATCATGTAGTGGAAACAGAGTGTGGAAAGCAGAAGATAAAAGAGTAAAAATCACTGAAAGCTGGCAATTTCGGAGGCTGTGAGAAATATTTGCAGTGTTTATTGTAGTAATGAATGCTGGGGAGTTCATGGGTTCAGAAAATGAATAAGCTCTTTGGGATGTTGTTCTCAGAGCCTTTTCTCACAGCACAGGGGACGATGCAATGGATTTATGGGGCTGAAGGGAAGAAAAGCTTCTAGTTGTGAAAGAAACTGTTTATATGGACCTGGGGGTTTTGTTGGCTCTGTTCTTGCAAAGTTTGACAGAATGAGACCTGTATAGACAACTTTTATCTTAATTTTTTTTTTCCTATTTTCTTTAGATTTAGGAAATAACCACTGTAACCCTGATATAAATAAGTTGGACTTGTAGAGCAGGAATTTTAAATGTAGAAGATATTTGCTATACCACTGTGGTGTAGGTCAGTAAAATAAATTACCATGTCTTTTGCTGAAATATTTGTGGGCTTGGTCCCCAACTTCTTCACTGAAATCTCTGGACCAATCCTTAGTTCATGTTTAAAGAAGGATTTAAAACCTTTTTTTCTGAAGCAACTGGCTATTTTCTAGGTGTTTGCTCTTCCTTTCCCCCTTAGTTTCTCTGACCCTGAGGGCAAAACTGCAGTGATTGCTTTTACTGACCCCCTCTTTTCCCTCTTCTTTCCCTTGCTACCCCTCTCCCCAGCTGTGTATAAGGAGGAGGAACCTAACACCCTTTCCTTCTTGAGGCTTTTCTTATAAAATTTAAGTTTTTCAGGCATGATGCTTCTTTAAATATGTATGATCTACTGTGTCTGTGGTCAGGGAATTGAGTGGTGCTAAAAGTGATCTTGTTCTCTGAGGAATATTCTGGTGTTTGCTGTTTATAATCCAAGCAGCACTAAGGATGGAGCAGTGCTGTTTCTAAGGCAGTAATGAATCAGCACCATCAAAAATGCTGAAACAACTGGTACCACTGAGTGAATATCTGTGTAAGATTATGTTTAAAAGTCCATGGAAAGAAAGTGTTTAAAATCTGCCTTGCTGAAGATTTCAGAGTAAGATTTGAATAAGGAGAACTCCTGATCTCCCTTACCTGTTACATTTGCAGTATCTGAAGTGCAGATGTACAGCTTTTGAATGCTCTGACTCCAGCACTGCAAGGCTGCAAGAGCATTGTTTGGGTCTGTTTTGTGGTTTTTAAGTAACGTGCTTTCTGAGTGATCCCAGCTCCAGAGCTGCCAGGTGTTAATTTAACCTTCCAGTTCACAATTAACATCTTTTTGACCTGCTTGGTAAAAGCTGCTTCTTTATGGGGTCCGCCACAAGTTGATGCTCTTTTCCCCTTGGAAGTCAGTCCTTGCTTCACTATAAAGGCTGATTTGCTGTGCTGTCTGTCTCCTTTCCCTCACAGCACTGTTTTTCCCTCCTTCCTATTGTGATAGCTGCCACTTTAGAGAGCTGTGAGTTAGAACCTGGTTTTGCTTGGCGGGTGAGGAGCCTCGATGCAGTTCACTGCCACTGCAACCTTCCTGTGGCTCATCAGCATCTTCACCTTTGCCTTCTTGCCTTGAGCACTTGGACTTCAAAAATAACCTGTCCTCCTATGGCAAAGCCTCCTTTACCCTTCACTCCAAGAATTAAAATTATTATCACTTGGACACATCTAAAAGGGAAAAGGAAATTTTTTTTCTGTGAAAAATGAGTAGTTTGCACAGAGTATCTATGGCACAAAGGTATGAAATAAGTTTTGTAAAATTAAAATTCAGGTGGGGGGTTATGCAGATTGCCTTATTTGAATATTTAAATGTTCTGTGGCTTTTTGATGACTGCTTTATCATTGTTTTCCATATATATGCAATGATGCTAATTTACAGCCTTCCCCAATCAGTTATGCAGCAAATACCACCGCTATAAATAAAATGTCATTTGCAGGAGACAGAGTTTGGGAAGTTAAATGAGGAAGAAATATTAGCTGTGATCAGTTGGTCAGGATTTTCTCTACGTGATTATTAAAAGCAGTGGTTGAAATGTGGATTTTCCATTCCTTTCTGATACTAGTCAAGGAATACTTCAGGGTTTTGGATAGTGTTTCAGAAAGATTGTCCGAGAGGGGGGGGGAAGTCTGGGGATGTTATCTCATGTTGCAGGTTAGTCAATGTGGTATTTGGCAGTCGAGGAGCAGCAGCGCTGCTTGTCACCATCCCTGGCCGTGCAGTCTCGCCCTCCTCTCTGCCATGGCTGCTGTCTTAATCCTGCAGTCAGCTGTTTCTTCTCTCCAGCGGGAAACTAATAGCTGTTGGGGTTTTTTTTTTTCCTTGTTCTTTTCTTGGTCAGATCATACTTTGGCTTGTTTGGTGCTCCTGCTCTGTCTACTAAATAATTCAGATAATTCTGTCTAGTTATTCAGTATCACTGGGTTTGCTTTTAGCATTTGAGCAGTGTCAATAAACTCCTTTTTGTCACCATCAGGGAAGATATATTTATTTTTGCTGTTACCCTCTGGAGCCCCAGCAGTGTCACACAGGCACACCTGGGGCTGCTCCTGATCCTGCCCTGGGCTCTCCTTGCACCTGCAGGGAAATTGTGGAACCTCAGCTGCAGTTTCATGGTGTCTCACATGGGAGTGATAAACCCTGCACTGGGCTGGTGAATCTTGTCGAATCAGTCCTAAAGTAACTTAGATTAGATTAGTTCGAGGTAATTATACTCAAGACTTCCTCATCAGCAACACTATCTTTGGAAGATTCGGAGCAGCTCAGGTCAGGATGCATCTCGTGGTAACGGCACAGGAGGTGTTCAGGAGTGCACAGGAGACCTATGAAACAGGTTGGGGATCCAAGTGAAGATCTGTTGAACCCAGACTGCAGAGGGCTTTTTCTTCTACAGCTGGTAGAACTTAGGATGTAGGATGCTCTCAGCTCTTAATTTTATAAGGGATCTTTCAATATGCATTGTAGGAAGTTGAATTTTGCCTCATCTAGGATTTCTGACTTGAGGTGATAATTTTTACTCAGCGGTTGAAACGGAAAATTATTCTTTTTAATAAAAATGGAATTAGAAGTTCTTATACTCGCATTTGGAGACTCGAGCAGAGGGACACAGACTTTGAGATACATTCCCCAGTGGTGCCCATGCATGGTAGAATAGTGGTTTTGTTTTTGGCTTCTCCTCAACTTTAGGGTGATAATTGACAGTCATGTTTTGACTTTTAAACTGGGGGAGTGCCTGTGAGTAGGAAATCGCTGCAGTCCTGGCAAAAATTAAGGTTTGGATGGTATATAGGTAACATGCACTGAATTGAGCTGCTCTGCTCGGGAGGAGGAGAAGGGAATATATCCTTCCAGAAAGAGGTGAGACCTGCTGCTGTTGGATTTTCTGTGCTGCTGGTGTTTCTGTGCAGTGCTGGGGGAGGACTTTGGGAAGGGTGCCTCAGTCCCAGGTTGCAGCAGGAGGAGGAAGGGGTGTCCTTGCTGCCTGCTCCTTGTCCCCAGGCTGGCAGAGCAGGGCTGGCTCGCTCTCTCTCTGCCTTTGCAGACGCTGTGCTGGTGCTGGCACCTGCTGCCTGCAGATCTACCTGGGGATGTTCCAAGGCTGCTCTGGTCATCAGCCCTGCCTTGCACAGTAACGAAACGGGATTAAGCTATGACAATAAAAACCTGAAGCAGTGCTGGGCTCTGAAACATGGGTTTGTTAAGAAAATGACAGAGCAGGCCCCCAGACCTGACTCTTCTGAAGTGTATGGTGTCATTCATTCAGGTTTGGTCTGAAATGAAGAACTGCTTCTCAGCGTTTCTGGCCTGAGCACTGATGGCCTTGATGATGAGGTGGCTTTGTAGGGTGGTCAGTGTGTGTTGGGTGTGGTTGTCACCTTTTAGAGTCCCTTCAGAGTCCTCTCCCCAGATAATCTTGATAATAGGTACCACATCGTCCTTGTTAGGAGAAATTAACTCAGATGTCACTTTACAAAGACAACTTCTGCAGGCACAGGCTTTCCCTGTTTGCTTGTTCTGTGCTCTCTGCTGGCCACTCAGGAATAAGTTAATTCCTTTGTAAGGAAAATCGTGAGTTCTTAGTCTGTTTTGATCCAACATGATTTGTTGTGATGACTGCTTTTGCTAGAACTGTGTCCTGTTTGCTTTTGTAGCTTTCATTTGCAATCATGGAGGGGTTTTTTTAGTGCCACTGCTTGTTAAAATAGGCTTTCTGTCTCTTGGGCAGTTTGATTTGCAGTCGCATCTGTCTGTACAGACCTTATGTTCAAATATCATTAGTGGGCATAAAAACAAAGATGCTGCGATTAAGGGTTTTTTAAAAATTGAAATTATTCTACTTAGATTGAAATTACATGATACCAAAACTGCAAAATTTTAAATCAGTTATTTTCCTTCCTAATTTTCACTCTAGCCACCACTGACAATTTGACTAATGGATTGTTTGTCCAAGGAAGAAGGCCTGATGATCCACATATGCAAAAAAATAAAAATGAAATGCCATTCCCTTTGTTTTCCCTAGTATGAGTGCCAATATTTTAAAAATAAGAACATAAAGTTCAACAACTGAGTCAATTTCTAAACCCGAATCTGAGTTGTCCTGTGGTTGTGGTGGCATTCAAGGGAGAGTTGCCCTTTCAGAGTGTAGCTTGTGGATGAGAAATGAGAGTAATATATTACTTTTTTTCTGTAACGTGTACCATTTCAGTGGCATGATGAAGGAAGGAAACAAGTAGGAGTGTGCTTTTACATACAAAAGGCATTTTATAGCACGGATTTTCCTTAAACCTCTTACTTGCAGGATACCTTCCTTCCCCCACCAATCTTCTCCTTTAATTGTTGTATTGTCTGCAGTGATGACATCCATTAGTTGGTTCTCTGAAACAGGAGCTCGTTTTCAAAGAAGGATTTGGAAGATTGGGCAGAGTTTGTTTCCCTTTATGTGACTTGAGTGCTGAGTCAAGCTGAGTGTCCTGCTCAGCTTTTATTCAAAGATTTCCCTATAACATATGCACAGAATATGAGTCGGCAGTGAGGACTTGTTTGAATAAATGGAGCCTCATGGCAACATTAGGGAACTGTTTATTGTAACTTTGTGAAGACTGCATTGACCTTCATGTGTTGTCTGTAGGCCTGGCATCCTTTATAGATTGAAATTAGTTTCCAAACCCGGTGTTCTGAGGTTCCTCCAGTAATTCTCCTGTTTCGGGCACTTAAGAGATTAATTTGTATCTCTATTAATTGCCTCAGTGTATGTGCAATGAAGGTACTTTTTGATTAAAATATTTTTCTCTCAGGTAGGCTCCTCAAAGGGAGTGCAAGGGTTCCCTCCTCTGCTGGCAGATTAACTCTTGACTGTCACTTCCTCACAGGCAGCATCCCTTTCCCCATCACTATGTCCCATGGGATTCCATACTTGTATGCACCAGGGATTCAGAGCCTGAGGTAGAAGTCACTTTCTTTCCATCTGAGTGCTCTGTTTTATCTCACCATGAATCACACTATATTTTACTGGTAGAATATTTGCTTGTTTGTGCTGCTTGTCTTTGTACGGAGGATAAGAAGCTGCCAGGCTGTTGTCTGGGACTTGGGAGCAGCAGGAACTTCACATTTTTCCTTCATCTTCTTTTCCAACTTGTAACTTCAGGCAGTTGTATTCATGCAATAGGATACGAATTTAAAAGATCTACAATGAAAACAGAGCAGTCTGTTCTGTCTGATTTCTTTATTTGGCCCATAACCCCCAACATGCTTGTAGTCTGCTTGCCATGAAAGTAGATGAAGAGAGCAGAATAAAGCTGGAGATTTTGCATTTAAAAAAGAAAAGCAAGCCTTAAGGACTTGATAGAACTCCCAACTATCTTAAACAGAGGCAAAATGTGTTTAACAGCTTCTTTTTGCAACCACTTACAAACATATGGGAACTTTTTGGGACACCCTGTTGTGTGTAATTCCCCTGTCAAGTCCACGCTCTCTCTGTCCACTGGCATTTAAATTAGCTGGGAATGGAGCTGTGACTTTTACATTCTCACCTGGACTTAACCTGCAGTCCCATGGAAATTGCTTTGTTGGCTGGGTAGCACAGCACGGGTTGTGAAGTGAGATGCTGTAATTTGTTGAGCTGGACCTGTGTGTTTCAGGATTTCTTAACCAGCCTTCCCAGTACTAGGTGTGTTACCTGGATGGTCAGGCAGGTCCAGGCACTGAGTCAAATCCTGGAAGCCACTGGACTTCAGACAGGGGTTGGGATTGGAAAACAGACAGGAATTGACCTAATCTAAGTGGAAAAGATAAACATCATGTGTGGTATCAGCAAAAAATAGATTATTGTTCCTTTTTTTTCTGATATGTACGATAGCTCTAATGAAAGACCAAGTTAAAGGTATGAGCACTGGTCCCATTGTGTGATTCTCCTTTTCTCTGGGAAATATTTTTCTGCTAATAAAACATACATTCACAGACATCTCCACAGTTTCAATGCAGAAAGGGCTGCCAGGCTGTAACCTTTCAGTCAGCTGCAAGGCTCTGTTTATCTGTCTGTGTAATGCCAGCACTCACTGCATTTAACCTGACACGAGGGGCTCTGCTCCTGGTGCAGGTGGCCCCTGGCCTGTCCTGGTGACACAGCCACCCTGTCCCTGCCTGCTGCAGGACACGGCTGGGATGCTGCTGTGGGAGTGCATTGCTCAGACACCTGTCTGAGTGCTGCAGGTGTCTGTGCATGAAGGACAGCGACGTTAAACCCTGTAAATACCCGTGGGCTCTGCTGTTTCACTGCGGCCGGAGCAGCCTGGGCTGGTTCTGCCCACCTTGATGGAAAGCTGTCCCAAGCACAGGCCTTTTATTCTGAATAAACCCTTGGAATAGAAATAGTGCGTTTCTTGTTGCATTGCAGTGCAGTAGGCTGCCTTAGCACCCTCTGCAGGGCTGCTTGCGCGTGGTTCCTTCATGTGGAAGGTGTGGAGCATATTCCAGAGCCACACAACTCCCTGTAAGACCTGGCCTGCTGTTCTTGGCAATGGCCTGGATCCACCACAGCAGATTCTTTGCCCCTTTTACGTCTTGCAAGAATTTATTTGGGAGTGTAAGAACTGAAGGTGTGATCTTTAAATGCGTTTCTCTTTGAGGAGCCTCTGTGTTGCTGTTGCAATGGAATGGGTGAACCTGAGTTCTCTTCTGCTGAAACAGATTTAATGGGAGCAGCAGGAAGTTCTTAGGGCTGCTGGTCTGTGAGTAGAGATTTCAGTGCAGGTGTGACAGAAATTATAGTACTTTTTAATAACAAATCCAACTCTGGTGATAGTTCCTATTTGCATTTATATACATATATAATCTTCATGTTCAACGGTATCAGCAGAATTTTGCTGTTCAGAAAGCAACTTAAAGGAAATGTTGTTAGTCCTACCTGCATAAAAGGTGATTCAGTGGTTTGTTTGTCTTTGATAAATCCTTACAGAAGCAGGCAAACAAGCTGCTTTTTACAGACCGGCTGTTTCATTTGTGTGTGTATAAAATAATGCTTTAAAGAACTGCAAGTCAGCCAAAGGTTTCTGTTCTCCACATTGGCTGTGATAATTCCTTCAGCAGCTGTGACTAATGAAATTGGTAGTATTTTTATTACTTAGTTACAGAGGCATCAAACTTTATTTTGCCTATCTGTAGTCTGCTTTCTGGGCCTTGCAGGTCTTGGAAAGATTTGGAGTGTGCTAACAGTGCTGAGGCAAGACTTCTGTGACAGTTTTCTTTCCTAGAGAAACAACTGAAACTGATTTTTCTTTTCCTGTCACAGAGCAGCAATTAAAACGGCTTGAAAATTTGGAATTTCAGCATAAATTGGAGATTGTAAGGAGTCTTCCACTTTGTCTTTTTTTGTGGGAGGTCAGATACTAGGAAGGCTTGTGAAAGACTTATTTTGTTTATACAACTTAAAGTTAGAAAATATCTGAATTGTTATCCAGGCTTCCAGTTGCTAGGGACTAAATAAGAGAAGACAAAATTATAAGGAAAGCCTTAAACCCTATTTTGACTCTAAAAGGCTTGGAGAACTAGGAGCTTGCATGAAATATGGGACTCTGGAGACCCTTTCTTGGAGGAGTAGAACCTCTGCCAAGGGCTCCAGCAGGGAGAATGAATGGCAGGAGGATGGAGCAAGAGAGAAGGGCATAGATGTGTGTACAATAATACTTTGCTTCCCAAGAAAAAAATTTAATGTCCTGTCTGACAGAAAGGTAGATGTGATGATTGAATGACAAAACATGAGTGTTGGTCTGTGAATCTTGAACAGGTCCTTCACAGGTATTACAGATTTCTCACGCCAGATGCTCTTCTGAATGTTTGTTTGCTTTTGCCTCTCTCAGCCCTGATTTCAAGGGTGAGATTTTTGTTCAAAGGAGGCAGAAATCTGCCCTTGTGCCTGATGGAGGTGGTTGCTGATCTGTTATGGCAGGTAATCAGCTGTATCCTTCCACCGAGCTGGCAGCAGTGCTTAGCCAGAATCTCTGGCCTTTTCCCCCCAAAAGGATGAGGCTGTTTTAAGGAAATGTGCTGGCCCCAGTGTGGGAGTTGGGGTATTTCTGTAACTTCGAGTGTATTGCTACAAGAGGGTGAATGAAACTCACACTGGGTAGCTTGAAAATTAATTTTCTCCAGCACCGTTGATTTTGGTTCTGGTTGAGAAATTTGCCCAATATATCTTGTTTTGTGCTGAAAGCACTTAACTAAGAGTGATATGAAACTCTCCAATATACCTGGAATGCATTTCACAAAAATTTTGATGAATCAAGTTCTTCACGTAGTAAGTTGAACCTAGAATTGAGTTGGCTCCTACCCGAATAGTTTACTGAGTTGGATTCTTTTTGTGCTATAGAATTTTAATTTTTTTAAAATAAAGCACTTCAACTGAAGTTGTCATCCGAGAAGGTCCTTTCCATTTTTGACTTGGTTCTGTCAATGAAGAGTCAGTCTCAGGCTGGGTGGAGTCTCTGTCCCCTGAGCCAGTACAAAAGTGTTTTCCAGAGGGCTGATGGTGTTTTTGGCCTGGCTTATCTCCTAGGGCAGAGGACGCCGTGCAACTGCATTTCTGCCTCAGATCTGCTCACACATCGATAAGGTGTGTGGCCTGCGAGTACCCAGTGGCACACTAATCTTGATTGCAACATGCTTCCCCTTTCCCCTGGAGCTGCTATCTCGTCTTCGTGAAGTAAAAGGGCCAGCTGAGACCTATATTCATGATGGACTGTAGTGGTGTTAGATTAGGAAAAAAGGTTTTTAAAAAAAAAGCGCTTGGAGTTGTGGGGTTTTCGTGGGAATTCCTGGTTTCTGCAGCAATAATGGGAGCAGAGGCAAATGAAGTTGTAGGTTGGAGCTGGGGTTTTGCAGGGCAGCATCAGGAATTGGGGTTGTGGGGGGGTTTGTGCCCTGTGGTTTGGTGGTCGAGCTTGCCGTGAGTCCTAGGGAAAAAAGTTTCTTACAAAAAGTCTGTAGAAGTGCGTGTGTCACCTCCCCTCCTAGGAAAAGGATATTTGCTCTTTCTGGAAGTGCAAAAGCCCAGGTCAGCATGTGAACGGGCAGGGAGGGCATCCAGCCCCTCTGCTCCACCTCCAGGGTGAGGAAGGGAAGGGATCTTTGCCTCCCTCGCGGCCCTGGCAGGGTCTGGGGACCAGAGCTGCAGTTCTCTGCCCTGCCTGTGCCCGGAGCAGATGTGCTGGACACGGGTTTGATACAGATTTTCCTGGGTGCCTTGGCATGAAGGAATTCGCTGAAACCTGATCCTTGCTGCAGCTCTATCCCCGGTCCTAAGGGATGTCTCCTGTCCCCGTTGTCTCGTGTGCCTTTGTTTTAAAATAATATTAAGCCTCAGACACCAGCTGATTTACTTTAATTCAACATCCAACTTATGTTTGATTTCTTTTCATATTCAAGTGAGCCATCTGGCTTTAATGAACTGTAACTGTTTTTAATGCTGCCTCCAGTTGCTAACATCTGAATATTTCATGTGCTGAAAGGAGATTTGAAATGCAGAAGTGAGACTGAAGAGTCCAAAGTATTTCCAAATCAGCTCTGTTCCAGCAGCACTTGTGCTCCACTTCCCTCGAGATTTATCAAAAGATCATCTTTGGGGTGCCAGACTGTAAGCAGCAACCATGGTGGGTGCTAATTACAAGTGCTCTCGGTTTTGTGTACATAAAACACCACAACTGCTTATGAAGTCCTGAATAACAGCCCAACTTGACTGGGGCAGAATATCAATCAGCTTCAACAGGAGCTGCCGGTGTTTGGCATCTTCTAAATCAGCAGTGCTTGGGGTTTGGTTTTGTGGGTTTGTTTGGGGTTTTTTTGCTGGGTAGTGTCCTAAATATTCTCATGTTGAAAAAAAGAAAAAAGTGTAGTTGCGTCACATAGAAGCTAATTGAGAGCTGTATCCCATAAACTGAAAATAGCTTAATTGCAATTAATTCTGAGCATACTTTGCCAGGGCTACACTATTCTAAAGCAGTGGCATGTCCCCAGACTTGGAATAGGTGCTTTGCTCACAGCATTGCCTTTGTTTTGGCTTAGCACTGTGACAAGTGATAGACTTGGGAGAGGCCCTTACCAAGGTATGTTTTGATTAATGATTAAAAAGTTTTGTTGGTTAGTTCTTCTCTGTGTGCTGAGCATGGGACCAGTGTCATCATCTTCCAGCATCACTTTATAAGAGATGGAGTAGATGGAATGTGAGTCTGTGTAGGAGGAAGGCTGGGAGAGGATAGTCAGGGAACATATGCTGGAGTTACCTCACCCTGCACTGCTTTGTCCTGTGAACCTGGAAAAGCTGTGTGACGAACCAGTGGAGAGGGAGAGTGGAGCCTGTGCTTAATTTCTCTGTGACTTTCTCCCAGAGGCAGAGCAGGATTGGGAGTTAACGTGTGACCTTGTAGGTACAGGCTGAGGACAGACCAAGCTGCAGCGGAGCAGGTTAGGAGCATACAGCAGAAATTGGCAGCTGGGTTCCCTTCCAGACACATTCCTGTGAAGCTGTAATGAATAAAAGTTATTAGTATCTTCTACACAGTAGATTTTTGTGGCATTAAGCTGCCATTCAATAGGGGCTCTTAATGATAACTCTTGCTACTCTCAAAAAATTTTGATTATCATGCGTAATGAAAATTTTTGAAGTTGGCTGTAGCTTTGGTTGTAGTTGAACTTCCTACCTGACTGAGCGCTGCAGCTGGATATTTTATTCTGTTCAAGTTTGTGGATTTATTTGTGTGTGAAGGAAGCTATCAGTGTTGTGTACCTCTAAGGATTATCAGGTAGTCTGCATAGATACTATATCAGTACAAAACTGATTAAAATCAGAGACTTTTCAATGCAATTCCTTTTTATAAACCATTGTTATTTAAAATGTGTTCATCTCAGAAGTACAGTCTATGTTTTTTTAGTCCTCTGTATTATTTCAGGTATCTCACTTTTAAACAAGTACTTCACAGATAGTCTACAAGAATGCCAAGGTTTTTTGAAATTACCTTTTTCTTACAAGAATTTTAAAGCAAATTATCTTGGATTTATGGCCACTCATCTCGTTGGTTTATATAATGATGTCAGTCAAAATATATTACTTGTAAAGAAATGTGTTAATTAGACTCTTATTTACTAGACAGCTTTGCTTTTGTGGAGAATTTTGTAAAGAAGCAAAGCTTTCAGTTTACTGCCAATGAACCGGTGGGCTTGCTTTAGACCTGGTTTTACTTATTTTCTACCATTCATAGCAAAATAATTATTTAATTTCTCATACGAATAGATTTGTAAATTGGGTATTAGGAAGCAATGTTTCCCTGTGAGGATGGGGAGGCCCTGGCACAGGGTGGCTGTCCCATCCCTGGAAATGTCCAAAGCCAGCTGGGATGGGCCCTGAGCAACCTGGGGGAGTGGAAAGTGTTGGTCTGGAGGGAGATGATCTTTGAGTTCCCATCCAACCCAAGCCACTCTAGGATTCTGTCTTAAAAGTAGCTAAAAATCCCATGAAGATTGTTCTCACCAGTTGTTCCCTGCAGGTGTTTTCCAGGATCCCTTCTTGAATGTCCTGGCTGCTGTCGAAGGCGGGAGGCAGCGACTCATGACCAGCACACAGTGACAGCCTTGGACTCCTGCTCGTGCTGCTGACAGCAACCTCTGGGCTCCTGTGGAGATGAATGGAGAACAGCAGTATGATGCAGGTAACAGCCCAGCCCAGCTGCCTGGCCAGCTTTTCTTATTTAATCTTTCTAATATTCGGAAGATATTAGCCCTGTGTAGGGAAGGATGAGCACAGTGAGTGTCTCACAGTGCACAGGGAGAAACTCCACACATTCTGGGTTATGCTGTGGCTGTGGGGCTGTCATGGCTGTGTTTGTTACTGCTCTGTAGCAGAGCAGGATGTATCACTGGCCTAAAGAGAAACAAAATCTGCCCCACCTTGGTGGTTGTGTTTTCAAGGAGCTGTGACTTTCCTCTTTATTGGTACCATTATGAGATGGGGTTATGGAAATGATGGGCTCGGTGGTGTCAACACTTACTATGTCAAGACATTTCTCTTTCAGAGTGGTCAATACCTACTTCTGTCCTCATGTTTGTCTTCTTAATATTTTGGCAAACTTTTGCTGCTGGTTGAAAGAGTCAGATAACTGAAGCTGTTTGCTGCCATTGTAATCTGTCCTGTTTTTCTGAAGTTTTTTGGTGTGTCCTTTTTGACAGGCTGGTGATATCAATTCCTAACCTCCTGCAGAGTGGTGTATTATGATAAATTAGCTCAGGTTTTGGACCACCTTGGAACACCAGGCCAGGAATAGTGTTAGTCTGGGATGGCTGAGAACACTGACAGCTTTCTGAGATGGTTCTGGAATTGTGGGGGCAGGCACCATCCATTTTCTCTGTCTTGCCTGACATGGTTTGTCCCTTTTCTTTGAGGAGGTCCCTACCTATTAGAGTTTATATAAAGCAAGTTTTAATTTGTAATTATCAGCGTAAACAATCGGATCAAGATTTTATCCGAGTATTACTTTCCTTTGGTACTTGTCCAACAAGCTGCTCTTCTCATACGACAATTCACTATTGGTAAGTCTTTACTTTATGGAAATCTAATGTTGTCAGTGTTGCTGAAGAAATGTTGAACATAATTTTAATCTATACTGCATGTGCAAATGCTTTTTCCTTGCCTGGTGGAAACTGCAGGCCCCTGTCACAGAGAGTGAGGAAGGGAGAAGAAGGGTGAGGAGTTGTTTCCATGGTCAGGAGTGGTGTGTCCACAGGCTGTGATAGCACATCCCTCAGTCTTAAAACCTTTACTGACATTTTTCCATCTTCCTCAAAAAGTACCAGGTCAGAGTCCTCTCTCTCTCTCTCTCTCTCTCTCTCTCTCTCTCTCTCTCTGTGCTTTTGAATTGCTAAGGAAAGGTTTGATACTGGCTTGAAATTACTCAGCAGCTATTTCCCGGAGCATCCTTTTGTGCCAGGTTTGGGTGCAGGAGGCTGTGGAGAGCAAGCAATAAATGATGAGAGCTTTACTTGCATTCAGAGATAGTTCCCAGCAAATGCCTGTGTAAGCATAAGCACATTGGTTTTGTTGTGCCTTCTAATATTGTTTTCTGAAGTGCTTTTGGGTTACACCAGTCCAAACCACTGCTGGAACGTTGCCTTCATATTCTTTGACTGGTGTAATTTTCTTCCACTTAATAATTTGCAGCAGCTTTTGGAGATTCTCTGTAGTGGTCACTTCAATTCTCCACTGTTTTTCTGGTTTTACATTCAGGCTCTCTGGCTCCAAGAACCCAGACAGAGCTCAGGGCTGTTGGTTGTGATGCTCCCCTGCACTATGAGGGGAAGAGACAACTTTTATTCTTGTCACAGTCTTTCTCAACCCCTGAAATTCCAACCTGTCTTTATTTATTCATGGTCTCGCAGCTGGTGGAGATGAAAAAGATTAACTGTTATTAAAATCAGATTGAACTATATCTACATTTCAGGGTGAGAAACCTTTGGGTTAGCCTTACTGAAATCTGCAAGACCTTCAGTTGTGATGTACTTAAATGTCTAATGTGACAGTCTTCAACTAAATCACATTAAAGATGCATGAAAGTTATTTGCAGTGAGAATTTAACTCAAATCTAAAGATGAGAACAGCCTAGTGTAGACTGTTTCCATTTCAGATGTTTTTAAGGGCTAACTTCCTTAATATTTCAGTACATTCTCCAGTCCAAATGGCATAATTCCATATTTTTTCCCTACCTGTATGTATCAGAGAGCAGCAGGATGTAATTTGTGATAAAATTTAGAAAGAGTGAGTGTTCCCAATAATGCCAGTAGAAACAGTGACAAATGGGAAGTGATGTACCTGCCTAGGAAACTGCTGATATTCTTACGGAGGATTTTCTCACCTCCAAAGTGGATGAATATTCTCTACAGAACCTCTGTAGGACACTTCTCAGATTTTATTTAGGAAAATGTTAGCTTGATTTGAAAGTTCTTCTGACACAGACTGGTTGCATGGCAAGGCCAGAGAGACAGGAATTGTGTCAGGTTTCTTCCCCTGCTTTGCCTCTGGGCTAATGTGCTGCTCAGTCATCCTGTCTAATCCAGAGAAATAAGTCTCCACATAGTAGAGAGCTGAATTCATTTAGGTCTTGTAGCAATTAAGGATATGGGGAGAAAGAGCAGAAATATGTACACCCATGCAGCATTAGATGAATAAATTGTGCTTTGGAATCAGATGCATTAAATATGGTTTTGCCTGTTGTCATCTGTCACACTGATTTGCAAGCTTTCTCCCAGTAGCAAGAGCCTCTGCTGAGGTAAATGGCTGAGGTTTTATTGAACGTTCTGAACTCAGACTGATCAGGGTGTTTAATGCAGACTTATGGCCCCTCAGGAATGTGGCTTCATTAAACTGGTCCTGTGTCTCCAGGGATCTGCGAACCTGTGAGGATGGAGCTGTGCAAAAAATACCCACAGAACAGTTCAAAGGCTTAATTTAAACAGGGCCTGCTCTGCTGCCACTGTCCTGCCAATAAAACCAGAAAACCGATGGGATTCTGGCTCTGGAAGCCTTACCAGAGAGCTTTTGGAGTGACTCTGCAGTCAGATGTTGAAAAAGAGAGACTTATTTCGTGGGGTTTTCTTTGTTTATGTAGTCCTACCAAACGCCACAATTAGAAAGCTAATTTATCTCTCTGACTATGAATCCTCATACAGCATTTTTGCTTGGACCTTTATTCTGTGAGCTTTTGCTGTTCCACGTGGCTCCAGAAGGAGCTGGGCTAAATAAACCTGGGGTGCCGTGGCAGGTTTGTGAGAAGCAGCAAACAGGATGGTCCAAAGCACAGTTAAGGGGGAAAATTGCCCAGCCCTGTGCTCGGCGGTGGAGGCGAGAGGCTGATCACCTCAAATGTAAAAAAACCCCGCAAAGCTGAGTTCAGCTTTTGCAAATGAATGGATGGACAGAAAAAAGTTGTGAGTGCTTTTTTGCCCAAGTTTTTTTAAAAAAATCCCTCCTACTGAAGGAAACTCCCTAAAAGAAAACGGTAAGAGTATTACATTTGCCATGAGTGTTGGATAGGGATTTGTTTGTTGGGGGTTTTTTGTTTGTTTGGTTTTTAAGGAGCTGCGGGGCTGGGTTAAAGCTCGCCCGCCGGGGCAGCGGCCCGCCGGCTTTCCTGCCAGCTCCTTGTAGCAATTAAGTGGCAACATAAGTTGCTAATTGACCCTTTCAGTGTGTGAAGTGACCTGTGGCTCATTTAAGGAGCTTAACTGCCCCTCTGGCAGTTATCTGATGGTGCCGGGGATGGAGGGCTGGGGACTGCCCGGTGCGGAGTGGCCACACCGCCTTTTCCCCTTCGAAAGGACAGTGTGTTCCACCGGCCACACCGCCTTTTTCCCTTCAAACGGGACAGTGTCACACCGTGCAGGACCTGCCCCTTGCTGCAGGATGATTTTTGACGCGAAGGGTTGAGATGGTTTTCTTTGGGTGGGAGGAAAATGAGGATTCGCTGCCGGGTCTGAATGAGCAGAGCTGGTGTTTGTTCCCTTTCGGTTGTGGAGCTGTGAACTTCAGCGTTTGTATGGTCATATAAAAATAAAATTCTGCTTGAATGAGTTGAGAAATCTTAATCTGTTTTAACAACATTTTGCTATGAAATTGTTTTTCATAGATTTGGCTTGATCGGCCCCACCCTAATTTGCAAGCAACTGTGGTTTGTGTCTTTACCTTTTATTCCTTCCGAAATTTTCTAAATAAAACTCCTTATTTATTTCTCCAGGTAATGTTTTCAGCGATTTAGAAGTTATCCCTTAAAAGTGATGATGATATTCAAGCTCTGGATCTTTTGAGTTCTTGGGCTTATGAAAAGCCAAAATAACCAGCTGTGGTTGGTTAAAAACAGACAAGGTTGGGTTCTGGAGAGATAAGAGCCTCTTTTAAAATAGATAATGTCATCAACAAACAACAGCTAACCGAATATGCATTTTTAAGTTTTGGGAAGTGATAACTCATAGAGTCACAATGAAGAGTCAAAGATGAGCTTAACCATCAGTCTTAAGATAAAACCAACCTAGTAAGCTCAAGGCTTCTTGTAGGTTTTTTGTCTATTTAAAGTATCTCAGACTTTAAGACAAGTATTTGTTCCTTTCTATTGGAGGACTGGGAATTGTCCCAGAGCTTACCTAGCTTGTTAGCCTGTCCAGGGGTCTGATGAGGGCATGTAGTGGTAATTAATTCAAAATTTAAAAAAAAAATTTTTGGGTTTTTTGTATCATGTTTCTTACTTAAACTACTGCTGCTTGATCAGCTGCCGCCTGTCCTAGGGAAGGCACTGGGTGTAGGAAATGCCGGTGTCCTGTAACCTTTGCTGAGCTCTCCTTGGGCTTGTGATACACAGAGATTTCTCTGTTTTCAGATATAAACAAGGTATCAGGTTTCCCGGTCCCGAGAGGGGCAGAGCTCCCTTGTTCGTTCATAAAGACAGCTATGGTGCAGATGGTGGAATCAAAGGAGAGCTCTGCTCTTGTGCGCTGTCCCTGGCACCCCGTTCTGAGCTGAACCTGGGCCCGTGTGCTCAGCTTGAAAACGCTGCTGCCACGGGCTGGGACCCTCCCGGGCCATCTCAACGCCCCTGCAGGAAAAACGTCACAGGGCTGCTTGCTGAGCTAAATAGGGGACCCGAAATCCACCTTCTGCTGGCTTGGTGTCTTTTTAGCAAAGTGGGTACACGCTGGAGAAAATGGGAATAGCAGAGGAGTGGGGAAGGGGCCCAGGCCAGAACTGAAGGGGAGACCCGGGCTGTGGTACAGGCTTGACAGTAGTCGTAGAAAATTTGACTAATCTGTGCCTTGTTACAGGTGCTTGCTTCCCCAACAGCCTGGGTGAGTTTTGGACTGTGGTTTTAGCATATTTATGCTTTAAATCCATCCCATAAAGAGGTTTCCTTGGTCTGAAGCAGCCATTACACATTATGAGCTGGGCTTTTAAAGTTGAGTGGGCTTTATTTCAGTTATGTCTCAAGTTGTTTTCTTTAGAGCTGCCCTGAATCCCTCTCTTTGCTTTTGGTGTTTCAGAACAGCTAAATGCGTAGTATCTAACTTTTAAAAGAGCACAGTCATATTTCAGAGGTTTTTTAGACTTGCTTCTCAAATCTCTTGCTAGGGGTATTGCTCTTTTCCTGGGTGGTTTTTAATTTAAAGCACCAACAATCCAGTGTGCCCTGAGTTCTAAGTCTCATATTTGTTGATACAAATACAGAGCTCTTCTGACTATGTTTCCCTCTCACAAATTGTAAGCGAATTTGTGCTAAACCAAACCTTTCAGGATTTCAATGTTTTCCAGACCAAGTCCAGCCTAAAAGTGCTGTTCACCAGCAAGGAAGGGACAAATAGTGTTGTTCATTTCTTGAAATGTGTTCACTGCACGCTTGTGTACTCAGTCACTTGGAACTGAAATGGGTTTTGCTGTGGTTTGTAGTAGCCTAAGGCTGCTGAATTACAAGTGTTTGACTTCTCTTCCAGATGCTGGTTCCAGTGTGGAAGAAATGGAATTCAACTGGGATGAGTATCTAGAAGACACAGGAGCAACTGCAGCACCCCATGGATCTTTTAAACACGTGAGTAAGGGAGGGTGTTGTGTGTGCTTAGCATCTCCTGCATTGTTTCTTGGATTCACTAAGTGTTTAGGGTTTCTTTGCATGAGTTGCTGCTCTGAAATTTGGAAGACTAACTAGAATCATGTTTTTTATAGAGAAATGCAGACTTTCATCTTTTTGTTATTGTTTCTTGTCTTTCTCTCTGTATGTAGCACAGGATAACCCCACCCACAAATGCTGAAATCTAAGGAGTTAAGGTCTTTTCTGCACCAGAAGATAAGCTTGGTTTTTCTCAGGAAGCTCAAAATATCCAGTCTCTTTCTTCTTTTGGTGATTGCACCAGGACAACTGTTATAGAGAAGTAGCTTTAGGAAGCTGGTGACAGAATAGTTCTTGAGCATCAGAATTCAAATGTGCTCTCAAAGAAGGCTTTAATGGCAGACCTCAAGGAGGCAAGGAGAAAATAACAGCTCTGCCAAACACCTGACTGTAGTAGTTAGAAAACTGATTAGGGTAATTGTTGATCACAGCCTTAATGAATAGGATGAAATCTGGATAAGCCCTTGTCTTTGCCCTTGGACATCTTAAATGTTTGCTGGTAAAGTCCTGGAGAGCACTGTCCCATTGGGGGAGATCTGAATGTGAAATCTGAATGTGAAATCTGCCCTCTTGTGCAGGATCCTCAGTGAAAGTGAGCTGTACAGAGCTGGTGCCCAAACCTGTTGGTTCTCTTCCAACAATTAAAGCACCTTCCAGCCTGCCAGACTGGCGACTGTGTGTGACACATTGCTTGGAAGACACCCTGTGGTGCTCAGGCTTTTGGGTCCAATACCATGACTTTCAATATAAGGAAACTTAAATCAGCAGGAAAACAGGCTGAGGTCTGTTTGTGAAGGATCAGGAAGCATTTTGAGTCTAAGAGTAGCCTGAAGAAATGAAGATTATTAAATAATCTGTTACAATATGTAAGTTATGCTAGCAGTAAGATATGCAGAAAATACAGACTTCACAGCGGCTGTTAGAACACTGAGATGTAATTGTAAGTTTTTTGTTCATCTCATTTCTGAAGGGAGGGGGTTTGTGCTTGCTTTATGTTTCCTGGGTATACTGAGGCTGCAGCAAGAGCCAGTTTAGAGTGGTGGTGTCTATGCAGCTCACACTGTGGTTCCGGCACAGCATGGAACCAGAGCAGTGGCATTTTGCAGGAATAATACAAGGGATGGTCTGTCCCTTCTGGTGTCTGAGGTTTACCTCACTGCATCTCTGGTAAAGACGCCTGCTATCATAGCTTGGACACTAGACAATTAATTGTAGTTCCAGCTTTACAGCAGTGGCCAACTGAATTAATATTGTAGCTGGATTTTGTTAATTAGCAGGAGACACTTTCTGAAAGACTCACTGCACCTGCACCAGTTCAGCTGTGTCAAGTCTGAGGTCTGGTGGCGGTGGTTATGGTTGATAAAAATACAATTAGCTTTTAAAAGCCTCCACATTTTGCATTGTTATTAATGCCTACCTGTGAGGAACACAGTGCAATTTTGCAGGTGAGGTGACATTGTGATGGAGGGGTTTGGTGAGGAGGTGTGGGCAAAGCCCAGCCTCTTTGTCTCACTGCCTCGGGGCCTGAACCTCTCTGCAAGGAGGTCATCAGTGAGCGTGGAAATAGATGCCTGCACATTCAGAATGCAACTACTGGGCATTTTCTACCAGAGCTCCTTAGAATTTGTCCAGAGACCGGTGTTGATGTACTCTGTAGTAAGCTTGGCATCAAATTCCGAGAAGTTATTGCCGACACTGAGTTGACAGGCAGAGGGAGGAATGTTTTTATACCAGAGTCTTGCTGTTAATAGAAATGCAGGAGTGCAAGGTCACGTGCTGGGGATTTCTGAGGTCCTTTGGGAGGTAATGTGTTGGAAAAGGTGGAGCAGAGAGCCTCACTGCCTCCCCAGGGGAGAGTGACAGCTTGTGTTTGTGACAGAGAAGAGACAAGGTTAGAGTGATTCTGGATACATCAGGTGAGTGTTTTCAGTGGAGAGCAGGCAGGCACTGGTGAGGCTGTGCTGGTGATTGTGGTCCCTCCAGCTCAAATCCATGCTCCCAGTTTCTTGATTTTAAGAATGACATATTTTTATAATCCGCCGTCAGGAGAGCTAACAAGCTTTACTCTCAAAAAGAGTGGGAAAATTTGAGCTGAAGGATAGCATTGGCACAAGAACAAATGAACATACATGCTAAATTAATTAAAATAAATGCAATTTAAAATGGAACTGTGTGGTTTTAGTTTGGTTCTTTTTAAATACTGAAATAGTGAGCTCCCATTATGAACTGTGGGTGAGAAATACCTAACTCATGTTGTAGGAGAAATACATGGTCAGGTTAAGAAAATGTAATCCATGATTATGCAGGCTGTGTTAGCAAAGCACTGGACTTGATGATGGGAGAGGTGACTTTCTGTATTTGTATGCTTATATTAATTCTGAAAGTCTTGCCGTGCTGTGAACAAGACACATTGGAAAATCTAAGCTACTCCTCAAATTAAGTGTGTTTAATTTGTTAGCATTTTAAAAATTAAAAAATATTGAGGTCAAAGTGACTGTTTGGCATAAAATGTAGCAGGAAAAGTAACTTATCAAAAACCTGGGGCTGTAATGACTGCCAGTGTTATTATCTCCCCCAAGGCTAAATACACTTCTTGCCGAACTGAATGCTCTTTTTGCATTACTTTCTGCCCTTTACAACTTGCGTGTGACCATGGAAAACAAGTTTGTGTACTAGTTATTTGCTGTGTCTTCTTGCACGCTCCTAATCCCTTTTGTCTGCTCCTGATCATTATCTCCCCCAGACCTGAGTGGCATCCCTGGGTCTGGCTGGCACAAATTGGGGAGGGGACAGCACCTGGTGGGAAGAGGGGACAGGGGTTGGAGTCCCTCTCAGACCCACTGCTCCAGAGGAGACGCTCCGGTGGTGCCCATCCTGCCAGGCTGGCCCGGAGCCTCCTTGGAGAACCCCCTTCGTTGTGTTTAATTAGTTGGTTGTGTTTAATGAGTCTGTTGTGTTTAATTAGTTCGCTGTGCTTCCCCAGCCCGGCGGCGCTGCCGGGAGAGGGCGCGGGCAGCGGCTCGGTCTGCACGGCATTCCCGGGAAGCTTGGGGAGGCACCTGGCTGCGGGGAATGTGCTGCTCCGGCTGCCCTTGGCTCTGCTGAAACCTGCTCTCCCTGCCCTGGGGCTCTGTTGAAAGATCGGGTATAGGAGGGAGCAGCACGGATTTCCCAATTCTTCAAATGCTGCATTGAGCTCGAGGCTTTTCTTTCAGGAATCGGGACATGAAGTTTTTGGGAATATCTCTTCGACAAGATAACTGTCTTTTTTAAGAGGTGCTCTTTATAATACCATTTCAAAATGCCTGCAGGTATTGGGTCCTGCTCATGAGGTTTTTAAGAAGAGGTTTTTCCAAGTGAAGGGTATTAGCCTGAAGGATATGAACAGTTAACACAGGCATATGTTTTTCTTTCTGGTGCAGTTCTCTTAGTTTTATTTTTAGCAAGCCAGTATGTGCTGGCTGATGAGACTATAATAGTTATAGCAGTTACTGAACTGTCAGCACAGAACCGGGAATAAATACCCCAGAAAATATCTGCTCCATCTGCATCCTACTGAAAGCCTTTCTTGTAGTTGGTTCAAAGAGGAAATGGAACTTGGGACCTCTTTAAAAATAAAGAAAACACTAGTTACAGTCAACTGAGAACGGCGAATTGATATGTCAGAGTTTTTAATTAGGACTAAAGTCCTGGAATTAAGCAGAGATCAGAACATTATATAGAGAGAGAGCAGAACAGGGTCTACCTACTCTTTTGAGTTTGTTTGAATTAGGAGAAGTTAGGGATAAGACAAACTTAAGGTGTTGCCTTCTCTTTTAAGTCTCCCATTTCAGTGTCTCGGTCCTGTGCTGTCAGATTGGTAACCTGCGCACAGCACACTCACTTACAAACAGAGCACTCCCAGAGTTTGGTGCTTTATTGTTGCCAAAGCAGGAAGAATACAGGCTGATTATGGTCCATGCAATTTATGTAAGACTGCTGTATATAGTATTATTTAGGCTCTTGTATAGAGAGATTAAAAGTTCTTATTCTGCACTTCATGTAGGTTTGTGACTTTTAATGAGCATGGTGGAAGAGACAGATGCTGTCACCTCAGGCATGTGTATGTACTCAAAATTGGCTTTTTGTCCAAAGACCTTGATGGACACAGTTTAACACAACAAGTCAAAGTTGTGGTGCTGAGTTTGGCCTTTAGCTTTGCTCAGGTTGACCAGCTGTGAGTGGGAAAGACTTTCGGTGATGCGGATTGTCCGGAGTGGAAAAATGAATGGCACAGTACTGCTTTAAACTTGAAAAGCTACTCTGAAAGGCAAATATTTCATTAATGATGACTCTGTGTGCAGGCCAGTTTGGGCCCCATCGTGTGATAAAGCTGTTTCTCTGAAGAGACTGAGTGCCATTTGGCTTGAGTTTTTCTGCTAATGAACTTGTCTAAATTGTTCCCTCTGTTATTCAGCAAAGTTTCTGAGAGACGCTCAGATGTGATGATGCTCTTCCTCTTCAGGTGGATACAAGTTTGCAGAATGGTTTTGCCCCTGGCATGAAGCTGGAGGTCGCTGTCAAGTCTGACCAGAACACCTACTGGGTTGCCACCATCATCACCACGTGCGGGCAGCTGCTGCTGCTGCGCTACGATGGCTACGGCGAGGACCGCAAGGCCGACTTCTGGTGTGACATCCTGACAGCTGACCTGCACCCCATCGGCTGGTGTCAGCAGAACAAGAAGACTCTCAAAGTGCCTGAAGGTACCAGCTCTGTGTGCACAAAGAGGAACACACCAAGGGCTGCTGCTGCCCTGTGTCAGCTGGGCAGGCAGCCTGTGCAGGCGCTGTTGCTGTGGGGACAAGCTGAGGTTATCCGCTGTGTTTTCCTGAAATCCCATCACAGGGGCTTGTGATGATCTTAATCATCACCCACCAAAATCTACTGCTTTGACATTTCCTTTAGGTTTTTCATGTTTTTTGTTTAAGTTGTTTCCAGTGTGTGGAAGATTCTCTTGAGTTAGGCAGCACAAGGTTGTGTTAGCATCTTGTCTGAATAATCTTTATCTGGCAGGAAAAATCACAATCTTTCTCTTTCACCCTTTGCTTAGGTATCAAGGACAAGATACCTGACCAGGAGGAGTTCCTTCAGCAGGTGCTGAAGGGGGCCTGCAGTGCCCCTGCTAACCTGCTGGAGGGGGTAAGTGCTGCAAGGGGCTGCTTACTGGCTTTTGTCTTGGTTTGCCCTTCATCATTAAGGGGACCTTATTTGAATTGTCAGTTCAATTCCCTTCTTAAGTTCAGGGAGCATTGTAATATTCCATTGACCCTGGAGTTCCATTCTCTATTTACAGTTTCCTATTTACAGTATTTAGGTTTTATAGTGTTGTCCTGAAACATATCTGTTGCTGTGGGTTTGGGCTGTAAATTAATCCTGGCAAAAGAAAGACCTTTTTTGTCTCCCTAGGGCTTCTTCCTTTTCTGTTCCTCCTCCATACAGCTTTAAGAAAATAATGCTTTATTTATCTGGCTTTTGTGTTGTCTCCTTTCTCAATTGATTCCTTTTACTTAGCATTATTTTGTTTTGGCATTTTTCACTAATGGTGACATTATTGTTTCACTTAAATATTACATCTTTGCTAGTGAAGAACCAAATTTTTATCCCCTGCTCTGCACTTGAAACAATATCTTCACCTTGTATCGGTGTCTGGTTGTACAGAACACAATGGTTTTGGGAAAATGCCTTTGACACTTACCTTACAGCTAACAGTTCTGTCTGTATGTTTCTGTCTAGTCATCTTTGTATGCTGGATGACTCAGTTTTAGAAAGAAATTATCCATGTTTCCTTCAAACCTGGAATATATAAATGATAATGTCTCTGGAAATGATAATGAGGACTTAAGTGAAATGTGTGACTGTATCTACAGGCAGTGCAGAAGCTCTGACACAAACACCAGCGATTCTGAACATTGTCACTTCTGACTTGTGTTAGGAAGGGACATGGATTTCTGTGCTTCCATGTTCATACTTTATTTATGCAGACAGAACGTGTGTAAAGAGGTGGAAGCGTGGCATTTGTTTTGTTGTACAGAATAATTGGTATTCTTTTTGTAGCTTCACAGAGGGAAAAATCCATTGGATCTCATCGCACCCGGCTCCCGACTGGAACTGCAAAACACCCGGGACTCCCTGGAAGCCTGGATAGTCAACGTGGTAGAAAACATTGGTGGGAGGCTTAAGCTGCGCTATGAAGGCCTGGAGGATTTGGACAAATTTGACCAGTGGCTCTTCTATTTGGACCCTTTCCTTCACCAAGTGGGTTGGGCAGCTCAGCATGGCTACAGCCTGCACCCACCTTTAGGTACTTGGAAACACAGATCTCATATGTGGTGATCAGAGGGTAGAGGCTGCTGCTGTAGTGCTCTGAATTGTCCTTCTGGGTGCACCTGGTGGTCGCATAATCTGTGTGATCTGACAAGTCCTCTACCTAGTAAAATGTAGGTGAAGGTACAAATTAATCCTACAAGACTTTTCACCCACTTGTTCTAAAGCTGATAAATGCTTTTGCCTGTCAAAACTTTCCTCCTGTTTGTGCAAAGGAAATAAGAGAGGAAGGGATTGCCTTCATAATTTGGTTAATTTTGGTATGTTTGTTTTCCTGGGGTGGAAAAAGTCTTATGGTTTTGGAGTACTAAAGCTCAGCAGGAGCTTTTGCAATTGAGGCCCTCAAGCCTATTGGACTGATTTAGTTGGTGTTTAAAAATAGGAAAATCTTTCTTAATCGAAGGGACGAGTTTGTGGGAGTGGAGGCAGAGGCTGGGACAGATGGACACATCTTTTAGGCACATCCATGTCAGGGCAGGTCATCAGAGGAGGCGGGGGGAAAAGTGGCAGAAACAAAATAGATGCCTTACGAGCTTGCTAGTGATGTAATGTGCTTCCTGATGAGGAGAAACCTTGGGATAAAGAATTTGGCAGTTCAGAGGGGCACAAATCAAACTTTATTGGTATGTGTTCTGAGGGAAAAGAGGAAGAGAAATGGCCACTCACTCTTTACCTCTCTTTTTCCTCAAGCCATTAGGTCCTTGAGGAGTGAAGCAGATTGGCAAGAGATCCTGAAGAAGGTGAAAGAGGAGGAGGAGGAGTCATCTGTTCCTACAGATCTTTTTAAGGTAGTTTAATGTTGTGGACGATACCATGGAAATTCTATATTCCTGAGAAATGATTCAGGGACGTCAGTCACACAAAACTCTTACCTTGTTTCGTTTCGTCGGTTTTGAAAATTTATTTCCTTTCTCTGACTGGTTTTAAAATGTAATTATACGGGAAAATAATCATATTGATATAAATTCTTAGTAAGTTAGACAATGCACCCATCACAGTTACGTGAGTCATTAGTTTTCATGGTTCACATGTGTTAGTCCTTCAGGTTCTTAGTTCATTTTTCTCAGCTTTGTTTTGGACCCATAAATAGAAGTAGAGGTGCTGTTGCTCCTGAATGTGTTGGGTCATGTACAGAGCAGGATATAGATAATTCTGGAGCAGGAGCCCTGTTCTGCAGGTTCCTGTTGGGCTGGAAATGGAGGCCTGTACAGTTCTCATTTAGTGGAGCACATGAGGAGTGCTAAAGGTTGCAGGGAAAAACCTCAAAGCATTTCTATCAAATCTTGCTTCTGTGTGGAGAATGTCAGAGGAACAAGTCACAGGGACCCAATTTCCTAAAAGTCATCAAAAACTGTCAGTCTCGGGAGACATTGTCGGCCTTTTCATTTAGAGAAGTTGCTGGTACTGGAACATGTTGATTTCTTGGTATGAACTCATAAAAAAGTCCTTAACAACTCATCCTCTTCAGTTGATTTATGTGAGGCACGTCTCTTTTTTGATGGAGGAGGGCAGGTAATCACAGCAACACATCATTTTCCAGGACAAACCTGTGATCGGAGTGCACTCCTTCTCTGAGGGAATGAAGCTGGAAGCTGTGGACCCAATGGCTCCGTTTGTTATCTCTCCTGCTACAGTTCTCAAGGTACCAGGGACCTTAAACCAGTCCTGCTGAAATTCAGTTCTACTGCTACTTCTGTTCTTAAATGCTCAGGGAATTCTCATTAACTGGTTATCTCAAAATCTTGCAGCTAGTTTTCAAATGAAGTGTTTTGCCTGTCTCCCTCAGGGCGATGGGCTGGCTGATAAAACAACTGCTGATGGTGAAGCCATTTGATTTCAATGGACTTCCATAAAGATACAAGCTCAAAAGATCAAATGATGAAAATTGCCAATTCAGATTTTTTTAAATTGGGTATAATCCCTCATAATCTGAGTATCCATCTGAAGAGAGTTTGTTTTAGGTTTTGATTTTTGCGAAGGTTATGTCATTGCTGTGTACACATGACATTTAGATGGCCTGATTTCCAAACAAGGGGTTTCAAAGTTGAAATTAAAACTCTCCAGCATGATCAGGTGTTACTTTTCTTGCTATTTACTTGTCCTGCTTCTATTTACTTCAGGAGTGAAGTGGGTTTATTTGTGCCAGTCCATCCAAGGATGCAGTTCAGCCTTGTTGAAATAAGCAGCTTGTTATAGAATAGTAAATGCTAATTTCTGTGCATTTTTCATGAGAAAATTCCCTAAAGCACTTGATCACCTTATCTTCTAAGTGCTCAGACATTAAGTTTTATTATTTATATTTGTTAAGTGTCTGGATAACGCAGATGAGTCCGCTGGTTTATGAATCCTGAAGATTCTTTTAATTTTATCTTTTTCTAACCCTCACGGTATTTCAAAGGGTTTCCATCAGGCAGTGTTGCTGTTAAATAAAGTTCTCACAACCTGCATCTCACAAGAGACCCGTGGTTCTCTTTTGGCCGGCTACAGGTGTACAATGACAAATATTTCCTGATGGAAATCGATGACTTGAGGCCGGAGCGTGCCAGCAGCCAGCGCTACGTTTGCCACGTCGGCAGCGCCGGCATCTTCCCGGTGCAGTGGAGCCTGAAGAACGGGCTGCACCTCAGCCCCCCCCCAGGTATGGCAGGGCAGCCTCCTGCTGCCCACCCTTCTGCTCAGCACTGAGGCACGGAGCAGCACCAGAAAGATCCAGCTCTGAAATTCAGTTCGTGGAGCTGAAGTTTCCTTGGCACGAGTGTGGGTTTGGGAGGATGAGAGAGGTTAAGGGTGCTGGTCATGCACAGCAACCTGAACACTGAAATGAGTGTTCCAGGCCAGTAGAAATGTTGATTTCAGACTTAATTAACATGATGTCAGGAGGCTGTAGTCTTTGCATTGGGTTTTTGCTTCTGGTTAGAATAGAACATTGTTATCCAACGTTTTATAATATTTTTAGGCCATCTTATCACTCAGAAGTTAATGAACTATTTTTTGTTACCAATGGCCTATCGGGCACTGTTGCAGATTGTTGAAACGTTGCTTCGGGGCATAGGGGAATAGAGTAGTGTTCCTGCACTGCTGAAATATTTATTCATTTTCTCAAACTGGAAATGTCAATAGTAGGCTGTGAAGCCTGGGCCTCTGCTCTCTTATTTGCCACCTCACAATTCCCAATGTTTTGTTTTAGCTGCTCCTTACATCAAAGGAGCAGAGACTGTAGGATGTTTATCTCCTGCCCTTCCTTGGGTAAGGTGTGAAAAGTGTCTCTGCCTGACCAGTATTTCCTAGAATTGTGCATGTGAAAAGTGAAATCTCGCTTTATAGGCATGTGACTGGAGCTGACAAAGATTTTAAGTTTCTGTTCTTGTCTCTCTGGACATGGTGGACATTCTAAATTGTGTGAGGTCTCAAGAGCCCTACTGGCACGGGTAAAACTGAGAAAAATTAATAAGTCCTTCTGTGGTTCAGCCCTTTTTAGAGGAGAAGAGTCACAGAATATGTTAGGTTGGACTGGTGAGGTCATTCCTCAAACCCTGGCTTCAGTTTTGGGCTTATCACTACAGGACAGACATGGAGGGACTGGAGCATGTCCAGAGAAGGGAATGGAACTGGGAAAGGGTCTGGAGCCCAAGTCCAGTGAGGAGCAGCTGAGGGAGCAGGGGGTGCCTGGAGAAAAGGAGGCTCAGGGGGAAACTTCGGCTCTTCACAGTTTTAGGTTGTTATGTTAATACTATATTCTTACACTGAGTTTAAAATATTGTTTGATTTTTGAAACTGTTGTCACGGGTGACCCTTTAAGGAAAGTGGAGTAAGTGCAGCATGTATGTCCTTGCTAATTTACTGCCAGCCTCAAACTGACATGGCAGCACACTTGTGTGCCCCATTCCTTTCAGTTATTTGCTTTTTGTTCGATCACAAGGAAGCCAAGTATTTCCCCCAAGAAGAATATAATTTTTCTTGGAAGGATTCTCCGTCTCCTGATGGACTCCTTGTTAAGACACTTTCCTTCAAACATGTGCAGTTCTACAGCTGTTATCAGACTTGATGAGGCTCTTGGCACATCTTACTGCTCTCTTTAATGACTTAGTATTTAACATGTCTTTGAGAGAGTAGCATGTTGATATTGTGCACGTTTTGAGTGCTCTGTTTTAAAAAAAAATCATTTCAGAGCTGACACAACAGCCAGTTGCAGAAATTTTTCCTGAATTTTATCTGTACTCTGTGAAAAGGGTGAAACTGCTTTCCCATGTTTCAGTTGCTGCCCTTGTCTGCTTGGCAGATTGATGATTTATATTGCAGTGGTTTGTGGCTCCCTGAAGCCCTAAGTCAGCTCACAAACCTGAGTGACCCAAAGAGCTCTCAGTGCTCTGTCTGGGCTGTCGGGTGGGTTTGCAAGTGGTCTGAGCTGCTGGGCTCTAACCCGTGGCTCTTTGCTGTCCTAGGTTACCCTGGGCAGGACTTCGACTGGGCCGACTACCTCAAGCAGTGCGGTGCTGAGGCAGCTCCCCAGAGCTGCTTCCCTTCGGTAAGGCTCCCCTGCAGGAAGCTCTCCCCTGCTGCCCCAGTGACACTCCTCGTTCCAGGGAGAGGAACCTTTTGTGTGTTTCTTACTCTAAGTGCCTTTCCAAGGAGAATGGAGTATTTCAGCTGGAAGGGGCCTGCAATGACTGATTATCCCATCCAATGTCCGACCCTCTTCGGGGCTGACCAAAAGTTAAAGTGTATTGTCCAAACACTGTCAGGGATGGAGCTTTGAGCACCTCTCTGGGAAGCCTGTTCCAGTGTTTGGCCACCCTCTCAGTAAAGCAGCTGCCCAGTGTCAGGTCTGAACCTGCCCTGACAGGGCTCGGAACCATTCCCACAGATCCTGTCACTGGGGACCAGCACCACCTCCCTCTCCACGCCCCCTCCTCTGGAAGCTGCAGGGAGCAATGGGGTCCACTCCCCATCCTCCTTTTCTCCAAACTGGACAAACCCAGAGTCCTGAGCCATTCCTCACAGGGCATTCCTTCCAGCCCTTTCACCAGCTTTGTTGCCCTCCTCTGGACACATTTGAGTACCTGAACACCTTAGCTGTGATAACTCAGGAAGCAGAGCACATAAGAGAGTATAAGTGAGTGTGAACTGAAGTAGCTGCGTGCCAGCTTCCTAGACAGGGAAGCAGTGGACTAAATGTTTCAGTTGTGATAAAGCAGACTGCAAATAAATGTTTGTTTTGTGAAATTGAGATGTGTAAGAGTCCGTGGAAGAGACTTAAAATAGTATCAATCGTTGGCATTTCTGTAACTGGGAACAGGGCCTTTTAATAGACCTTATTTTCACTTACTAAGGGTACTCTTTCAGTCTTCCACCCTTTCAGCTTGAAAAATTAATTTCATCGTATTAATCAATACAAAGTCAACTTAAATTAGTACCAAATAATTGTTTTACATTAACCAGTGCCTGAAGGACCTGCAAGATTTTGGGCTTTTGTTGGTTCAGTGGCAGTATTGCTGTCCCCCAAAGCACAGTACCTTGTCAAGCAGAAAAGGGTACTATTAACACCTGCTTTCCAGTTCCATTTACCATACTTGGGCTATTGCAGTGCTTAGGGGGAGAAATTAGAATGAATAATGACTGGTTTTTGAAGAGAGCTGGCTATGAATTCTTGTTGCCCTTGTTCTGTCTTGTAAACTGTGGCATCTTATAGCAGGTCACTGGATATATAATCTGTTTTCTGAGAAGAGTTGATCACTGTAGGCTAGTTCCAGAATTCATAATGTATTGATCCTGTAATTACATTGCAGAGTGGCTCTGGGAAGAAGAGTCCTCTGTCTGGCTGGTACTCCTTATCTTTAATTCAAGAGCTCCAGAGCTGGATAAATACCTATTCTTATGTTTTAGGGATTTTTAAAAAAAATATAAATGCAAACTATATTGGTGAATAAAGCAAGACCCTACTTATCCAAAAAATGTAAAATGAAAAGAAAGCTTCCTATTCTGCCTGCCAGAACTCAGATGAGGCAGGAATGTTATTTGCATACATAAAGTGGATTTCCAAGTTAACACGAAGGAACAGAGAACCTGGTCAGACTATTTGTCAGACTTATCACTCAGGTGGCAAGCAGCAGAGAATTTCTGATTGCTGAGAATGCACTCAATCCTTTCAGTGAGCCTCAGCATCCTTATTTTTTGAGGACAAATAAGTTCTTTGTCTGTTACATCTGTCTGTAGAGCCTTGTTAAACTTAAATTCGTTGTAGTTCCTGATATATCTTACTTGCATTCAGTGTGCTAATTATCTGAAATCTCCTCTGTGTTGAGCATCTTTCTGTGTTATTCAGGCACTGAGGGTTTTGTGTGTTGCTCCTGTTCATGGATATTCATATCCTATCTTGGATACACAGCTGGTGTCTTACTCAAGTACTCTGGCTTTTTCTAGTTAACTTCTGACCATGGATTTAAAGAGAACATGAAACTCGAGGCTGTGAACCCAGTTGATCCTGAAGAAGTTTGCATTGCTACAGTCACCAAGTTAAGGGATTCGTACCTCTGGCTTCAGCTGGAGGGTAAGCTGATTTGGGGAAGGGAGGAGTGCCCATCACTACCCTTGCTTGTAGTGCCATCCCCAAACCTGAGGAGTATTTGGAGCAAGCTCACTGTGTGCAGAATATCGGCAGCGAGCACAATTTCCTCAATGAAATCACAATCCAAACCCACTTACATTGCCTGCTTCCAGTTTGCCTTGGCTGACAGTGCTTATTTGAGCCAAAAATGGCATTTGTGCATTGCAGTGTCAGTGCTGGGCTCATGCACCATGCAAAGTGCTGAGCAGGGCCTTGTGACAGTTTCACAGATGGGTGACTTGCATTCTGAGCAAGCTTTGGCCAGACCTGGGAAGGAAAGTTTCTTCATTAAGATGGAGTAAGCCTGTGTCAGCTGTTCTCCATTATAATCCCATTTCTTGATTGGAAGTACATCAGCATGCACTTACTATGCACTGTGCATCTCTGCTAAACTGGGGAAGGAAAATTCCCGTCTCCAGCCTTTAGGAGGAAGTAAATGAGGTCAGGAATGCATCTGGTCAGTAAAAGGGGATGAACAAATCATTGCGTTATGTTCCAGATACGCCATAAATAAAAGCAGCTTCACTAAGACATACAGCAAGTGTTAACCAAATTAGGGTTTTTATGACTTGTTTCAATTTTTCCTTTTCTAAACTGAACAGGCTCCAAGAAACCCGTCCCTGAGTGTATAGTGAGTGTGGAATCAATGAATATATTTCCAGTGGGTTGGTGTGAGACGAATGGATATCAGCTCAGGCCTCCTCGCAAAGCAATAGGTACCAGATCTCTTCTGTTTGCAGCCTTGGGTTAGAGCTGGTGAGACCTGCCAGAGCAAAATTACTGCAGAAACGTTGCTGGCACCACTGAATTTGGAAACATTCGTCATGCACAGAGAGTCTGTGTGTTGCACAGCTGTCCCCCTGGCTGTTGGGGGAAGCCCTACAAGAGCTCCAAACCTCACAGTGTTGGCTTGAGGCCCCTGCATGCTGTGGGGACAGTCCTTTGGCCATAACAAAGAAATCCTCTCTGTGCATGTACACAGCCCCCATGCTCTGCATTTCCTTCTGTCTGAACTGTTCCTGCCATGTGTCTGAACCCTGATACTGATTTTACACTTGCACTTGTGGAAAGTAAAGTTAATGCCACAACAAAACAATGTGGAGTGTGTGCACATTTTGGAGTCAAAATAAAGGGGTCTGGTTTTCTCAATGGGACAGGTGGTGATGATCCCTAATGAAAAAATGCTGAAGAATAAACCCTACCTTTTAAACTAGACTAGTAGGTAGAATAAGATAGTGTTTTCTCTCAGCTGGTTAGTGAGGCATGTTTATTAAAGTTTAATGGGGGTTGGAGAAACTGAAGAATTTCTTGAGTGTTCATTAGGTAAGATAAGAAAATTTTTAGGTTGAAATGAGCTGTTATTTTCTGCAAGTCAAAGCTAGAGAAATTAATCTGTTTGCACTGCCAATGACAGATGAGGAAGAAGGGGGGATCCTAATTTGATAAAAGATGATAAAAAAAAAATCCAGAAGTTTGCTGGGGCCAAAGCCAGAAATTGCTGAAGAGCCATAATGCTGCATTACCTTGTTTTGTTTTACTACCTGATTGTGGAAGCCAGAGTTAACAAGTGGACCCATCACCTAAATGACTGACTTGGTTGCAACAGTGTTTTCCTCCATAGCAACTGTCTTAAGTCATTTGTGTCTCTAACCAGCTGATTTCATTCCATTTCAAAGTCCAAGTGATGATGTTATGGTGCCAGTAAAGTGGCACATTAGGCCGCAGAACATCATTGGGTGCTGAAGAAGAAAGCATGTCATTCCTCTTTGGCTGGTGGTACAGGTGGTTTAGGGGCTTTGATACAAACCAAAAAGTACAAAAGGTTAGATTTCATAGAAAACTGGGCATGTGCATGCTTGATTTAAAGAATTTTTAATGGAAGTTGAACTAAACCTTCTGGTTTTCTTCGAATTACTTGGGCCAGTGTGCTTCTCATGCAGCTGGGTCAGACACTGCAGTGATGGGAATGTAGATCCTTTCTGCCGTGTAACTTAGAAGAAATGAGTCCACTATATATATATATTTCTAGATTCTTCATTTGATTACCTCTCATATTTTGCCTTTTTTTTTCTTTCAGTAAATAAGCAGAAAAAAATTGCAGTTGTTCAACCAGAGAAACAGTAAGTAACAAGGTTATTTGGTTTTATTTTTTTTTTCAGTTTTTTTCCTCTTTATTTTTCAATTGGAAAATATGCTGTGTTAGGGAAGATGTAGATCTGCAAAAGTGCTGTACTGAAGGTTGAAGGATTCCACAGCCCATTTGTGTTAATGCTGACAAATTCTGCTGATGTTCAAAAAGACCTTTTACACTACAGTAGGAGGAGATAGAAAGCTTGGAAATTGGTTTTTCTGACTGTTCCTTCCCAGACAAAATTTGGCCCAAAGCTGACAAAAAGAAGACTTCTACTACTGTCTACAATTAGTCTAGAAACTCACTGTCATGCATGTGGAACTCAGTCTTGTGAGGCTGCTCAGAAATGCTCTGTGGAATGCTGACAGTTGGCTTTATTGACTCTTAGAGCTTTACAAACACCAGAGCTGTCAGTAGTCCTGCCAGTGTTTGCATTGCTCCTAAAACACTGAGCACACTGTTCCCCCATGTTTTGTAATTGGGATCCTTACCAGAGTACTGGAGTCATTTTGGTTGTATTTGGTTTGAAATCAAGCTTTTTTAGAATGCATAAGGTGAGGCTGCACTGCCTTGTGCCATGAAATGTGAAGTTAAAAGGAGTCAGGAGCTGTAAAGTCCTGTGGGTGGCTTTGGGAGGTGTCTGTCACCATGGTGGCCCATGGACTTCAAGCAAGGAAGAATTGCTGCTGGCTGTAGCAGGACAGAAGTCCTTTCCAAATGGAATTTGATAGTTTCTGCATGTTATTGTGAAACAGGGGAGGTTTAAAAGGCAGGTCAATAAGGTTGGAGATGGGGGAAAATACCCAAAATGGTGTTTTAGTAACAGAGCCATGGTTGTCTGTCTGTTTTCCCAACCTTCTTCTTTTCATTTCAGAATTTTGTCCTCGAGGACAGTTCATGATGGACTAAAGAACCAGGAACTGAACTCTTCTGAGTCAGGTATTGATCACAGGGGTCTGGCTGACAAAGACAAAATTTTGTAAGAGTTTACCTGCTCAACCCTGTTTGAGGAGAGGGAAGAGGAGGAAAGGGTTTGGAGATTTTCATCTCTTGATGATTTGTTAAACTTCAAAAATGAATGAAACAAACAAAAACAGGCAGTTACTTGTGTTCAGCATTTCATATGTGCATTAAGCCTGGAAATCAGATTCTTACACCAGAACACTGCCCCTGTAGCAGAGGATTGTGGAGCTGAATGTGTACTGTGACCCTTCTATTGTCACCTGTGTTTGATAATGTGAGAGAAGCAGGTGTGTGTATCTGTGCTCAGAGTTGTTGGGTTCTGGCTTCGGGAAGCAGATACCTCTGGTTTTTATGTTAACTTCATCATGGTGATAAACAAAACCCATTCAAACAGTAAACTGCTTTGTGTGCCAGATGGCAAAATCTAATAATTTTCTAAACTGTTGCAAGAAGGAATATGATGAATAAGTACATCTGCTGGTGAAAGTCACACAGATCCATCCATTTGGCAACAGAGTGCCTCCTCTGCTGCTTTTTGTACAGCAAAGTGCACATCTGAAGCTTCACCAAAAGCAAGTGTGATAAAAATGATGTGTGCTTGTTCAGTATTTTAGTTGGCTTTTAATAGAGTTATAATGTAAATTTGACTTCATTTATTTATCTGCCAGTTTTCAACTGCTGAATTTAAGGTCTTTAACCGATAGTGTTGCTCAATCAAGAAAAACGAAAACACTGCTGGGTAAAACAATATTTGTTTCGTACATATGTGTATTGCAATATATATTAATACTTGAATTTTGTGCAATGCTGAACCATTAAATAGACATAGAGAGCTTGATGTCACTTCATCAAAGGTCAGTTTCTGAGTGCTGCATCTTTTGTTTGCTCACCGAAGGAAGAGGATCTAAAAATGCAAAACAATGCACTGCTACAGTTAAGGATAAACAGTGGAGAAGTTTTGGCCACCACTTCTGGTGGCAGGAGTTTGGGGAAAAGAAAATTGACTGGAAAATTTATCTGCAATTGCAGTGTAGGAACTGCTACTGCCACCAAGAAGTTGGGACTGTCTTTGTCTCTGTTGTTCTCTCTGGTGTGATACCATGAGCAGCAGACCAGCCAGGAAGGAATGTTTCTTTTCTGATGCACGACCATCTTTATTTACTGCAGCTTGACAATTTGCAAGCACGGGTGTGAAGTATGAAAAATGTTTTGGCAACGGGGAATAACTAATGCTGTCATTGCAAATGTGACACAGTAACTCCCTCAAATCCCTGTCACTCAAGACTTTCTCCCCTCCTTTTTTTACAAACTGTTATGGACTGTGAGATTCTTTCCTGGGGTGTTTGCAGCGTGTGATTTAAACATTTGTTTTCTCATTTCTCACTTCTCAGTGGTAATTAATGGCAAGTACTGCTGTCCAAAGATCTACTTCAACCACCGGTGCTTCTCAGGGCCTTACCTGAACAAAGGCAGGATTGCAGAGCTTCCCCAGTCCGTGGGACCTGGCAACTGTGTTCTGGTGCTGAAGGAGGTGAGCTGGATGGATACACTGCAAAAAAGCAGTGTGTCTTAAACACCAGAGTATCTCTCTAATTACAGATGGGTAATTCAGAAATTTAAGCTGATGATGAGTAAAAAGTGTCTCTTTGCATATAATAAGGTATAAATCATGAATGGTTTTATGAATGGCTGATAAGAGTAAAAGCCTCTCATTTATGTAAGTAACACTCAGCCTTCTACTGCTAAATTTTATTTTCTGTTAAAACAGTATAACCTGTAATTACCACAATCAAAGGAGTTAGTATCTTTTTATAGCTGTAATAAATGTTTCCATTTTAACTAACAGAATTTAGCTGGAGATAATCCCAAAATTCCTTTACGGTTTGCACTGTTGATGGTAAAACAGAGGAAATACAGATTTTCTTAGTCAAAATGGCAAATTATGTTCAGTAATTGGGAAATGAAAAGAGTTGTCTGTGTTTTATAAGTTGGATGCAATTTGCATAGATGAGGTGAAATTACAGTTTGGCTTCTTAATGTAATTGAGAGAGGAGGAAGCCATTCTTTAATGCCAGACAGCTTCTTCTCCAGAAGGTGTTTCACAGCAAATTTACAGATACTTTAATGTAATAATTCTTTTTCTGATATTTCAAAAAAGGTCGTGAGGTGCCTATTATCTGACCTGAGAAAATTTCTCAAGAGATAACTAACTGGATATGCACACTTGAGCTGTCCTCAAGTGATCACTTTCTGTATAAGAATTGGCTCAACATACCTGGAATTTTTACCTTCCTTACCAAGTATCTTAATCGGGAGAGACCTTAAGAAAGTTTTTCTGGCAGACATACTGTAAAATAAGTCTGATTGTCAAGAATCAAGCAGATTATTGAAGAAGGTCCATTTTTGCATGCAGGAAAGTTATGCTATCCTTCCTGCCTGTTTCAGTACTTTTTTCTAAGAGCTGCAGAAGAGCAAATGTGAAATTCTGTGGCAGCTTCATTTAATCTTGAAGGTTTACTCTGCTTCATTGCCTGAAAGCAGTGCACAAATCCTGCTGATGTGAAGGTGCTGAGTGGTGCTGAAAGTTCAGCCAGTTGTATTCATTTCAGTTGTGAGTTTTGCTCACTGTAGGAATCCTAGAAAGAGTTTGGTGCCTGCAGTATATTTAATACTTTTCTTTGATTTCTGGATTGCTGCATTAGTAGCAATGAAACTGGAAATTTGTAATGTCAAGGTTGTTATGCACACAGTTGGGAATGATTTGGAATAAGCACATAGTGAGCATAAAAAGTACAATTAGAGTGCACATTTTGTACTATCCCCCACTAACTACAGGTTATTCACAACTTCCAAGTTACTTTACAGTACCCAAGAAATGATCATTTTATTAAAATACAGACTTTATCATGGTTCATGGAAGCAAAACAGATGAGAGCTTAGGATTCTGCACTATGATTTTGTGGTAAGCAGTAGGTTAGCAGGCAGCAAAATCCTGCAGCATTTTTTGGCACGTCTTCACATGACATACAGTCTTTAAGATAATCGCTCAGATTTAGCCAAGGTTATGCAAGTTTGGGAGCTCTGAGCCCCAGGCATTAATTTAGTGATGTGTAATTCAAGGGCAATGACTTGGAAATTGCTGGGTACACTCGTGACTCTGCAGACAAATTCTGAGGGCTGGGAAGGCCCAAAGTGTCAGCTGCTCTCAGTGTTCGTTTTGGCACTGTCAGGAGGTGTCTGTAATCCTGCTGTGAACGAGTGCTTTGATGCTAGATAATTTGGATGAATAGGAGTAATTTCCTATTCTGCCCTGGCACTTTAAAACAGATTTATTGTACAAATAACTTACACGTGTTTTCTGTTCTTCCCTCCTGCTCTGTAGGTTCTCACTCTGTTGATCAACGCTGCCTACAAACCCAGCCGTGTCCTGCGAGAGCTGCAGCTGGATGAAGAGGCTGCGTGGCATGGTCATGGAGAGACCCTAAAAGCCAAGTAAATTCTTCTCCTCTTCCCTGTCTCGTCAGTCCCAGTAGCTGTTCTCTGCAGTCTGTGCTTTAACTTGCATTTCAGGGAAGGAAAAATCGCTTAGGGCATATTGAGATGCCAACAGACATTAAATGTTCAATTCTTTAGAAATGTCTGTGTGAATTCTGGTGGAGTACATGTGATTTTAATGCTCTGTAATATGGCAGTGTGCTCTGCTACAGGCATGTGGGCAGCTAGAGAACGGTGTGGCACTGGTACAACACTGCACTGGCAGATCTGCTGGTGAGGTTTAAGATTATTTAATTCACCTGAAGATAATTGTCAGTGTTTTAAAGCAGAAACATGTACTGCTTGGGAGGCTTCTCAGGTATTTCCACACCAATTTCTTAGTGGAAAGGGATTCTCCAGAAATAAAGTTAGAAGTTTTGAAATGGCCTGACAAGGATGTCTTTCTGCAGCAGTCTGCCCTAAAGCACTCCCAGTTTTCCTGCTGAGCTTTTTGGGTTGAAGCTTCTTTGCAAGATTACTTTTACAGCTAGGAAAAAAGCAGTGAACGTATTTGCATATATTTGATAAGTCCAGATTCTCTTTTATAGTCTAGGGATGGTTTTGTAATTAGGTCACTGTGTTTGCATATTAGAGATTAGATTTTCCCAATGTGCCACTGCACACTTCCCTACATAATTTTGAACGTGTCAGTAGTTCTTTTGTTGGATCAGTTTCATGTGTAACAAGACACATTTTCATATATTGAAGGATTGCTCTGAATTGGGCAATAGGAAGATGACAAAGGTTAGTGTAAATAGAAGGTGTAGCTGAGAAATAAAGCAAAAATTATTTGTTGAGTTTTGCTGAAGTTGCTGTTTGCTTGCCACAGTAGTGACACCAGGAGTTTCAGACTATGATAATACAGCTGGTTTTTTTGAGGTATTAGCTAGGAACTTGCAGGCCTGAAACATCTCTGGTAGATACCAGCACAGGCTTGTAGCTGTGCTGGGAGAACAAAGCAGAAATGCTGAGCAGCTCTGGCAGATACTGCACAGTGCGGCAGCTCTTTCAGTGTAATGGCAAGGTTGGTGAAGAAAAAGGAATAATTTCTTCATTTAAATCAAAAAGAGCAGTGTGTGGAGTCATGCAAGTGACTGTCCTGGGGAATTATTCAGCAGTTGGACAAAAGCTGATTGGAAATGTGGCAGTGGTCCCCTTCCCTCCATAGGATGAGTACAGAAAGGCTCACCCAAGCTGTCTGCTGTTATCTGAATGAGCTCAGGGGGTGCTCTCAGCCTTGGTTTGAGGAAGCAGCTGTCCGTGTCACAGTGGGCATTTCTGCAGTCCCTTAAAAGCAGAGAGAGAGGAAACTATCCATGACCAAAGAAAACAAAATATCTGAACTCTGGGACAGTCCTCTCAGATGGTGTTTTGTAGTTGTTGATGGGGCAGTGTTGCTGTGTTTGGTACTGCAGCCACCTCTGTGATGATTTTCTTTATCTGGGGATCTGACATAAGAGACAGGAGCTCGTGTTTTCTGGCAATCCATAACGTTCATCACTGCTCATTTTTTCTCAGTTTGATCTCAGTATTCTTGTACACCTTTCAATGAACCTTTTAATCAGAAGATTCATAATTATTGTCAATATGCCAGATACAAAGGCAAGAGCTACCGTGCGACCGTGGAGGTTGTGAGGACGGCAGATCGGGTGGCAGAGTTCTGCAGGAAAACCTGCATCAAGCTGGAATGTTGTCCAAACCTCTTCGGCCCTCAGATGGTGCTGGATAAGTGTTCAGAGAACTGCTCTGTCCTGACAAAGACAAAATACAGTGAGTAGTACCCTGATCTATACCAAGGTGGAGTTTGGAGTGTTATATTTTAGTTCCTTTTGGCTTTCACTCCAGAAGGAGCAGCTTGAGGCCTACAAAATATTCATGTTCCAGTGCGTAGAGCAGAAAAAATTAATTCTGTATTAAGTGATCAAACCATGGCTTAACATTTGTTGAGTGCTTAAAACTTTATCTTTTGAAAACAACTTTTGGGACAAGAACTGATTGATGTTTTAATTTAAGTGGTATTTGCCAGTTTGTTGTGGGGGAAAAAACGCAACATCTGCAAGCTCTTTTCTTAGTTTTCAGGGGTTTTGTAGTCTAGTTTTAACCATTTGACACTGTGAGAACAAACAGTGCATTGAGGCCGTGTTTAAAAACTACGAATCATCATAAAAAGCGACATCAAATTGGACCAAATCTTTGATAATTTTTGTATAAAATAGGATTATTTGGAGGCTTCCCAGAGATGGAGGAAGTAAATCTTTACAGCGCAAACAAAATTGATCAGTAACTCTCGTTCCTTAAACCAAATTGAAGAGGAAAATACAGACATAGTGGTTTTGAAGTTTTGCAGAACTGATTCCTATTGGGATTCCTATTGGGTGTTTATCTTGTACTGATTTCCCAGTCCTGATGAGGAGCAAACATACCAGAATGCACTGAAGGTGCATTTCAACACTGTGCTACTCTCTTCTGTCCTGGCAGCACACTATTATGGAAAGAGGAAAAACAAGCGGATAGGTCGGCCCCCAGGTGGCCACAGCAACCTGGAAGTAGCCATGAAGAAACCAAATAAAAGACGGAAGAGACGAAAACATTTCTTTGTTCATAAGAAAAAACGTTCTTCTACGTCCGTGGATAACACTCCAGCTGGATCTCCCCAGGTAGGACACTGCCAGCAGCACTCAGAGCTGGGGTGTGATCTTTGACTGCTTCATTTGAAGCAGCAGACGTTAGTTCCTTGTAACTTCAGGGTTGCAGCTGCCTTTTTGTCTTCTTTCCTTCAGGGCAGCGGGGCAGAAGAGGAGGATGACCAGGACGAGGTGGATGAAGAGTCTCTGACTGAGGACAGCACCTCGGAGCATCAAGATGAGCTGCTTGAAGAATCAGAGGTGTCAGAGAAGAAATCCCTGTCATCATCTCCCACCCAGAGTGAACTGTCTCATTCCCTGGCTCAGGACCGAGACAAGCGGAAGAGGAAGCTCAGGACCTTTTCCTTTTCTGATGATGAGAATAAACCTCCTTCGCCAAAGGTAACTTGGAGTAGATTTCTGCCCTGGCTTTGCTCCCTGCTGGGCATGCACCAAAATCTTGGGAGTATTACCCGCAGTATCTGTGTTCTCTGTTACCCCATGAAGAGCGTTGTGAAAACTCTACAGAGCAATTCAAATCCATGACATTAGTTGTGGTTGTGTCATAGGACTGTAATGAAGACTATAAGCATATGTGATATTTTGGGAATTCTTTTGGCTTGTCTAGGACATAAAGATGGAAGTTGCTGAAAAGCTGCAGCTGGACAGTAACCCTCTGGAATGGAGCGTGGCCGATGTGGTACGATTCCTCAAATCCACCGACTGTGCTCCGCTGGCGAGGATTTTCCTTGATCAGGTGTCGTTTTCTGTCTGTTAACTGTTGAACCTGTCGCTTAGCTTCTTATCCTCTAAGGAGTCAGAAAAAGAATTATTTTTAATAGGTTTCTGAGGAAACAAACACTTGTGAAACCTGCACCAGCTTGAGAGAGGAGAGTTCAGGGAACCACCAGAGCTTTCCAGGTTTCTCACTGCTGGGGGGAGGATATTTTGTTCTGCGGGGCATCTGAATCCTAAACCTACAAATAATGCCTACAACAAAGCACCGTGACAAGAATCAACATTTTATTTGCATCTTGGTTAAAATTTGCCATAAAACCAGTGTCCATTAAAACTGTCCTGTTAGAACTAATGGTTAGGGTGGTTTGTGGTGCATGTTCCAGATATACTTCATCTTGTGGAACCTCTGTTTCTTTAGAAAGATGCAGTGGTTGGTTAAAATCGCTTTCTGCATCAAATTCCCTTGGTTTCTCTTGTTGGGTTGTATTTTTTACACTAGAATCTCCTGAGAGTCTGTGGATTTGAGCTGGCATTTTTAAGAAAGGAGTTAATTTTTTGTGTGTGAGAGAGATTTCTAAGCTGCCTGGGGGAGCGTGAAAGAAACACCTAATTCACAAATGGTCGCAAATCTAAAATTACAGCAAATCAAAGCTGAAGGAGCAGGGAGAATAACAACAAAGTCACTATGGAATTTTTGTCTTCTGACAGGAAATCGATGGCCAGGCACTGCTGCTGCTGACCCTGCCCACTGTTCAGGAGTGCATGGACTTGAAGCTTGGGCCAGCTATTAAACTCTGCCATCACATTGAGAGGGTCAAACTTGCCTTCTACCAGCAGTTTGCAAACTGAGGAGCAGCCAAGTTGAAGTGGACCTTTGAAGCACAACTACAAAAACATGCTCCTTCCTCTCCAGCAAGTAAAGCCAAATGAACTTAAACTGAGGCCCTGGTGACCTAAAAGTGTGTGTCAGCCTCAATTTTTTCTATTTCAACAGAAGGAAGACAACATCTGGAGCAAAATGCCAATGCAAACACAGGAGCTACTCTACCAGCTGCCAGCTCGGGAACACAATAGTCTCTTGCCCTATGGTTCCCTTTTTTTAATGTATTTTTTAATGATTACAGAAAAGTCTTCTCTTGTGGGAAATGACATTTCAATAGTTCTGTCAGCACGGAACTTTAAAAGGAGAAACGGATCCTGTTTACGTTCGCATGTAGGCTGCCAGAAATAACCTTTCTGTTCCTGATGTTTCACAGAATCCCCTTCCCTCCCTGTGGATGAACACTTGCTTTACCACAGCACTGACTTTGGAATGTGTCCTTTGCACATTCGTGTGTTAACGTTGAGATTTTTAACGAATTTGTTCATTGTTAGGACAACAATGTGGCCACAGGGTTCTGAATGTACAGTATAGCAAGAGTGTGGTTCCTTTTGAAGTTGTTTTTTGTTGTTGTTGTTTATTTTGGTTTGTTTCGATGTTGTTGGTTTTGCTTTTGTTTTTACTACCTCTGTAGCCTGAACAGTAGGAGCGATGAATGAACTAAAAAGGGAGGGAACTGCTCTTTCTGGACGCGTGGTCCGTGGCCGCACAGCACTCTCGCTTCCGTGGGCACGTCCAGAGTGCAAACCAATGTCAGCACACAGAGCTTCTGTTCCAAAGCTTTAGCTGAAACTTCTGTAGGCATAACCTGGATGTTTCCTTTTTTCAGATGTCGGAAAACTTAATTATTTTGCACTTCTCTTACAGGCATAAGGTAGGACATAGGGAAGGAAAGAGAAAGTGCCTCTGCATTTTCTATTATTGGGTTGTCAGATTTTTAAATTTTTCTTTATTGTATGAAGTTATTTCCTTTTTCTTCTAGCAGACAATTGGGCCATGTACATAGAGCGTGTCAGCAGACTTTTGCTTTGCTACCTGAACACCTGTTTAGAGAATACACTAAGGAAACTGCAATCAGTAGAAGACTGCAACATAGCCCTGCCAGTGTTTGCATTCTGGAAACTCTTATGAGCTTGACTTTGTATTTTTAACTATCTACAGATGCTCAGGATCAGACTTGATGAAAATTTGGTGGGTTGGCAGGGGATTTGTGTGCTTTTATTACAGAAAAGGAAAAGGACCAGTGGGACATCTTAGTTCCATCAGTAGACTCACAGTAGGATGAACTGCTGATTTTAATTTTCCAGGGTAATAAAACCCAATCACTTGCTGTAGGCCAGTGCTTTACACTTTGAGTAACAGGGCTTACGTTACTTTCCATTAAAGGTGTGGGGAAACTCACATCAGGCTCAAGATCTGTATCAAATAAGGATTGAGTTTCAGCTGCCTTGCATTCATTCACTCTGCCTGGTCTCAGAGTGTTTGCAGGAGCAGAGGCAGGAGCTGGCAGTGTGCAGCTCTACTCCTGTATGTCCTGTTCAAATCCATCTCTGCAGGAAGCCCTTGGCCTACAAATGGGTTTGAGTTGGAAAGGTGCTCGCTGCAGGAATGGGTTTAGGAAAGATGCAGTTACTGAGTTCTGATGAACTGGGTTACTCTGGTCAGATGGAACCATTCAAGTGTCCCTTAGGCCCAGTGTGACTGGCCATTCCAAAGCTGTGAGCTGCAGGATTCAGCAAGGATGTGGTCTGGAGGCTGAGAGCTGAGTTGGCACAGCCCGTGACTCTTACCTGCCCACGCTGGTGTTGAGGGGGAGCTGCCTCCCATGAAAACTGCTGGCACTAAGCAGAGCTCAGTAACTGGGGGTTGTTTCTTTGGCCCCTTAGAATAACTGCCTAGTTAAGAACTATTCACACAATTATTAAAATCAGAAATTTTTTTTCATTCCAGAATCAAAATGTAAATGTCAGACTATGTATTAGCTGAATATTCCTGAGGGAGGGCAGTGTGTAGCTAGGACAATTTTTCTCCCACGTTGTAAGCAGAGTATGAAGACACAATTAAATTGAAATCAGTGTCCCTTTTTCCTCCTTACACCAGATATGTGGCCAATAAATGGATGTTTTGGCTCTTCATATTGTGCTTAGATCATTTGCCTGTAATCCAGTCCCTTAGGACAAACTCATTCATAAGCCATTAGGCCTGAAAAAATTCCTAAAGAAACACTGCTGCTTTACTGTCAGCAGCTTGGTCTTGAAAAATTTGACCAGTAGAGAACTTCTGGGCTGGAAGATGATGCTTCTGGGTCAGTGCAGTAGAATTCCCAGAGTTCTGTTGTCCTGATGTCCAGCAGGATTGACCTGCCTAGCCAAAAGATGTTGCTCCCCCCTTTCCCCATAGACAGATAGATGTCTTTTTAAGTCATTGTCAGGAGAGAGCAGAACTGAACGTGTAATTTAGTGAACCTGTTAGCATGGTGCCTGGGGTTTTAAATACAAATGTCATACTTCCTTTCCTCAGTAAATAAAGCAGTCAGCAGTTTCAGCCGTTAGTGGGATACTTACTGGTCACCTTTGGCATGTTTTATAGGCTGGATTTTTCTGCCTTGTTTTGGGAGGCACTGACAGTCTGGTCCCAATGGGATCTATTTTTGTTGAGATTTTTCAAAAGGAATGTTTTCATTATTTGTGAAATGTTTTTATGCTGCACACGGGTACTGTACACTCTGTTTCCTGGAAAAAAAAAAATGCACTCTGTTTTATTGCTGGATTTAAAAGGGATAATTGGGGCTTTATCTTGATGGATGGCGTTTCTACTTGACTCTGTTTCAAGTTCCTCTTTCTCTGTGCGTGGCAGATGACACAACTGCACTTACTCGTTCATCTTACTCCAGTACAACTTCAAATGAGCTCACGTCCTGCTTTAGTCACTGTTTCTTCAAAACTGGATTTTGTGTAGCTGGTGGCCGAGTCTTGGATTTGAGTGACAGCAGTGTTTCACCATCAGAAATTGCTGGGGCTGCGGTAATCTAGGGTTCAGGGGTTTGTGCTGTCCTCTAGCACGGCATTCACCATGCAGTACAACAAAGCCAGAGTCCAGGAGGAAGGCACTGATGTCCTACAAATGTCTCCAGTACAAGCAGATGAACTCTCCACTGAGCCTCATGTACTGTTGATGTGGCTGGTAACAGGAGTCTACCCTTGGCTTGACTCACTGAGGGTTTGTGTTCTTGCTTGTCGTATTTTCATATGCACTGTGCAGTCCTGGGTTTGCACATCATAGCTTTAGAAACCTGGTGGTGCCACTTTTACTGTGCTAAGCTTAGCCTTGTTAGGTGGGAAGATTTTGTTCGGTCACTGTTGTGTGCTTTCTGCACCAACCCGAGGATTCTGTAACGGAGAAGTATTTGGCCTCCAAAAATGCCATGGATGTTTAATGGTGGTAGAATTATCCCCAAAGCACAAGCAGCTTGCAGTCTGTCCTAAACTGAAAGCAGTTCTTCCAGGAGAGGAGAGGTACAGCACTGATCTTGGTGAATGAAGACTACTTTTTTTCCTAACTCTAAACATTTCTGAAAGTTCCTCTTTGAGGAATTAAATAAAAGGCAGATGAGTTTCTGTATTGTATAGAACTCCGGGAGTGTTTGCAGTCTCTCCTGGGATTAATGGAAACAGTAGATACAGAGTTCAGGAGTGGTTTAAAGATTACATTTTCTATCACAACTTTTAGCAGTATTTTATTGTTGTTTTAGGATTTGCTAGTGTTTGTTCTTTATTCCAGTGATGCTTTAAAGGAGGGAAGGAGTATTTAGCTGCTAGGTCCACAGAAGTGTAAATATATTTACAGTCGATTGGACTGAGCACTCCATTCTTCTGTCTGAAGTACAAAGCCTTGGTACTTCGTTAGCAGAAAGCCCAGTGGCTTGTGAGATTTTTGAATGTAATGGGATAGGCTTCAAAACTATCGAGCTCGAGTTGGAGACTGGATACCTTTGGACCAAATGTGTTGTTACTAGATGAAGTAGCCTTACCAGAAAGCCAAAAATATGATCCTGTACAAAGCTACTCCTTAACCAGACCTGTCACAAAGTGTCAGCCTGGTTACTGCCTACTGTGAGCTCCGATTACCTAAAAGTAACTAAGCACAAAGACATAGGCTGGGTCAGGAGACTTCAGATGGAGGATGAAGGCTCCCCTTCCAAGGGACTGTGTGCTGACCCCGTGTTTCAGAGTGCTGCCACCCTTCCCCAAACATGCATGTAGCCTTGTTTTCAAAGGCAGCCTTTTGGGTGAAGGACTGCCGTGGCACTTGGAAACAGCAGAGATGAGAAGCCTCTTTTATTGTTGTAAAACCAAAATACCAATCTGTACAAAACACAAGGAGAATGAGTTAAGGTTAGTGATGCTTGGTCATTTGTAGCTTCCTCAGCGTGGCATCTGTTCTGAAATGCACCAGACATGCAAGGGGACTTCTGATGAGAAGACAAAGTTGCTCTGTTCAGGTGCCCAGCCAGCTGTGTTTGGCTCAGCTTTAAGCCGTGGAAGCGAGCGGGTCTTGCGCTGGCCAGGTTCCAAGGCAGTGGCTCTGAGTGACTTAGCACAAAGAGAGGGACCCCTGGCCTGGCACAGACAGGGGAGCAGCCCTGGGGCTCTGGCACAGCCCATGGCACGGGGTCAACACTGAGCTCTGGGCAACAAGGAACTCGCCCACTCTGAAAGTTGTTGAGCACCAGTTTCCGAGAAACCTCATGGCAAAACAAACAACAAAAAAATCTGGAGGTGTCATGTTTCTCCTCTCCTTTTTAATTTTTTGGGGTTTTTTTGTAATTTCTGTTTAAATTAAATTTAAAATAATCTCTATAGACAATCAGAGGTCTTCTAGGAGTCTCTACCCCAAAGGGTGCCAACTCCATACCTGTGGGCCTCTTTCTTATACTAACTCATTGGAACTGATGCACTTTTCCTGTATTTTGCCTTTTTTAATTAGCTGCTTGTTCTTAAACAAAGATTTAAATGCATATTGTGTTGTGTCCCTTCTGCTTGTTTTATCTTTCTTTAATTTTTAAAGAAAATATATATATGCAGTGAGACTGAAGTACTACATGGAAGAGAAACATGCACAAGAAAATATGCCTATTAAGTCCCACCATTGTTTGAGCAGGTGTAACAATTTAATCAAAGGGTTTTTTAAAAAAATATTTTGGATGGATATTTTACTTGTTTTGTCTGTAAATAGTGTACAAAAGTTTGTGTTATATGACAGTTTTAAGTGGTTGTAAGAAAATTAAAAAAGATACTTAAACTGTTACTGATGGATTTGGTATTAATATTCTTGCAAATACTGCTGCTGCCCATGAGCAATTTTCCATCTTGGAAAACTGTGTAAAGCTGTCTGGCATGTTCCATCACTTGCCTAAAAGATAAATGCAAGCCACATAAATACCACTTGGAGAGGGTTCTCGTTTAAGGGCTCGATTGGGTTTATTCAGTTCCCTCAAATGCAGGAGTCCTTTTTGTGGCAATGAGGAACAAAGCGACAGGGACCCCCTTGTGCATCTGAAGGAGATCCCCTTGTTGTAGAAATCACTTTAAATAGCACAACCCCATATCCCACAGCTCTTTATCCAAGCTCCTTCTGAGGTAACGGGTTTTGTTTCACAGGGTGCTGAATCCAATTAATACACAGGAGCTGAGGACAGGACCTACAAGGTGAAGTAATTTTATTTTATTGCCTTATTTGAACCTTGGAAGCTGCTTGATACAGTCCACTGCAAACCTTGCAGGTGCTGCAGCTCCTGCTGGATGGTTTTGTGAAGGCTAGCAAGCTGAAATTTTAAAACAGCCTGGCTCTGCTTCCTCTAAATCCACAGGATGTTTCAGAAACAACTTTGCTTTGCAAAGTTCTTGTTTCCTTACTTGGCATTCCAACAGATTGTACTCAGCACTTGTTTCTTGGCTGCACTTCAGTTACCTTGAGCTGATTTTACACTGGGTGCAGAAAATGCATAGGAGTGGGATGAAACTGATTTGCTTAACACTGCCTTTAGACCTCTATAAATATGTAGGATTTAACATAAATCTACTTGCCTTCCCAGAGCACTCTCTGCTTGAGCAAAATCTGAAGGCTTGTGAATAGTACATAGCAGGAGGCAGTGATTTTGTCTGTCACAGGTTTCAGAAGGGCTTAGAGGAGTCATGAGGAGATGAAACCCTTGAAGAGGTATTTTGGGGGAATGATCTTGTTTGAAGTATGGAATATGGAGTAACATGAGGCATAAGCCCTTTGAGTTATGTTTGCAGACTCGTGTCTGAAACATAGGTTTTGTGTGTAAATAACATTAGGCAAGTCTTTAACCAGTACTGGAGTCCAGGCCAGGTACGTGTGTGGATGCCTACAGTTCAGCAGCAGCTGCAATACCTAAAAAACCACTCTGGGCCACAAGCAAATAGGTCAAGTCCAGGCTGCAAATGCAGTGCTTGGTGGCTGTTACCCCTGTGTGCAAGGAGGAGAAAAATCAACCTGCTTTGGTCTGTGTCTTTTCTGTTAGATCAGTGTTTGCTTTCTTGAGCTCTTGCTTTTGGCAGCTCAGAGCAGAAGAGTGTTGACCTGAGGCCAGAGGCACTGGACAGAGCATTTTGGCTGTGTGCTGTCTAGGTAGAGAGCTGAGAGTATTTCTTTTAGTAGCTACAACTTCCAGACGTTTATGACACAGCCTAAAAGTCAGAAAAATCACTGTCATGTGCCAGTGTTTGTTTGGCATCACCTGCCAGGAAGGAGAGTCACGTAGGTAGGATTGCAATGTAGACACAACAGATGTTATTTAAAGAACTATTGATTCATGTGCTTGGCATTGCTTTCTGATAGACTTAAATATGTGCTTTCTGGGTCATATTTGTAAGTGAATTCATATTTAGACAGAGATTTTAAATTATTTTTAAAAATTAGAGAAATTGTGTAAGAAAGCAATGCAATGCAACATTACCTGGGTTGATCCCACACTTAAAAAAAAAAAAAAAAAAAAAAAAAAAAAAAAAAAACAAAACTTTATGAAATTCTNATGCAGTTCTGGCTGGTGAGGATGAAGAGGAGTACAGCACAAGGGGCCCGGTCAAGGCTCGCTGGTCAGCAAGTCCAGTTTCACTGTGTTCCAGATGGAAATGCTGACATGTTTTGTTCCATCCATTGGGCCGGGGGTTGCCCTTTATAAAGAATGAAACATTTGTGCTAAAGAACCAGGCCCTACTTCCCTTTTTCTAGGGCGAGAGCAGTGAGTGCCTGACTCTATAATGCGGTCCGGGCTATAAGCACAGCCTCGGCTGCTGCGCTTCTGACCCGGGCATTCCTCGGGGCTGTGCTGCGCTTTAGAAGCGGGGGTGGATGCTGGAGCCAGCCGGCGTTTGGCAGCTGCCCGCAGCACCGGTCCCCCCTCAGCCGGCTGTGCCCGAGCGCGGCGGGCAGCCCTGGCGCTGAGCCCCCG
>VWZN01012214.1:72037-110571 GCA_013396955.1 Regulus satrapa
GCCGCGCCGGGAAGGGCCGGGCTGTCCCGGGCTCCCGGCCGGGGAGCGCTCGCAAGGGCCGCGGCGGCCTCGGGGTTGCAGCCGCCGGCGCCGCTTTGTGGGTGCCGGCTGAGCTGGAGGACCGTGCGGGGAGGCCTCAGAGGCGGTGGCTCGAGTCCTTTCGCTTTCTTAAACTTGCCTTCCTAACGCTCGTACCCGTGCCGGTGGAATTGCTTGGGTGGGTGTGTGTGTGTTGTGCCTGGAACGCTGCCAGCAGGAGGAGGTGGTGTGTGCGGAGCCGCTCGGGTTTGGGATGCACAGGAGTCACGGGTTTCGGCTGCTGGGTTTTTACTGCAGGTGCACCTTGTCATGTTTCAGCAGCAAAGTCACCTCCTTTCGGTCGTGCCTCGCTTCCCTGGAGGGCCTGGGAGCTGTGTGGCCGCTGACAGGGCTCGGCCGATGGCAGCAGCTCCTCCCGCTGCTCGCTGATTGTGGTGGAAAGGCAAGGACGGTCCCTGCCAGCTCCAGCCCTGGGGTGAGCGAGTCACAACAACTGCAGCAGTTCTGGTGGGTTCGTCTCTATCCCGTGGTCTAGTTCGTGTCCTTTGGGTGGAGGAGTGGAAAAGAAGCCCAGTGCCATTACACGGCTGGCTGTGACCTTGCTGGTAGCAAAAAGTGGGAGAGGAAAAAAAGATCATCAGGGACATGTTTTACAGTTTGTTCTAAAGACTAAGATCCTGTTTACATTAGAACTGCCCTGATGCCATTTCCTGCTGCTGTTGCATGCCTTGGTGTCTCTGTCACTATTAACAATTACATTGCTCTTCTAAAAGCTATGTGTGTAGCTGTCATCCTGTGGCTGAAGGGCAACAGTAATCAGCAGCGTAGTGTTTGGTCAGGGACAGCAGCCTCGTAATTAGAAGTTTTAGCAGTTTCCAAACAGAAGTACCTCTGTGTCAGAAGGTGATGAGTTCACAGTGTTTGTTTTAGCTTTAAGGGGTACAAATAGGTAATTCTTATGGATTTGGCATCAAAAGATGAAGAACTACAGATGTCAGGGTGGTATTTTTTTTTCTGGAAATAGTATATGCATATTACAGTAACACTAGACTAAGTGAAAAAGTGAATCTAAAAAGTAGGGACTAGAAAAATGCAAACCTTGTTGTTGGCTGCACTTTGTGACTTGGGTTAGGGACAGTTAAACCATGAACTGGGAGGAGACTGTTGATGCAGTTGTGGCAGAAGGGAGTGGAAGGAAGGCGGTGTAGGGGTGAGAAAGGAGTCTGTGTCCAAAGCAGACCAGAGCAAAAACGTAGCAACTTAGCACTCTTAAAAAGTGCATCTGTTCAACAGCAGGGGATAGGTTTGTTTGTCCCAGCTTCTCCAGCCACGCTCTCTTCCCAGAGGTATTTTGTGCCTCTCCCTGAGCAGGAGAAGCTGGTGATGCCACGTGGGCCTGTTGCACTGGTACAGGAGCAGCTCTCTCTCTCTGTTAGGGGCTGCTTTGTGCAAAAATGCTGTTTGGCTGATAGCTTTCTCTGAATGTTTCTATCCACCAGCATCGTGAAGTCACCCAGGACAGCTTTTTATGTCATATGCAAAACACCCGGTGAGTTGTTCCAAACCCTTTAAAGTTTCTCCAGTAAATAGGAGTTGTCGTGACATAAGGTGTGACAGAAAAGCAGGAACTTGTGGCTGAGAAAGGAGGGAGAGCGTGACCTCTGGCAGCACCCACGCAGCTGTTCCTGCGCCCGGGCTGCAGGGGTGGCACAGCTGCTGGAGCTGCAGCGCAGGGCTGGCTGCACTGAAGCTGGAGCAGCTCTGGTCCTGGAGCTGTCTGACCAGAGAGGTGCTGGCACTGAGGGACAAACAAAGTGGCTGCAGGCAGGGGATGCTTGAGATCTGTGACTGCAGGCAGGCCCCTTTGGGCAGCAGTAATTCTCTGTGTGCAGCTGTATCATTTCTCCAGGCTCGTCTTACCTGTGATTGTCAGGTATTTAAATTTAATAAGGAGGAAGTGACTTTTCTTCTTTTTTTTTTTTTTAATTTTTTTTAAGGAAACTCTAGGAGATGTTCTAATACTTTAGTTGTGATTAATGGGACTGAACCCTCTGTAGTAAAATAAATTAAAGTAATGGCACCAGAGATACATTGCACAATTGCTCTTTGAATTGCATAGAAACCTTCTTTCTTTGAAAAATATTCAATTTGACAGGTAAAGAATAAGAAATTTTGCTAAGTGGCTAAATCAAAGGCTGACCCAGACGTGCCCTTTCCTAGATAAATTTTACATGCTTGCAGTCAGTGGAAAAAAAGAAAAATATTTTTAACTTAAACTGTAAGAGAAGAAGGACCTTTTCTGTACCTCACTGCTGGGTGTTCACCTACAAAGAACTGAAGCACTGTTCTGAAAGCAAAATTACTTCAGATCTGACACTCCAGCGTGCCACCTTTTAGTTCATTTGCTGTTCATCACCCCGCTCAGTTGCTGTAAAGCTGTGCTGTCAGCTGACCTGCCAGTGGCATCGTTCAGGTTTCACATTTGAAGGGCTAAAAGGTGTTAAATGTCAGGGTTTTAGTTTGTGGAAGGGGTGGTGGCTCTCTGCCAGGGCGAGTGTGGGAAGTGCCCTCTGAGACTGGCAGGAAAGGTTTTACCCCCTGCCTGGTGTGTTCCCTCACTGCTGAATGGGCACAGCCAAGAAGTCACAGGAACGGGGAACTTCTCGCTTTGGGCTGACAAAACGTTCACTTGAAATTAATTCCTCAGTTTCCTTTTCATTGCAGCTCTTGACTCCCTGTTCTGTCACACGGGGAATGAGGATCAGTTTCACTCACTCACCCCACCTTACCATTTAAATGAATTACTTCCTTCTGGGTTTTTCCAGCTGCAGATAGAACCTATCCCAACCCCTTAACCTTTTCCTTGTGGAAGGTGCTTTAGCTAGTGATCATCTCCTGTGTTTTTATGGGAGCTTCCCCATCTCCCTTAAGAGTAGAAGTTTACGTGTGGTTATCGTTGTCAATTAAGGCCTCACAAATCCACTCCTTAGTCTCTCTGATTCCAAATGGTACCCTGCTGTTCTCGATGTGAAACGTATGCAGGGAGGTCCTTTTCTGCTGTCTGAATCAATAGTGAATTTACTTAATACTATCAGAGCCCACCTGTGTTGCATTTAATTACTGTGAATTAATTTTACTGTTCAGCTGTGAGGCTAAAGATGTGTGAAACAGTTTCACCCAGACGCTGCAGAAGTTCCAGTACAGGAAAAGCTGAACTAAAGTTGGGTGAGACGACTTCTCCTGGGTCTCTGCTGACCCAGGGAGGCTCTTGCTCCCTATCCAGGGGAGCTAACTGATGAGGAAACACCTCCTGATGGCCAGTCTGCTTGGACTGGACACTGATCACTAACTCTCAAGCCTGTTAGCCTGAGGGTTTAAAGTGTATTTTGTTCTTGTGCCTCCTACCTTACATGTAGATTTAGTTTTTTACCCTGGTTTATTGAAGCCAAGCCACTTCATAATAGGAAGTCTTAATGACTTTCCCTTGAGGGAAGAAATGTGTGTTTATGCTACAGGTCACTAAGCCAGAGATAATACTTGTTCAAAGTTTGCTGCTTATATTTGTGTCTTATTTCATAGCATCTGGATTTAAAAGGATGGCTTTGCTCCTGAGGTGTTGGAGGTTCCTTGGTGCAATGTCTGTGTTTATTTCCTGATGCCGCAGAGCAGGTTTGAAATACTTTATATAGTAGCATGTGTTCTGGCTGTGACTGCAAGCACCTTCTGAGCATTCTGTGCTGGGGCTTGCCTTGGTGGTGAACGATGAGAGGGGGGTGCTGGCACAGCATTCTCACACACATATGACATTAAGTGTAGGTTTAAATAACTCCATTTTTATTACCCAAATCTGGGAAAGGCGTGGGGAAAAAATCCACTGGCCATCCCCTTACCCTGTCTGACAAACTGTTTAAAGTAGTTTATTTACTAAGCTTGTTTGTCAGAAGATTGGTACCTTGGGGCAGTGTTTGTTTTGGGCTACTTAGGAATGGCTGAGAAATCAGATGTGAGTTGTATTGATGAATTATTGAAATAGAGGAGTCAGTCCTTCTCTGCAGGTGAAAGGGTTGTGTCTGTCTGTGAGGAAAATATAAATACACTGTAAAGGAGACTGGGGTGTGGGAGTGTGTTCCCTTTTTATGGCCTTGTTACAGCTTGTGTCTGTGCTCGGGCTGAGAAGGGTTTACAAAAGTGGAAGGATTGGATACAGGTGCAGTGAATAACTGAGTAGGTGGGTTTGCAGTTGAGAGTCACGGGTGAAACCAAAAGAAACTATTCTAATAAAACATCCTGTATGTACTGTAAGGTGCTCTCTTTGCTTACAGTGCTTTAAAGGAAATACCTTAAAAACTCCATCCCTAATGGCAGTGAACTTTACAGCAAGGTTTTCCCACCTGAAAAGCTGTCCAAGAAGAAGGAATGCTTCTTCACACAATAAGCTATTTTAGTAGGTAATTTAGTAGATTTTGAAATGCCCTAGCAAAGATGTGCTTTCCGGAGGAATTATTTCATATTTACATGAAGGTAAGGGAGTAATTTTATGGGAATAATGTTCTGGGGAGAAGAAATTAAAGGTAATTCCAGTTGCCTTTAACAAAAAAGTGTAAAATAAGCTATTGGATGCAAAAGGTCTAAACCATATGATTTAGTTGTTTTCTGTTGCAATTTTCTTTCTGCTTGAGCAGGCTTAGAAAATATGAAAATTTGGCAGCCTGTAACAGCAGTGGAATACAGACCTCTGAGTAACAGCAACTAGTTTATTCTGCACGGCATTTCCCGAGATGCTGGGCAGTGGCCTGCTAGCTGTATTAATAAAAGCATTTCTTCCAGAAGTTTCGTGTTATTCTGACTGGCCAGGTCCCGCGGAAGGGGCGCTCATTTCTGTGCCCGGCAGTGAGCTGGAGCAGCCCTCGGGGGCTGTCCCTGTGCGGGATGCGCTGCTGGGCTGCGCTCCAAGGGAGGCTTGGGAGAGGCGCCCGCAGCTCCTCCCGGGGGAGCGGGGCAGGACCCTGGAGAGCTCCGGGGTGCCGAGGTAGGAACAGCTGCTGCTCCCTTCCTCCTGCCGCCCTTCCCCTGGCCATTAGCGACCGTGGGGATCGCGGGAGCGGCTGCTGTGGAGGTGAAGTGTCTGCTTGTAGCTGCAGGACTCGGAAAAGCCCTCTGAGGTCACTTCGGTCACGGGCGAGTAAATTGTGCCTCACAATGGCCCAGTGTTTCCTTATCCGCAGCTGGGGAGGTTTCGCTTGCAGCCGTGCTTGTTTGTTTTAAATAAATCATCAGCCCTTCCACTGCCTCTGTGACATCCTGAGCCGTGCCTGAGACAAATAGGAAAGATGCACCATGAGCTGTAGCAGAGAGAAGAAATCCAATCCTGGCTAAATTAGCAGAGGAAATTACTTTCTTTTACCATGCTAATATTGTATTACTCTTTAACATATGAAACATCTACGTGGAATAAGTTCCATCCATTGTGAATTCCGGAAAAAGGCAAATCTTACTGATGAATTTCATGCGGTACGAAAGCATGTAATAAGAGGATCAGCTGACCCTTTTTAAGCAAAGGAAATAACCTGTTTTTTAAATAAAAACCGCTTGCCAGCAGAATAAAAAATTCTTAGTTGCCATGGACTGTAATAGCACTTTATTGGTCCCCATGTCCTGATGATGTCGGGTTATTAATATTTTAGTGTCACTAGCCATCCTTGAAACACCATGCCAGTAAAAGTTAAGACAAGGAAAATAAGGCACCAATTTAGACAAATCATCTGCAATCTCTCTTTTCATTAGGTCTTGCTGGCTCAGAAAGTGTTACATTTCCTTATTACTCAGCTGATTGCTGGATGTAGTTGTAGGCCCCATAATAAGATTGTTCTAAGTATAATTACACATGTCATTCACATTATGAAATGTTTAGGAAAAAGGATAAGTTACGTTGACATTTGTAAACTATTAAAATGATAAATTATCCAGGAACTCTGAAGCTGTGTTTAATTAGGATGAACTTCTGGTCTGTTAGCTAGACTGGTGTTTAACTCTGAAGTGCGTAGTGAATGTCTTCTTGACTGGTGTTTTATAATTAAATCTGTAAGGAACTGATTTGTACAGACACACAGGGTGCAGTTTTGCGTTCTGTGGTGATATTAATTTCATGGTTAATGAAGTTTGCATTCTTAAAGTGGTATTTAACAAGGTCTTATCTGTGTGGATTTTGTTGATGAAGTGAAAAATCAGGTCTGCTTTCTCATGCCTGCTGGTAGGAAACGCTTTGCATTCTCAAAGGTTTCTTCATCTCAGCAAAATTTATTCCCTGTGAAACTCAGTTTGTTACATCTCTGGCAGACTGAATAGAAGCTCGGAGCTTGTGTGAGTCTGCCTTTGCAGGTGGGGTGGTGTGGGCATGAGGTTTTAGGGTTTAGTCAGGAATAACTAAACCTATTCACCGTGGTGGTCATGATACTGAGGACCTGCTTTTCTGCACTTACCATGAATCACACCTTCTGTATGTATTTGTTGTCATAACCTCATGCATATGTTGTCATATGCGAGGAAGGTGGAGAATGAAAATGAGCTAAAATGGATTTACAGTTCAGATTCCTCATAGTTAGTTCCCTGTTCAAGGTTCAGATTTCGTAGTTCCAGGTGTGAGCTAGTTTACAGACATGCAGAGCTACAGCAGGGGAAAGTTGTGTCAAAGAGTTCACTAAACTTGGTTTTTTTCTGGGTTTAATCATGTTTTTTCTTCTAAATGTTGCACCTTTTTTTAAAATAATGATCAAACATGGTTTTGTAATTCAATAAGTTTTGGTAGGGTTTGGGTCATTTTGTCTTCTGTCAGGTTTTTGGCTACCCCAGGTTCGAAGAGGAGGATTAACACATGTTGGCTTGCCGGAGAGAAGAGGAGAACTGTGCCACAGCTGCTTGTTTTATCTGCTGGTGGGACAGTAACGAGCTGGTCTGGCAGCTGCAGAGTGCTCAGGATATGAAGATTTGTGACAAGGAGTTTATTTGGGTGCTGCTTCTCTCTGAGAGGTTTCTCCCCTGCTCCACTGACACTGTGAAAGGGATGAACCAATGAACTAACTACAGATAAGGTTCACCACAGCAATCTTGGACAGTCTGGCCAGTCCCCTTGAGAAAGTTCTTTACTTACAGAAACAACCTTTGCTTGCTTTCTCTTGTTTCACTGTGATTTTTTTTTCTCCATTTCTCAAAAATTCAGGGTTTTTCCATGGAACAAAAATTACTTTTAAATTACATTAAGTTTTTCACAACTACCAGCATATATCCTGTGTCTATAATAATTTTTGAAGATGCTATGCTGTAAGATTTTAATTCCTTTTTAGAATAATTGCCTTTACTTCCTTCCTGGTACAGCTGCTCTTCGATCTCTTCCAGCACAGCTTCCTTGCCTTGAGGCAGGTGATGTGATTAACAGCCTATATTATTTCATATACATAGGACTTAAATGCTTTCTTTGGAAGGTAATTGTAATGTTAGAAGATGAAATAGTCTAAGGAGTTTTAAAATTATTGGGGGGGGATGGACAGAGAAATTAAAAATTATGGGGGAAGCTCCACCCTTCCACCCTCTTCCATCCAATCTTAAAACCTTGAGTTACTTACAGCAGGATGTTTTCAGTGCTGGCCTTAGGTTTTGGTGGTGTTAGGGAGTAAGAAGCCTTTTTCAAGTGGGAATTGTTACACGATTTCATAAATTTAATTTATGAAGTGTATACCTAGTTGTTAGATGCATTATATCAAAAAAGTCTGCATAATTGGCCTCTGACTCTCCTTTCATGGTATTTGAACTTGTGCAGAGAGGATCTGTGAAAGTAGGTTGTGTATCTTTCGCTCTTTTTAAAATGGTGTTGTATGAAATGCCTGTCTCGCAGTTCAGCACTCTGGTAGTTCCAGCCTAGGAAGACTGAATCGGGTAAGCTGGTTCTTTAGAATTTCAGTGGCCTCTGAAAATACAGTTTACACCTAGCTTTGGCCTCCTTGATTTAACATTTTTACTGTTGTATAATTTTTACAAAACTTTTTTGACGGAAGTTTTACGGTTGTCCTCTTACATCCTTTTTGTATCCAAACTTACATTTCAGGTTTGCTTTCTGCTTTTAAAACCGCTGCAGTTTCTGCCTTATTTAATATTTTAATGAATGGTGATTGAGTTTGGAGCTGTGCTTTGGCAGTTCTGCCCATTCCCAAGAGCTGATTTAAAACAAGCAGCTTGAATGACTTAAAGTTCATTGATATCTGTTGTCACACTAATAACGTTCAGAAAGCTTCATGTATTATTGAGTGATCTTGTGAATGCTCTACGTGAAAATGGTGTTGTGAATCGTAAATTGCTGCTTAGTGCACATTAATATGGATTGATTCTATTTGTTTTGTACTAAATAATTCATGTTTCCCAAATGGTTCTGACTTCTAACAGAGAAAAAAAATCCCCTTGAACACAGCAGACTGTGTTTTTCAGTCTTCACTGGGTGCTTGTATAGCATGACAGGAATGGCAGAGGTGTTTTTATAGCAACCTTGCTTTTTCATTTGGTAATTGTTTAATGATACCTGGTTCAGAGTACAAAAGTGTACAGTGCAGGAGGGATCTGTATCAACTTTCTAAAGCCAATCTCACAGGCATTTTCACTGGAAGCTTAGATTTGCTTTGTTTTAACTATCTAATACCTGTTGAAGAAACAGAATAGCAAATGCATCTGTCTCTGAAAGTGCTGGGAAAGTGATTTATTCAGACTTTCAAGCAGAGCACACCTTGACCCTACAGTGCTGTGTATGCTAAATGCAAAGATAACGAATGCCTGTCTCAAGACTGAATCATGCCTTTTAACTTTATTATCTGGATAAATATTTCCTAAGCTACTTGTGCTGTTTATCTTAGAGTCCTTAAAGCAGCTACTTGCAGCCCTTTATTTTTAGTATTGCCATGGCTTTTGGGAGCTGGGGGCTGGATGCTTCTGTTTACAGGGGGTGTTGTAGATGCATTTTATGATTTCTAAAGTGCTCCTCTCTCCGGGGAGACAGCAAATAGGTTAGTAATCAAAAGTGAGAAGTTGTGTGCAATTCTCCCTCTGCTAAGTTTGTTTAGCTGTTTTTAAAGTAAGCTTTACCTTTTAAAAAAAAAGGAAAAAAGCTCCATGACAATGGCTATTGATGTGGTGTGTCTGAGCTGCTGGCTCTGCTAAGATGTATTTGTTTCCTTTATTGACAGCCAGGTTAATGCATCTGTCAGAGCCACACTGTCATGTGCTGCCAAGATGCACGAGATCAGTCTTGCTGGAATTGTCTTAGGCTGAGTTGCATGCAGGTAATATGATTTATTTGTGTCTCTCACAGCCAATCTATACGAGCTAAGGATTTAGGAAAATTTTTTTGGAGCTTAAAGTAGGTACATGTTAGGAATGAAAAACTTCACCAGCCTCAGGTAATGCACTTGGCTGCCTTTCAGCAGAACAATCTGATTTATTCCAAAGCTCAGACAGCAGTATTTAGGATTCTTTTCCTGATAATGATTTGTCCTCTCCTCCCCTGCACTGTGAAGGGGAGCTTTACTTTGAGATAGCCATTCCCTGCAGAACCATTATAAAGTTTTAGCTATCACTAAACTTTTGAAGGGGAAGAATTTGCATGTAGGTTTTCAGCTGGCTTGGAAGCAGGTAGGAAGTAAATGCTTTTACACAGGTGACTTTCAGTCACTGTGTTTCACCAGCATTTATCCAGCAAGCACTTCTGCCCATTTGATAAATAATGTGAAATCCAGTGCTGACACCTTGCTTTTAGTCATTTCGTGTCATCTGTGTTGAGACAAAGGAGCCCAGGTCATGAGATAGCTGGGCTTGATGGATGTTTGGCACTGGTGTGTTTAACTTTGCAGTAAAACAGAGCCCTTTGTTCTCTGCTCTGACAGAGGTGCCAGTCAGGCCCACAAAGGTTTTGCTGCCTTAACCACAACGTTATCCTCAGTGCTGCCAGTGAAACAGGGTCTAGGATAAGATCTGTGGTTTGCAGGTACCTCGTGGCTGTGCAGGCATGTGGGAAGTGTCCCTGGATAACCGACTGGCTGGGTCATTAAACTTTATTGTGTCCAGCTTTCTAGAAAGCTTCTCCCTGGGTGACCTTCTTTAATGGGCTGGTTCTTAATTACACTACAGAATCACTAACACCAAGGGCACAGTGAAGTTAAGAAAGGGGTTGGGTCCTTGCATGGTGAATGCTGTTTTCTCTCTTACAGAATTTTTACAAATGCTTTTTGCTGAGCAGCAAAGCCCTGGGCTCATACACTTCATAGTATCTAATACTGACTAGAACAAAATTTTCCCTTGATTGAGTTATTCCATAACTTTTTCCGTGATTCCTAGTGTGTTTCTCCAGTGCAGCAGTATCACTGGAAATCAGTTCTAGTCCAATATGATTTCTGCTTTAGTATTGTGGGTGTCTCAAGTGTGGAGAAGTCTGGGTCCTTAAGCAAAAATATGATGTAGAATTCTGGGGCCCTTATGCAGGGAAATAAGCAGCAGGCTTTCAGGTGTCCTGCATTTGAGCATGTAGCTTATGAGAAGTAGAAATTTCAGTAAGCTGAGCTTCTAAGTGTCACAAAAGCTTTTGGCACTTGAGTGCTACGTGGTTTACACACCTGTATATCTTTCATAAGGCATCATTGTAGCCTGTTCTCATTGGGCATCTTGTTTCTTACACAGTTAATTCTAAGAAGAAAAATTCTATTTTGGGGAAATATTTTATGTAATCTCATGTAATTACTTATGTCACTGTGCTGCTGTAAAGAAGATACTGGGAAGGGGACAGTGAAAATGGTAAGACAAGCCTCTTAAAGGCTTCGCTTTAACAGTCAAGGGAGGTAAGTTCAAATTAATGGTAAAGACCACAAATAACATGAAATTCACTGGTAGTTGTCATTCCACAGTCATGTGAATTTTCAGAGCTTATTAGTGTGCATGTGCTTGTTCAGAACAGACACGGTTCCCACTGCTGTGGGAAAAGTGTTGATGCTAACAAGTAGAACAGTGTTTTTCAAAGCCTTCCTAAATAGATATTAAAAAAAGAAAAACCTGGCCTGCATATGTAGTTGACTTTACAAGTTTTTGACTGGGTTAGAAATTGTAGGTTCAAATTTGCAAGGCATATGGTCCGATAACCAAATGTTCTGAAAATAGTGCCACCCTCTAAGAGCGGCCGTCTGAAAATCTGCATCTGGCTCCGCGCTCGGGTGCTGCCGCCGCTGGGTGTAACTCCGCACACGGTGAGCAAACAGCCGTGTACAGGAAACCGGGAACACTTGTCAGCAATGCTGGAGAGCATGGGAATCAATAGCAAAGGAGCCTGCAGATCCCTGCAGTCTCGCGCTGTGAGGGCTGTGTTGGAGGATCTGTCCTGGTGACGAGCAGATCTTGGGGAAGCTCACGCCGCAGCAGATTTCTCAGCGTGAGCTTCTGTCCCTCCACATACTGCGCGTGTGAGGGGGATTTTCAGTTAGCCATGCTTTAGTCCTTTGATAATTGATTGAAATTTTGGAACTTCTTAAGTGTCAGATGACAGAAAAATGAGTTCTAGACTTGCATACCAGTTTTTCTTGGAAGGGACTCCAAATGTCACCTGCTCTCACCTCCTGCTCGGAGCAAGACCGGCCCATGTCCCCTTGCTTGGAGCATTGTCCAGGTCTATCAGACTGCAGTCACTGCATGTCCTTGGGGCACCCTGTTGTGGAATTTCATTGCTCTCACTGGAATTTTTTTAATTCTTTCGCTCTGGAGTTTCCCCGGCTCCAACTGGTGGCTGTTTCCTGTGGCCCATGCACTTGTGAGAAGGGTCCAGTTCTGCCCCAGCTGAAACTACCCACACACCGAGGAAATGGGAATGTGGTGTGCACATGTGATCTTTACCAACCTTTCCTCCTTTTCACTTTGGCCAGCTCAGCTGTCGCTTCGCTGAGGTCTGATGGGAAAAACTATAGAGGAGCTTTATGAAATGAAACATTCAGTGCAATGCTTTGTTTGTGACCCATCTTTGAAAGAGTTTTAAGAAGCACTTGGAAACACAGGTGAAATTCCCAGCTCTCTCCTCAGAAGAGCCATATTGTCATAGTGCAGCTGCAGAGAACATTGAACATGATGATTTTACCTTTTTTCTTTAAATTTCAAATTAATGAGCTAGAGAAATCTTTGGTCTTTACTGGGGTCAGAAAGATTCTTAGTGTGAACTGCCAGAACCCGCAGCTAAGAAATGCAGTAGTGCATGATACATAGAAACATTTCCAAGGTGGGAGAGCCATCTTTGCGCTGCTACAAGACCAACAATCCAGAAACTTGGAGTTCTTGATTCCGTCTGGAAGTTACTTCACATCAGCAAAATGTGGGACACATCAGAAGTCCTGTGGGACTTCTTGAGGAGACGAAGGAGAGAGGGAAATGCTGGATTTCAAGTGTTGCTTTGCATATTGACAACTTGGAGAGTTTTTATTTGATTTCTTGTCTCTGTTCTGGCCCTTATTCTTTCCTGTATCTCTTTCTGATTGCAAAACGCTCATGTTAAAAAGTCAGTATTAAAAACCCTTCCACAATACTCTGGCATTAATTATTCCTAAAATTTCATTGAAGCGGGAAGACAATTCAATGAACTCGAATTTTGCATTGGCAATACCGTATCTTACACGCTTATCTGTTATCTGTCCATCTGGCAGCTCACACGCTTGTTGGCAGAAGGGCTTGTATTTCCTTCCCTGAAAAATTCTGGCGCCGAGCGTATAAACAAGCAGCGCTTTCCTTCTCCGTTTCCGATGCCGCCCGAAGCTCCGGGCGTTATTAGTTAATGAATATTAGCCGTGGTGCTGCCGGAGCATACGGAGCAGCGCGGGAGGCGCAGATTGAGATCCATCTGTCAGCTGCCACACGCCCGGCGCCTTTGCGCCGCCACCGCCGGGGAAACGGCGCTGCCGGCAGCGCTCCCGCCTTCTGCTGCGGGAGGGGGGACCGGGGCCAGAACCGCTTTCCCCTCCCCGCTTTGGTTCTGTCAAGAGTCTGTGGGAAGCGTTGCTGGTTTTTGGTTCCACCGTGAGTGTATTACAGCGAGCGCGCTGAGGGGCCTGAGCTCGCCGCTGTGGGTGTTCGCTCTGCCTAGGTACTGGGAAGGCTCAAGTTCTGCGTCAGGGGAGTACCTGGCAGTGTCTGCACCTCTCAGAAACACCTGGTGGCTCCCAGCAGGGAGCTGGGCTGGGCAAACAGCACTTTGATATGGACCTGCTGGGCTTTCTGTTGTACACGTTCATCAGAAAAGATTTTAGTCATTTCATTTGGGGACATGCATTTCTGTGGTGTGGTCAGCCAGTCAGTACATTCCCAGAAGACAGCTGCAGAGGCTTTGCAAGCTTGTTGTGCTGTTTAATGTTAACTCAAATGAAATGTGGTGTTTCTACAACTGGCCAGAGAAACACAGACCTTCTCAAGGCTGTTTCTCAGTACAGACCAAATTTGAAATGTGATTAGTGGTGTTGCTTTTGAATATCTTCTTCCAAAATGAATTATTGTGAATTTTTCAAAGTAATTAATGAATCTAGAGGCATCATACAACTTCATAACAATAAAAGACAAAAGCCTAAGCCTGGAATTCTCCCCTGCCCAAAGCATGCACACTGTAGCAGTTTAATGCCATTTTGTCTGCAGAAAAGCATCTTGCACTAACTCCACAGTAAGTTGGAACTTCTGTTTCTTGCATTTGTTTTGCGATGCTTTGTGGCTTCCTGTTGTTACACAAAAGTGCCACTAATTAAAGTAATCCGTAGTGTGACTGTGGAGGGACTTGTCACACATGACAAACTGGTTAACTTGGCTGAGTGTTGCTCATTTTTGACAGAAGTTTTATATTTATGTCATGCTGTTCAGAGGAAAAACTGCTGGCAAATGTTGCCATTACGACTTTATCTTTGGTGTAAACGTACAGTCGTTTAGTCTTGTCACTTTTTAGGTTCTCTTGGGGGTCAAACAGTTTCTCTGTGTTGTCAGAAACAGTGACAGACAGTAAGATGGCAGGTTGGCAGCTTGGTGCTCCCTGAAAGTGCTGCCCCTTCACCTTAGAGGTGATTTATTTAATTGTTTTATGAGGACAGTTGACTTTGGGTAAAATTGCCTTACTTGTGAAAAAGTCGTGATTGGTTCAGAAATCAAAATGTGATTTTAAAGGCTTGTAAGCTGGGCAGGCATGAAGTACACAGAGCATCCTGTGTTAAACTGAAATTCATCACTAATAAGTCAAGAAGCAGAAAATACCTGTTAATCTTTTGCCTGACTATACCTGCTATGGTTTGTGCCTCTTGCATCAGAATCTCTGCCATTTGAAGGGGTGTGGATGGGAATCAAGGCTTTTCCCTTTTTTGGTAAGAGATCATTTCTGAAATAAGAGCCTAAATAATTGTTTTCCAAGAGCTTATGTCTGACCCATGGCAGGGCTGAGCGTGTGTTCCCAGGGGGAGAAAAGATTTTCTTGCCCAGAAGGAGTTAGAAATGGAATTTCCTAAGAAGATGGGACAAACTGCAGAGCAGACAGAACAAATTGCGAGAACGAACAATTGACAGAACGTCAGCAACTGCTTTTATGTCCTTGTGCCTCTATTTTCTCACACTTGTTCTTCAGGAGTCATCAGGGCCTTCCAGTTGGACCTGGGGTGGGTTGGAAGTTCATTGAGGTGTAGCTGAGCAGGGTATGAGAGGAACTTTCTGTCAGATGCCCCAAACAGTTTGTATAATGAACTGCATTCATACTGCAACAGACAAACTTCCTTTTTTGCCTTTGTGTATAGTTGTCATTAATTTTAATACTGATTTTTTTTCTTTTTCATTTCCAGTACGTTAACAGTTGTCAACCTTTTTGTGAAGGGATTATCAGACTAAAAAAAAACCAAACCTGTCCTTCTTTCCTTTTGTAATTTGGTTTGTTGATAAAATAGAGACACGTTGTCACAGGATGTATTTGTCCTGCTACTGATTCTCTTTATTTCCTTCTGGTATTATGGACTGCCCCGTGCTATGAGAATACTTTCTGATTTGGGTTTGGGCCGCCAGTGAGGAAAAGAAACAGCTCTTTCTAATACCTGCTTTCCTCTTGGAAATTAAATTTTCTGGATGGGCAGTTGTAAAAGCTTAGGCCAATGGAGTGGTGGTCAGATGTGGATTCTTGCTTCCCGTGAGGGATGTTGGCACTCCGAGAACGGAGCTCCAGGAACCTAGAGGTGACAGAAGGAGGGAGTGCCTTTAAAATTGGATCCTTGGAGTTTGCTACAGTGAAGGATCCATTTCATTGATGGATGTCACTTTTCTGTGAGATTATTTCCTTTCACTTTTCTATCTTTTTGTTGCTTTGGGAGTTGCTGATTGTCTGCAATTTTTTTTTTCTTCTCTCTCCCTAGTAAAACGCTTCAGAGAACCAAAGCATGAAAGACGTCCCTGGAGGATATGGTAAGTTTCTGCATGCTTTGTTCTTAACTTCTTTTCTTCTTGAATGTTGTAGAAATTGAAGGGATGATGTTTCTGGGTGATGATTAAAATAAAGCAATGACAAGAAATTGGTAACTGTCAGTGAGGAACCAAAAAAGTTACCAAAATACTTGAGTCAGGTTAAAAAGTTACCAAAATACTTGAGTCAGGTTAAAAAGTTACCAAAATACTTGAGTCAGGTTGCCTTCTGTGTGTTTCCTGGGTAATTATTTCCTACTGCACACTTCCAGGAATCTGTAGAGATGTGCATTTAGGCATAAAGCTTCAATTTGTGCTTCTTCCTAAAGATGGAAACTTAGAGTAGCCCTAAGATGCATCTGAACTTGCATACAAACTTGCATAGGCTTAGAAGAAGATCTCAGCTGGAATCAAATAAAATTCAATGTTTTGTTTTATCCATCCTACTACATATAAAATAGAAAACAGGATGATAAAAGATACAGGTGCATCAACCATTAAAAAATATATATAAGAAGTGTACCTGTGTTTATTCCATTTTAAAAGCTACTGGATTGCAGCAATGCCATCATAAGCTGTACCAATTTTGAGACTAGTGTGTTAGGCTGCCATTCCACTACTCAAGACTTCAGTGGTTTAAATTCCTTTCATACAATGCTGCTTCTCAACACTAACCCTGACCTTTATTTTACTGCAAAAATAAGTACAAAATCTTTTTGTATTACAGTCTGCCTCAGCCTGAAATTCTGACAAGTGCACTGATAGCCCTTAATTTTTAAGCAAAGAATCTTGTTCTGGAACTCAAGTATTGTTATTTATAGCAGGGTGTACTGATTAGATAAGTAACTCACTGGCTTCCTGCCTCATCTCCAACACTCTGCTCTCTGTGTCATGCAGTGAATGAAGAGATTGAAGTTCAAGACAGTTATCAGGGAGGGTAGATGAATTCAGGCATAAAATGTCGTTTGGATTTGTTGGGGTGTTTAGATCTTTTTAGGCATGCAAACAACAGGCAAACGGTTGTTTTTCTGTATGATACAAAGAACATGCTCCTGCCTGCAGAATACTCTTGTTATGATTCTTACGTTTTACATTTTAATAAAACATCCATTGAAAGTTTTGTTTTTGTGCAGAGGATGATGAAAAAAAGAATGGTAAGGGCTGAAGTCATTACTGAATCACTGTCTAAGTGGGGGTTTATATTTTCCCCCTGAGTAACAAACTGCTCTCTCTCTGACTTTATCATCTGCTTTGGAGATAATATTGTCAAGGTTGGAATTCGTTTGCAGCGTGTTCTAAGCTCTGTGCAGTAGATAAAATTCAGTGAAACCACTTCGTGCTTTCAGGTGAAAAATATGCTGGCTTTTAAATGAAATACTGTAGATAAAGGACTCATTAGTCACCATTAAGTTGTTCATCCACAAGCGCACGATGAGGATTTTATTTTTGTCTGTGCCATAACCTTGCTAAAAATGCATAAACATAAAAGGTCCAAAATACCTCTCAGGGCTGGGATGCTCATTGTTTCCAGGAGGTTATTAAAGACTTAGCTAGAGTTAGTCAGGATTAGCTCTTGGATAATACAGATGATACCAAGAGGATATCCGTAGACTTTACCTTTACAGTGGTAGGTTTCAAATTAATATGATTTGGGTTATTGTTAGAAAAAAATAGGGGCAGAATTTAAAATGGAATGTTGTTAAATAAAAAACTAAATACCGTGATACTTTTATCATTCTGATGTTCTCATTTAGGAAAAAAAAAATAATAGAGATGGAGTTTTAATTAACATAAATTTGCAATGTCTGGCCGTGTTGCAAACTGCTTTGTGTGTCTTAAAAACTGTTTTTACTTTACACAGGTTTTTAGATACTTCCAAGCAAGCCATAGGGATGTTGTTCATCCACTTTGCAAATGTCTATTTGTCAGACCTTACAGAGGAAGACCCTTGTTCACTGTGAGTGTTTAATTTTGGAATAACTGGTCTTTATGGAAGTTCTGTAGCTGAGTTTGGTGTATGTAGATGGTAAGAAGATAAAGCTGAAAAGAGTTTTCATGGTAAAAATCAGTCACTTTAAAAAACCCTTGTGGTTTAAACTTAGTTAATCAAGGATCAGGATTCTTCTCTTTAAGTTCACGGCTTGCAGGAGTTTGGACTATTTTAAACCTAAAGGCCAAAGCCTCACTACTTGTCCCTCTCCAGTGAATAAATGAGAAGTTGGGATGCACATTGCATTTCAAGTTTGTCTACTGAAGGTGCTGGGATCTGAGGAAATGAATATCTAGTCATGTTCACTGTAGTAAAGCAAGGCTGTAATATAAAGTGAGGTTGCTTTCAGGGTTATTTAGCAAAAATCTTTTGTGTTTGTATAGGCTTCTGAACCATACATTGGCTGCTGCAGTATTATTTCCATTTTGTTAGAAACGGGAAATCTTGCTAGGTAGCCAGGCAGTTAGTACAGAAATTAATTCTGCAATGTCACGCTTGGAGCAGTGTGACTAAACAGATAAGCATTTCTCTGTAGTGTATTAAACCTGAAGATTTTATGACTAAGACCCCGACAGGCTCTTTACAGGAGCTCCTGGAGCAAATGGTAATTGTTTGGGTTTGTTCTTGATAAGGCTCATGTTCAAAGTAGCTTACACATTGCTGGTAATGGAAGCTGTGAAATTACTTTTAAAAGCCCAGTAATTTGCCTTTTAGAACCAATCCAGTTCCTTTCGATGGCATCTGCTCTCTTCTTGTTCCTGGCTAAACAAAGGAGACACACAGCTCAAGGAAATGCTCGTGCTGCTGCACAAGCCAGTTTTATATCCCTTATTCCTCCATGGTTCCTTCTGTGCCCCTACATGGTAGAAATGTGCAAGAACACTACTTTCCTCCTCCCACCACAAAGCATTTTGTTAGGCAAAATGCATTCATTTTAGCACATTAGCTGTAAAATTTGAGTTATAATTATGACAGTTTCAATAATACCAGGCATCATTGTAGGATTTTCCTTGCTTATGGATTTGAGAATTTCCTGATAGGTTTAAAAACTGGCAGGTGCAAATTACTTTAATTCAATTTTTATAGCTCAAGTTATATATTCAAGTGAGGTAAAAAAAGTATGTCAGAAATTGTCAGTGGTTAAAGCTAAAGCACAATAGTGTATTACAGTATTTTAAATTCAAAATGACTTTGTGCTGCATTTTCAGAATAAAGGGTTTATTGACATGTGTGTTCTCTTCTGCATCTACATATTTTTATTTTCACATCCCGCTTTTAATGTAAGCGTAACGTGACACAAAACAAGTAAGAGAGTGAGGTTATTCAGTGTTTTCAGAATAACCAGAATTACAGTGTGGAGCCGGATAATTTCTCAGACAAGGGCATAGGTTCTGGATAGCAGAAAAAATATCACCTAGCAGTAACCAAAATCTATCTCGGGAAAAATCTTTCCTAAGTTTGAAAGTGGGTCCAGCCTTGGCTGGCAGCAGGAGCTGTGGGCAGGTTGGGGACACATCGTGGGGAATCCGGAGCATCCCCGGAGTGCCGGGAGCCCTCCCTGGCTGTGCAATCCCTGCTCTCCCCGCTCCTGCTGCGGGCTTACAGCAGCCCCTTGTGGTACAGCCTAGGGCTTGCCGAGGTTCCTCTGCAAACACTCAGCCTTGCTCTCACCGTGTGATTAATGCAACGCTCGTTACAACTCAGATTGGGTGAGCGGGTATTAGAAAAGAAGTGGTTTTAGAAAGTTTGGGGATCTTTGAGGGCAGGAAAAATATTCGCGCTGCTAAAACTATTTGGGTTTTTGGCTCTCAGTGTAATTACAGAAGTGGGTAAATGGTTCTCAATTCTCGGGCTTCTCAGCATACTTTGAGGTCTTTTATCAGTCATGGTGTTAAAATACCCCAAGCCTTTAGGAAATGGACCCTGACTCCTTGTTTTCTGTTCTGTTTTTCCTTTCAGGTACCTTATCAACTTCTTGCTGGATGCCACCTTAGGAATGCTGCTGATCTACATCGGGATCCGTGCTGTCAGCAGCATCGTGGAATGGCAGCAGTGGGAGTCCCTCCGCTTTGGGGAATATGGTAAATGTTCTGTTCTGGCACCCAAGGGATTCTCAGGGTATAATCCCAGAGTATTTCAGCAAGTGGTTAACTCATCTAAAACTGCTGTACAATCATTTCAGTATTTCACTTGCTGTGAGGGTTCTTTTAAGTACTATATCTAAGGGTGCACCTTCTGTCTTAGCTCAACGAGTCTCTGAGCATTTACTGAATTTGGAACCACTGCTTGAATATTTGCTTTTTTTAAGGAGTGATTCAACAAATTGTTATATTGGCTAATCTCATGGAAAAAATACCAGCATGATAAATTTACTCTCAAACACTTCTAAAAAAATGATTGCTGGAAGGTCATTTCCTCCTAAAGCTCCACTGAACCACGTGCCACTGTCTGAAGATACAGACCAAGAGTTCTGCCAGCCCTCTTTAAACAGCCACATCCCTTCAGAGAAAGGAATGGAAAGATGGCCTGTTCTGCTTCTCAAGTGATGATCACTGGAGCTCGTGCATGTAGGGCCTGTATCACTGGTGTAAAATGTATGGGGGACAGACTGTGAAATCACTTTTAGGTGGGGTTTCGGAGTTTATCTTCCACACCACAGAAGTCCACTGATATGCAGAAGTTGTGGATTTGCAGCTGCAGCTGAGTATCACACATACTCAATATCAACATTTAATTTTGTTCAGTCTGTTATTCTCAGACTGCTGAAAATGAAAGTTTTGTGTACGTGCTAGAAATCACGTTTGCAACTCCTTGAGACGGGAATGGAAGGAGATGAGAGCTGTGGCTCTTTAGAGAGAAAACAACAGCCCAAATGGACTGGGGGGGGGATGGCAGGGGAACGTTTAAGCAAGTTAAAAATATTTGCCTAATAAATTAGGAGCTTTCACAGCAGTTTTATAATTATTACTGGTAGGATTTTGGTTTTCTAGAATTCTTTGGTTTTAATGATCCTTAGTAGCTGACAGAACTAAGAATAAATGTAGGCCTTGTGAAATTGGAGCACTTTAAAAGCTTGAGAAGTTTGCAATCAAATAACATTAATTGCTATTTGCTCTAATGTCAGAGGTTTAGAGATGATGACAAGGAACTTAGGAGAAATAACTGCCTGTACCATAAGGGCATGTTAGATTTATACAGATTTAATGGGTATCTTTTAGGGTACAGTTTATGGCCACTTCAGCTGTTTAAATCAGCACTGCCACAACGCTGTTTGTCTGCTTTTATCCCACACGCCACAGTCCAGCATTTCCATTCTTTTCTTTGGACTGGCGCTTATGTGACTCTTCAGGGAATTGACCAAGAGATCTAAACCATCCAAAATTCACTAGATGTAAAAAAAGTAAATAGTTCCTGCAGACTTGTGTCTCTAAGGGGTTAGGTAAGCACCAATGCCCAGGGAAGGCGAAGGGGCAAGGAAAGAGGGGAGACCTCTTGCCCAGAGCCCAATTTTCTGATTGTTGGTTTAGCTTGAAGCCATTTAAAGATGTCTGAGCTTTCAGCCCATAGAAAACTTGAATTTCCATTTAGAGAAAAAAAAAATAATTGTATCTATTACAGTTATAGGTATGTATTTGTAATCATGTCAGATGTTAGATTTTATTTCTTCCAAGTAACATTTTGGAGTTTTTGTGTGTAATCCGTTGCCCTTTCCCATTGTGATGTTCTTTTGACAGTAAGCAGTCTGTGTGCGTGGGGAGATGTGGGGAGTATATTCACTGCCCTGAAATTTCTCTATTTCTTATTGAATTTCAAAGTTAACCTGGGTTTGTTTTAGTTATGAGGCATTTCTGACTGCTGTAATTAAGCTCTTAAAATCAACAAATGAACTTGTGTTCTGCTGTGGAGGTGGCCTGTGGCTGCCCCAGTGTTGTCACTTTGAATTAGGAGATCTGAAACACCTGAACCTGTTTGAGTATTCTCCTGTGTGAGTATGTACAAATGATGTATGAAATGACATAAACCCTCTTTTGTTAGTTGTTCTCTCTAGTATCAGATCATTTTATTAGTCACTAACTTCCTTTTATGCATCTTTATTAATGTGCTGTCCTGCCCCTGGTGTGTTAGGTTTTTAATCAGGTTATTGTAGGGGCTATTTTAAAGCATATTGCAAATCTGCATTTCCATTAATCATGTGGGAGAAGCTTCTGAGATAATAAAGAGAATTAGAGAGCAGATGGAAAGTTATTAGTTTTGGCTGTGCAGCAAGGTTAGGCCTGTAAGAAATCCCATCTAGCAGGAGAAGTTGCATTGGATCATTTGCTGTCATCTTCTGTTAAGTGTTCCTGAAGTGAAGACCTCCATATCACCAGTTTATTTAAATTTTTTTCAGTTTGACCCAAAGAACACTGTTATTTTTCGTAAGATTTTAAAAAACAAAGTAGGGTAGAATAGTGGACTAAAATGCATTTCTCTGGGGTTGCAAGTGTGTTCAGAACTTGGGGTTTTGAAGTTACATATGGATGTGTAGTATAGAATCACGGAGTGGTTTGGTTTGGAAGAGAGCTCAAAGACCATCTCATCCTACCCCCTGCCATGGGCAGGGACTGAAATGCTGCACAAGTTCACCCTGGAGCCTTCTGTCCTCCACAAATCTTCTCTCTTCTCCATCCCATGGCTCTCTGAGAAGTATCAGAGTCCTGGGGCTTTTTATCTGGAGTAGTGAAGTCCAGTCCTCAGCTTGGAGATCAGTGTGATTTCAGTTTGTTTTTAAGTGTGGGAAAACAAACAGGTGCCCTCCTTCCACCCCCAGACAAGTCTCTTCTTGTGACTGAGTGATGTTTGTGTTTCTAGAGCCTAAATAATCATTTGTCTCAAGTTAGTTCTCACTGTGAGCTCATTTCCCTTCTTAGCTCTATTACTTGATCCCTGGTGATTCATTACGTGAAGCTGTCACAAAAATAGCAGTGTCCTGCTGGTTTTAAAAGCCTCTTCTTTATATGGAGGATAGTTTTTAAGCATAAATGCCTCGAGGAAGGAATGGATTCCAAAATACCAGCATTTATAAATGGTGGCTGTTTGTACAGCAAAACAGCACTGCGGGTCTGGTTTATGAACAAAGGGCTGTGATGCTGCCTTGAGGGCTTTTTTACATCAGAATTTTTAATTTTATTGGATTTGTCTTCATATCTATGGTTTTGTATTTTCAGATTCATTACATCAGCTGTTGGATTTTAATAGAAGTGCAGAATCAGTTAATATAGTTGAGTGTGTAAAAGGGAGAAAAGCAGTCATGATCTGTACTGAAAAGAATGTTCCCTGCGTTCTCCTTCCCTTCTTGTCTTGAGCTACTTTAGCTGCTGAGAGTAGAAAACAGGTGATAAATCCTTCCTAGTGATGATAAACTCCACTGCCATCTAAACTGTGCTGTGGCCTCTTTGCTTGGCTTTACCTCTCTATGGCAGAGCTCAGAAATTGTATTTGATGCATCTTTTCCCTCCAGTTCTTCATTTGCCATTTGCAGAGCAACTTACATCTAGCCATGTGGGGTCGATAGCACTGACTTCAAAACTGTTTAAAATTTATTTTGGAGTAGTTCTGTGAGTTGGCATCTTAAGAAAAAATTTTCAGGATCTGAAGAACAGAAGGAAGTTACAGGGTAGAGGAATAACAGGTGTTTGGTTCAAGAACTGTCTTTAAACATACTTCTACAAAGCAGCTGATGGTAGATATAAGTATAGACTAACTCAGGATTGCCCAGCATTTTCCAAAAGTGCTGCTACAGTTGTCACTGCAGAGGATTAAGAATTTTTCAGTGTTGTTCTTTATTTGCTTTTCTTGCCACTAATTTGCTGGATTGTTCTATGTGTGACAGGTATAAATTGGAATTCAAGAGATGACTGTAAGAGACTTTAGAAATTAGAGCTTTATGGCTTCAACATTAACTTTAAAGTTCTAATTTGGGTTTGTGTATAGAATCTCTTAATGTACAAATGTCCGAAATATTCTTTGGAACACTTCTGGGTGTGGTGATGTTATTAACTTGAATTTCATGGCTCATAAAACCATAGAAAAAATTGGTTAGAAAGAATCTCCAGAGGTCATATAATCCAGAATCTTGCTCAAAGCAGGATTAACTTCAAAGCTGAAGTGGGTTGTTCAGGGCATGGCCCAGTCAGTTTTTAATATCTCCATGGTTTAGGATTTAAGAACCCCTTGATCCAAACAACTTACTCCAGTAGATTTAACCACTCTCACTGTGAAAGCTTTTTTTCCTTCATACCAGAATTGCATCTTCACCCACCCAGTCTGTATCTTCCCACCTTTCTTCAAGGATACTACTGGGACACTGTCAAAAAATTCAAAGTAGGCAGCATCCCTGTTGTCCCTACTTGTATTTATAGCTGAGACATAATTTTGTAGGTGCAGTAGGGCACACAAAAATCCTCAAGTAGAATTTAATATGCACGATTTCTAATTTCAGTCACATAGCAAAAAAAAACCCCAAAGAAACCAGCACCACTCCCCACAAAAACCTCGTGGGACAAAACATTCATTGCCGAGAGTGAACAACACTTCTGATACAGAGTTTCACAGCTTTTGCATGTACAAAATCTCCTGAGAGTTGCAAAAGATGCAAAATTGTTTTCACTGTCTTTGCTTTTAGGAATTAAAGAAAGATTGGGAAAGAGATTAGAAGAAACTGTTTGTTTCAATAGTAAAGCTGTAGCTAAAGCTAGATTATTTTTTTAATGTTTGCTAATTAGTGATAAAAACTAGAGAATGCTAATAAAAATGTGGAGTATAGAAATGAATTGCTAAAATTTAATTCTCAAACCTAATTCAGGCCTTGTATCTTCAGAGAAATCAACAGTTGCTCGACTTTGACTTACTGGTGTTTTCCCTTTCAGATTTCTAACTCTTTGGGTTTTTGCGAGAGAAGCTGTAACTGCAGCATGTAATTGTAAAACTCAAGCATTTGAATTGCTTTCCTCTCAGACTGTTGAGTGTTGATCTCTACCTCATCCTGTAAAACTTGATTAGGGAGTATTTGTTGTTTTGGACTCCAGTCTGATTTATCAGTTTCTCTTTGTAGTATTTCAGCAGCAAACACCAGGTCTCAGACTTCCCAAGTATTCCTACTGAAAGCCTTTCAGGAGTGTTCCAGAAAAGGAAGCAGCAACTGTCCCTTATGCATTACAAACACATGAAGGCATCTGATTTTCCATTGCCCATTATTCATCCCCAGGCTACGAGTTTGGAGCTGCCTTTGAGGAGATTGCAGAGGCTGCTCCAAGAACTAAAGATCTGTCACCCCTCTCCAGAGCTTGCTTTTGTTTTCCACTGAAGTGCAGCTTCAAGCTCACTTGCAAAGCTTGTTATGCTTACCAGTCCTCTTTTTTTCCTTTTTTTAAAATTTTTTTTTTAAATCTGCTTTCTTTCGGAGTCTAATTGTGTGCATAAGTTTTCCTGTTCAAATATTTGTGTTCTTCTTTCTGTCCTGGCAGTTAATTTCATATACTCAGGTTTTCACTCTGCCCTCAAGGTGCAGCAGAATTTCAAACCCTTTCGCACTGGAACTAAAATATGATCCTAATTTTTTTATTCAGTTACATTTTTCATAGCAACTCTCGCACCTGTTGCTTCAATTGGTTACTTATGGTAACTGTCTTTGTAGAAAGGAAAAATCAGTTAAAGGTAGCCTAGGGACAGTGGTGGAAATCATAGTTCTCCTTAGACTGAAGGGAAATGTGTTTTCCCCAACCATGTTTCCCTCAAATTTTCCCTTTTAAGGCACTTAATATGTCATGATGGAGGATCCAAATTAACAATATGAGAAGAAACACAATGGAAGTTTATCCGTCTTGCTTTCCTCAGATTATATGAAACTGTGTGAGCATATCACAGGTACTGCTGAATGGCACCAAGTCCTGATACTTTTTGAAAGCTGGGGTGAGGGAGAGGGAGGGGAAGGAGCAGCACTAAAGGAATTGGAGAAGGCACTTCTGGAGGATTTAGCTGCCCTGCTGCCTCCTCTGGTTTTTTAAGATGTTTACTATGAAGGAAATCAAAGCTATGCATATATTTAACCTTTCTTTTTTCTTGCAGGTGACCCCCTTCAGTGCAGTGCTTGGATGGGCCAGTGTGCTCTGTACATAATGATTATGACATTTGAGAAAACCATCATCATCATAGTGCTGCTTATACCTCAGTGGAAAGAGGTTTGTGTTTTTACAGCATTTTACAGACAAGTAAATTTTAGGTGGAAGCTGTAAAGACTTCCAGCAGTGTTCATTGGTTTGGCTCAAGCATCATAATTGTCTACACTCATTGCCAGTTAAGTCTGTGGTAGTGGTATGTTCATTTAGTTTAATTGGGATACTGCTAATGAGACTGTTATTCCTTGCCAGCAATATCATATCATATTTTGAGGGTTTTTTGTAAACTGAAATATCCAAAATTTAATTCTGTCTCCTTGTACCCTTGAAACTACTAAGTGGTTCTTTTCTTAACTCTAATTCTTGCCTACAGCTATTTTGAATTCTTGTAGTATTTTGAAGAATTCTCTTTGCCTGACCTTGTTGATAACTGTAGACTTTCGGAGATTTGTGGTGGATTAGTGATTCCAGTGATGGTGACTCCGTTAATCTTTATTTTGATGGATTCTGTGTGAACATCTTCCAGATATTCAAAGTGTTCCTGTTACTGCCCATTAAAACCAGTTAGCTCTATTGCATGCTCTGGACTACTTTGGGAATTCTCTTCTCATTACTGTGTATTTTGTAAAACTCTCCTCTGTTTAAATTTACTAAATAGGGAATCTACAACATTTTCCTTGGGAGCAGCTCTAAAATGTTCAAGATGATTCTAAGGCAGCTCCTCAGACTTCTGTAAACAAAAATGACAGAGATAAGTTTCTTGTCAGCCCTACTTACTTATCTGTGGTAATTTATGAGCTGTCCTAAATACTTTGCTTTTCTCAAAGCTGCCCTTTTTTGGTTCACTTGCATTATTTCTGTCACATTAGCTCGTACATGAACATTGCCCTGCCTAAGCCAGTTGTGTGCACATACTGCCATGAGCTGAACTTGATCCTTTTCTTTTCACAGGTGGCTTTATTGAACCCCATAGAGAACCCCCAGCTGGAGCTGGCAATTGTCATGCTGATAGTTCCCTTCTTTGTTAACGTTAGTACAACTCGCTTCATGAGGTGTTTACTTGGGTATCCTTCTGCCTTGTGTTCATTAATTAACATTAATCCTCAAAACACAGTGTACCTTGGTGCTTAAGTTAAGTGCTGCTAAAGAATGGGGAAATTGTTGGGATGTGTAGCTTTTACAGAGCTGAAATCCATATGGAGCTAAAGAACCAGGCTCGGGAGAGGGGCAGAAATGCCTCATAGACCCCTTTGGCCTGATGACTTCAGTAGATCGACTGACACAGAGATTATAAAATTGCAGTGGAGTTTGCTTCAGGAAGCAGTTGGTGTAAGGACAGATGTCCTGTGAAGTATCCTGTGTCTGAGCACAGCTGATAGTGGCTGGCCTGTGGTAGAGCAGAGGAAAAGGGCAAGTGTGCAGTCATCCTTCCCAAAGTACACTCTGGCAGCCATCTGGGATTTAGGGGTTAGGGCCAGAGACAGTGGGTGTCCTTGCGCAGAATAACTGCTGGTAAACATGAAGAGTTCATATATGATCGCTGTGAATAGTCACTACTCTCCTTATTTTCTTCTTTTCCACTAAGGGATTAAGTAGCTGCGTTCTGGAACATTCCGGAAAGGTGTAATAAGCTATGTGACACTGTGCCTAGACAAGATTTAGCTTTTGGCCAGTTCAGAATTATTGTCAAGCTTATTTGGTCAGTATTTGCACCTCTCTTCTACTCTGAAGAAAGCTGAACTGTCGCTTTCTCCTTCTTTTTAACAGGCGTTAATGTTCTGGGTAGTAGATAACTTCCTTATGAAGAAAGGGAAGACAAAAGCTAAACTTGAAGAAAAGGAAGCAGGACAAGATTCAAGAAATGGAAGTAAAGTCCGATACAGGAGAGCAGCATCACACGAGGAGTCAGAGTCAGAAGTATGTGGAGTTAATTATTGCACTTAATGCAATATCAATCCCGTTCATCCCTCCTGATATTGATTTCATTGTAGCACTGTCAATTTAGGTTTGATTTTCTGAGCATGTACCTCTAGCAGTAGCTCCTAGCATTGGCAGTTGAGAAGAAAGTCATAGTTGTACCACTCATGCAGTTAATTTCCTTCCAGATGGGCAGGAAGACACAATAATGTATGTAAATACCACAGGTGATCTGTGCTGCAAGTGCTTCAAAAAAAAACCTCACAGGGAATACAAAACTAATAGACAGTTCTAATTCAAGGAGAGGTTAATAGCTTAAAATGAGAGGGAGCTGGTGGAGGCAACTGACCCGAATTTTGAGAATTATTTACATAGTTAACTTAGCATAACGTTATTCTAAATTACATTCAGTGAGCAGTTTTTGGTTCAGCTGAAAGATGGGTGGTTTCTTTGAAGATGAGTTGCTATAGCTTTAGTAAGTTAATGTTCCTTTTCAGTGTGATAAGCAGTGCTATTTATATGTGGTTTGCCAGGTAATGTGACTGCCTTGTTTCCAGTGTGGATCAAGACCTTAAATATTCTCTCAAGCTGCCTCTGCTGTTCTGCCATCACTCAGGGTTCAGAGTCAGTGGCTGTAGTGAGATGAATATGCATCCATCCTCCTTCAAAGTTTACTGGAGGTTTCTGACAGGATCTGCAGTGATGTTTGATAGTTCGGCAGTAAATCCTAATTGTGTTCTGTAAGCTCTTTCCTGAGCAAAATGGTGCTTTGCAAGCATAAAAAAAAAAGTAGAAGTCTGAAAGTAGAAGGAAGGAGGAGTGTGACTGCTGCATGTGCTCAGTAGGTGTAATTTGTTTTTAGATCCTCATTTCAGCAGATGATGAGATGGAGGAGTCAGACCCCGAGGAGGACCTGCGCAGACTGACCAACTTAAAGCCCATCAAGAAGAAGAAGCATCGCTTTGGTCTGCCCGTATGACACATTCCTTGGCCTGCAGACCTGCAGGTTACGTGGCAAAAACTGCTGTCAGTGGGGTTTAATGTTGCAATTGCATCTCCCTTTTCATACAGACTGACTTAGAAGCAACGTCTGCCAACAGAAGGCAAAGCAGTTGGAAGACTTCCAGTTCAGTTGCACTACAAACACACTGACCAATTATGCAAGAATGTCTCCTCATCATGTGTGGAAAATGGACGAGTCACTAAGGACTCGTGTGGGAGGTGTCAGAGAGGTCAGATACAGAATCTTCCGCTTTCAGTTACCGATGGGACGGTGTAAGGAATTCTCAAAAAGGCATCAGAGTTGACTAAGTTAAAGGGGTGTGTTTTATTACTAAAACTGGCTTTTGCAGCATACTTCCTAGAGCAGAATAGTTTATGGTTACAAGCTGTAACTTAACATTATTTTTTTAAGTACAAATGTTTACTTGCTACTGGGTACCTATGGAACTAATAGGTGGAACAAAGATTTTTTTCCAAGTCTTCTCAAATTTATCTGACTATTTTATATTTAAGTTATATTTTCATACAGTTGTATTTAAAGATTCTCTTTATCAGAGAAAAGGGTACAGTTCCCTTTTTTGTGCAGAACAGGTCAAAGATTTGTAGTGAAAATCTTATTTATCTTTGTCTCCTGATTTAAGACAAAGGGATTGCAAAGGGAAAAGCTCTCTGTCACTGCTGAAGTCACCAAATATCACTAAAAATGCAGTCCTGTGTATGCTCTTGACCACATAATTGGAACGTACCTTTTTCAGTAGGAGGTGGCGTTTGCGTATTTGACGAAGGTGCACTTTAGTGTATAAGAAAAATCCGTTGTGATAAGTTATTTGTGAAATGAGTATCTATGGATGACTCTAATTATTTCTATTTCTGCAAGTCTCTTGTGCATTCCTCTCAAATGACCCAAAAGCGATGGAACATTTCTGATACTTTCCCTATGATAGGGCCTGCAGTAAAGGACTGTGATCTGATTGGAGCAGTTGTGCTATAATATTGCAAATACAATTCTGTCCCTTGTTTTTCTGCTGGAAAAGCAGTCTTCTACTTAGTGCTTAACAGCAACAACAACAAAATCTTTCCTATTTAATGTCCATAAATCTCATTATCCCTCAGTAAGAAAAGAACAACCCCAAGGGGGTACAGTGCAGTTGTTACCACAGCATTTCTGGGATTTTCAGTGTCTCTTCTGGTAATTGAGAACACGTGGTGATCTGAAACCTAGCAGACATGTTTTCAGTGACGTCCTTTTGCTTTGCATATTTTCTGAATGATTGTCTCTGACAGCTTTCCTTGCTTAGCTAAACCTTGTGCAGGACAAGGCAGTGTGTCAAAGAGGTCACAACAGACCTTAAATGCAAATCTGTTGTAGTATCTGGACACCAGAAAAATTCCAAGCCTTAAACCAGTTTCATTGGAAAACTGCTCAGAACTTTTTAAGATTTTTTACATTTTTTTATAGCTGTACTAGGTCTTAATGTGATTTATTATCCGGACCACTTAACTGGGCCTTAGTAAATACTGAACTGTGCGCTCCCGTGCTTACTTTCACTGTTCCAGCATCCCTTTTCCCTGTGGCTGCCGAGGGGACACGATGCTCTGACACCCCAGGGTGTCCAGCCAGCTCAAAGGGACGTTTACCACACCCAAGGTTTTTGTTGAGCCACTGACCTTTGTTACTGTGCAGTGAAACGTAAGAACTGCAATAAGTTACAGTACTAGTGTTTCCTTCAGACTAAATCTAGGACCTAATGACAGTGGAAGCTTACCTGAGTTCTTTTGACATGGGGGGTGGGGATGGGGAAATGTCCCTAATCAGTGTTGCCTCTGGATTGGGGGGGTTTAGGGTTTTTTTATTGATTGTGTGACTTGCATCTTCTCTTGACTCTTGACCACTGGGCGGGCGCAGATCTCCAAAAGCACAGTACTGCAAGGAATTCATCAACAGAATAGTCTCCTACAGCTCGCTTCTCCAAAGGGATTTAAGAGTTAGGGCTGGCTCTTGTTGCAATTATCAGCATTTCTTTTTTTTTTTTTTTAGCATAGGATTTGTTTTATTTTAGATAGTGAACTAAAGCTACTGACCATGTGCTATGTCCCAATGCAGGGCCGTGGCTGTCCTTGCTGTGATAACTGAGCAGCGCACACAAATTTAACTGGAAGAGCTTGCATCTTATCTTCCTTTTCCCTCCTCCAGTTACTTCAATTATCAAAATGATTCTAGTCTCATGTTTAGTCTGTGAGTTGTCAGTATGAAATTATGGCCTTAATCATGTAAGAATATTTGTTTTGAGTAGACCTCAGGCTTATTGCCCAAGTCCAAAACAATATAAAGCGCTACGGAGCAGTTTCTTGAAGGTGGTTACAGCAAAGGTTCTGAATGCCTAATTTTTCATGTCTTAAGTGCTTAAATGTCACTTGATGTGAGGTCTAGATATGCTTACTAAGATGATGTAGTAAAAAGACACAGAAGTATTTTAAATACCACAGTAGTAACAGGAGGGGCAACCTTCAGAGGGGAAAAAATTACTTTATCTAGTAAAACTATCATTTTATTCAGGACTTTAGCTAAATAACAAAAATCTGGCTGTTTTTTCTATACGTTCTTTGTTATTGTGAAAGATGGAAAATGTAAAAGTGGCAGTTTTCCTCTCTGTAAGGTAGAAATTGGAATTCTTGCAGTAGTTATGAGTAGGACAAGTCCTTTTGTCTGACAGGCTTGCATGTGTGAGAAGGGAGTGTGTGCTTAGTGCTTCACTATGTCTTACTACTTGTTAAAATGTATTGGCAGTACAGTCTGAAATGGACTTTTCATAAAGAGTTGATCCAGTAGTGACACTGCAGCATCACTTTTGCATTATTCTCCAGTTGTCACTCAGATTTCTTGCTGGCAAATGTACTTCAGGACAACTCGTAACGAAGGTTTTATTCAGGCTGCGCTTAGCAAATAGGATTCTGTTTAATGAAAATAAGCTATGTAATGAATGCCAAAGTAAGAGAAAGGGATTGTAACTTGGAGAAGAGACACAGAAATACTGATGGAGATGGAATTTACCACGAGTGGTCAACCTAAATGCATTAACTGTTCCTGATATCCGACCTGTGACACATCTGCATAAATTTAAAACACTGGTGTGCTGTCTAATATGTGGTTTCCAAGTTCTGGCTTCAATATGTTCAGGTCCCCTTGTCTTACTTTAAGTAGGTGAATGCTGTCTGTTAATGTCGCTAACTAAAATGTGCTATAGCTTTTCTTCAGGGAAAACTCAGAAACTGAGTTGCAAATCAGAGCAATGCAAAGTGATCCCCTCGGGCAGGTGTCTGCTCCGATCCCTGCCGAGCCTGGGGAGGGGGGCCTGGGCTCTCCCGCTCTGCTCAGAGCTGAGCATCACAAGGAATCTCTGCCACTGTGCTTGACTAACCCGTGTTTGCAACTTCGCTGTGCTTTCTACAGGAGAAACCAGTCGGGAAAGCGAATGAATTCAGCCACACCGAGCCAGAGTCCATCTACAGCATAGGCGTGCAAACTTTTCTAGGTGAAGTTTCCAGTTCAATTACTGAAAATGATTACTATGGTTTTACAAAGTAAAACTGCAGTATCTTTAAAAAAGGGACTCTTTTGTAGGTGTTTTTGTCTTGTGTGGGTATCCGTCTCCAACTGAATGTGGGGTTTGTTTGTGAGTACATTCAGAGTATAGCCAATGTGAGCAAAACCAAGAGCTGTATTCTGCTGCCCTCTGTTTGGACCGTATCGTTAAATCAGTGGTGTTACCTTAAACTTTTAAGGGTATCTGATGTAATTACATTGTATAATGGTTTACAATAAAGTTTGACTTATTACAGATTTGTACACTTGTTTTATACTTGTTCTGTTTCAGAGTGCCTGTGTTTCAGTGTTTATGGTATGCTTTTGTGAGAAGCAGGTTCTGCTACTTGAGTTTAACTTCAGCTCTAATTGTGCGCACCGTTATGTTGATTTTAATTTGGGTATATTCGTTTTCCTTCATGGCAAGTCCCATTTGATCAGGAAGAGCCACTGTTATTAAGTTGCAGATTTTGTTTACAAGTTTAAGAATCCTTGCCGGCCTCTCTCAGGTCCATTCCCTGAGAAGGGTCTTATTCAGGACTGGAGCTGCACAGGATGAACCCAATACTGTCTCTGTATCTTGTCTGTAACATTTCCCTATTATTGTCATGCTTTCCACCTACCACATCCATGCAGCCCCATACCCACTGCACGCTTACAGGGAATTCAGAGTATCATCTTCTCTCTGCCAAGTGTCAGTCCCCTGAGGGGTTGTTAGCACTTTCCTGGGGGAGGAGGTCGGATCTTCCCTGAGGTTTGGAGACCACAGTGTGGACATTCACTAAATTCTGTGTGGTCATTGCCATGTTTTAGTCAGAGCCGTTCCTCCAGCAAAGGAGGCTTCCACAATTCCTATTGCAGTGGAGTAGTAAAACTTGTATTTTTAATAGTCACTGTTGAATAAATGAGCCATCTTGTTTCTTTGTCCTTCATGTCATATTTAACAGATCTCAAGGACCTCAACCAGGTGAACAAGATTCCTGCTCTAAAATATAAATAACTCTAGATTTAGGCTGTTCTTTCTGAGGAAAAATAGCCCATACTCTGCAAGAAAATGACTGTGCCCTGTGTTGAGTGCTGGTTTAGGAAAAGTAATTGAAGAGAGCAGAACTCTCCAGGCACTGGGGATCTTCTGGAAACCTCAGGATGTGCTGCCTGCCTCTCTGAACACTTCACCTGCCCCAAATGGCAAACAAGGTTTGAGTGGTTTGATTTTGTTTGTATAGATTAAATTGCTATGAAAGCACAACTCTGTTGCTTTTGAGTGAGGAATATGCAGTACCAATTAACTGAAGCAATTTTGAAAGCTGAAGGGAAAATAATAGTTCAGTGTCTTGAATTCTAAATATTTGCTTTAAACACGCAGAATGTTATTTTCCTGTCATAATAGAATAGTGATGCTTGTGGGACTGTAGAGAAACATCTTAGTAGAGAACTGTTACCTTGTACAATAGGAAAAAAAAAGTCTGTTTTTTCTGAAGTCAGTATTTTATTCTTCTGTTTTGTTGGCCTACTAAGGACCCAGCTAGTCTGCAGAAATGCTTTCTCTGGTTACTAAGATATGGCATGGTTTTAAAATTAACCTAAGGAATAGCTAAGGACGTAGCTCAAACCTCTCCCAGTAAGGAAAAATAGAATTCATGTTCAGGTGGTAGGGCTTTACTTTATTAAAAATTGTTTAGAGAACAAACATTAAAAGTTCTGGGAAAGGTTTTACTGCTGCCAGCAAGTGCAGTGAGGAACACTGAGTTTATCTATGTTTGAGTAAGCTGTTCCTGCACAGCTGTGGGTGAAATGGTTAAACTTGCTAATGGTGCTGGAAAGTAGAAAGTGATTTTACTCTCTGGGTTGTGTAAGAGCTGGCAACGGAGCCTGATCAGTGAAAGGGCTGCAAGTGTAAAACCATAATAAACCTTATTGACTCTCCAAAATACACAAAATACTCTTCTGTTAAAGATCCCTGTGCAAAAGGGATTCAGGGCTTTGAGTTTATATGATTTTTTTTTGAGAGAACACATTTTATTGTTGCTGAGAAAGCAGTACCCACTCCTTTTCTTTTGTTTGTTTTGGTTTTTGGGGTTTTTTGGGTTTTGTTTTCATCCCTCCCCCAGGAGGCTTCAGAGCCAATTTTGTGTCCATAACAACATTTTGCCTTTTAAAGCTACAACCAGAGCCCCAGCAGGCTCCCCGGGAAGCGTTCCTGGGGGGAGCCGGCTTCCCCGCTGCCGCAGCTGCCTGCCCCCGTCAGCGCGGCGCGGCGAATGCTGCACGCCCGAGTCATCGCCAGGAATAAACCCCGCACAGCAGCGGCCTCCCTCGAGCCGAGCCATCCCGACGCTGCTCCGGGAACACGACCCAGCCCCTGACTTCACTCCGATGCTCTATATAAGTCCAGGAAAACAACAGGCGCTCGCAGAGCTCACGGGCTGGATTTAATCAAAGCCGGGAACGACCCGGGAGGGATTTCAGCGAGGGAGCGCCGCAGTTATGTCACAGGTACGGGGACATCTGTGCGCTGCCCGCCGTCGGAGCAGCGCCTGGCAAGCCTGGCACTGCTTCGGGTGCTTCGCTTGGAAAAGCTCGTTAGCCAGTTCCTCTCGTTAACGGGTGAATTCGGCTTTTCTGCTCTGCGGCTTGGGGGATTACGCATTTGAACAAGTACATTCTTAGGATGGGTTATTTGGTGAAGAAGCAAAGCAGCTTGCTCTCTACGTGGTTAATTAATTTAGCGTTAAAATGTTCTGGTTTACCTTAAATATTTGTATTTGTATCTCGAAAGGGAGAAATCCTTTCTCCTGCTCGGCTTTGGGATGTTTCACGGAAGGAGGAATCTCTGCCTTTCCAGCACGCTTTCTCAGACAGTGATCCTGAAATGCTATTTTGAAAAGATGTGGCTGTGCTGAAATGTCACTGTGTAAAGCTTAGTATATTAACATGCAGGAGAAGAGTGTGACTGAATATGGTAACTGTTAGGATAAGACATTTGAGACCAAAATTTTGTGCAAAATGAATACTCATAATAATTTTGTAACTAATGGTTTGTCTTTAATGCATTCTCTGAGAATCAGTGTTTCAAAGTGCTCTTGAAATGAGCTCAGAAATGGTGAGGTTTCAGGTAATTGTTACATTTGCTACACAAGCTGCATGTGCCCGGCAGAGCTCTCCTCAGCATGGGAGTTTTACAAGATAGGTGGGATGGAGAGTAGGAGCACATAGAGAGAAAGAGAGCACAGTTCTTCAGCCACACTCAGTTCAGCTGCTTTTCTTTACTCCAAAGAAAATGGGGCTGAAAACGCAGTTGTGTATCTTGTAAATTAGCTCTTTTTGACTTGGGACAGGAGGAGATAAAGCACAGGGTGCACGCCTGTGCCAGCTAGGAATGGTTCCTGGCAAACCCCGCTCACAAATTCTGGCAGCAATTAGCAGTGGTGGGGCTGTGACAGTGGCAGCTGCTGGCCAAGACTCACCGTAACCTCTCTGTGCACAGCTTTGCTCTTCAGCTGGGACTGACTAATCCACAGCGACTGTCCTGCTGGAAAATCCTCTGTGATCAAAGCACGAGAGGGGTTATTTTAAAATAACTGGGGGACATTCAAGAGCTCTGCTCAGCCTGGCTGTGTCTTTGTACATCTCAAGAGCCACCTTTCCTCACCCTGTCCTCAGGAATTCCCTTGTCCCAGTGGGAAGAAGTTACTCACAGTTACTCTCTGCCAGTAATGGGTGAAGGACCTTTGCAGATTTCACATTTCTGTTAATCAAGAAAGGGGCTTTTCCCCTTTCTGGGTTGGTTGCCTTTGAAGTGTGCCATGGGCTTGAGGGGCTGTTCCCATTATGTGGCAGTTGTCATTCCAGAAGGATGAGTGACTCCCTGGCTGTGGGGACATTTGGTTCACCAGCTGAACACCCATGCACAAGTTGTTGTGAGTTTTGAAGGCTTTGCTGCCACCCTTTCCCTTTGCTTGCTTTGGCTATTCATGAGTGCTTTCCCCAGAGATCTCGAAAATGTTTTGTTTCCCACAACACAAGTAAGTGGGATTGACAGTGAGCTATTCTGGGCATTCCCAGGAATTTGCAGGAGGCAGAAAACGTGCTGAAGGCTCCAGTGGAGCCAGCCCATCCGTCCAAGAGCCAGCCATGCATGTGCTGTCTCTGCAATCTCCCTGGGACTCGCTGCTCCAGCCATTTGTAAGCCTTGAGGGATTTGTTTCCCTCCACAACTGTTTTTAGCCTCACAGGCAGTGCCTGGGAGTGCCCGAGTGGGCTCCACCACTGCCAGAACCCAAATATCAGAAATCCTGCGTATGTAGCAATGAGAGAGAAGTTTCTTGTTGATCTTTCAGTGTGTAAGTCTATTAGAATTGGAGTGTGGGGGTCTTCTGTTCCTCTTAATCATATCACTGTGCCCCTGAATCTTGCCATGAGGGCTGCCTGGTGGGACATTGAAAATGTGTCCATGAAGTAATAAACTGACGGGGGAATGTTTATGGTGTTGGCTGCTGCAGAGTGAGGTTGTGTATGACTGTGGAGTGCTAATTTAAAGTAGGGGTAGGCTGATATGAAGCAATGTTATCCCTATTTCCTTGGAGTGGGATAAACTGTGAATAGATTAGTACTTGGCTGTTGCAGTGCACCACCTGATGATGCATCTGTTTCTGTATTAGGTTTCCTTCTCCTTCTTTGGGTTCCAAGTCCAGTGCTTCAGATGTGTTCGGTAGAGAGCCCTGGTTTTTTGCTTATATTTAAGATTATTACCTATTGGTCAAATGTTTGTTCCAACTTAAAGCAAGTCCAGATTTGGAATCTCTCTGACCAGTTTCCCAAAGAAGTAATAAGTAGACTGAGGCACAAGCCCAGTTTTATTTTTCTTTCCAAATATTGGACAGGTTCTTGAATTACCAATCAGTACTTGTAGAATGAGCAGGCAGAGCTGGACAGAGAAAGTCTAAGAATCCTTTTCTTTTTTAATTAAGCAGTCTGTTGATCTTTTGAAGGCTGTACAATTAAAAAAAACTATTTCAGAACAGTAAGTGGTAGCAGATTTTGGGAAAGGCGGTGAAATTGTGATTATGGAAAGATCTGACGTAGCTGAGTATGTAATCTCAGAACTGAAATAGGTGAAATACTGTGTTAACAACTCTGTATGTTGTAGCCTTTGGGTGGAGGCAGATTTGTTCACTGTGCTTTGAACACGAAATACTGATGTGTGGGTCTGTTTCTTAGCCAGCCCCTGTGAAAAAGAAGCGTCCTCCAGTGAAGGAAGAAGACCTCAAAGGAGCAAGAGGAAACCTTGCCAAAAACCAGGAAATTAAGTCCAAAACTTACCAAGTGATGAGGCAGTGTGGTAAGTCTCCTTGATTGGAAGCAATTAAGCAGAGTAAAATATTGATTTAGTTTTCCTTTTCAAGTGAAGGGGTCACCTTTAGAACAGCAGCCTGCTGTTCATCTGATGGACAAGTGAAATATTGATCAAATGTATATATATGTATTTCAGCAGCACTAGCTTTACTCCCCTAATTTGTGTGCTATTTCACTGATTCTCTCTCCTGGTTTTCTTTTCCAAGAACAAATGGGCTCTGCAGCACCTTCTGTATTCAGCCGGGCTCGGACAGGGGGTGAAACAGTCTTTGAGAAACCAAAGGATGAGCCAGCCAAGAGCGTCTTTGGCTGACAGTGCAGCTGGACACGTCTCACCCAAATGATTGTTGTAACATTTTTCCAAATTTCTACTCTTTATGCTAAGGTCACTGCAGACTCAACTACCTAATTTCCACTGTAAGTTCTTAAGTAGGGAATATAATCATGTCAAAGAGTAACAACTTCCATGCTCATTTTTATTACATGCTTTCTATGTATTGGACAATTGCTATAATTGTTTAATAAAAAAAGGTTGTTGGACTCAGCTTGGCACACTGTGGTGACTCATTTCAGTTTGGGCTCAGATTAATTCCATGGGCACTTTGGCACTACACTTTTGTCTGTCAAATGCAAAGAAAAACACCCTGATGACACAGTCTCAGTGTCAGTGTAATTCCTCCACACCATACCCTCACCAGGAGGGAGCTGAGGAGGAGCTGATCAAAGGGGCAGCACAGAAACCTGGAGATTTCACCCAGTTTTTTGTTGCCTACAGTGGCACCTTGGTGAGGGCCCTCAGTGTGGTGGCTCTCCGCTCACAGCTCTTCCCTCACAGTTCTCCCTCACAGTTTCTCCCTCATGGCTCTCCCTTCACACCTTCCCACTCATGGCTCTCCCCTCATGCCTTCCCACTCATGGCTCTCCACTCATGGCTCTCCCCTCACAGTTCTCCCTCATGGCTCTCCCCTCGTGCCTTCCCACTCATGGCTCTCCCCTCACAGTTCTCCCTCATGGTTCTCCC
>VWZN01012214.1:110590-153312 GCA_013396955.1 Regulus satrapa
CCACTCATGGCTCTCCCCTCACAGTTCTCCCTCACGGTTTCTCCCTCATGGCTCCCCCTTTCTCGGGTCCCCCTTCACAGTTCCCCTCACGCCTCTCCCCTCACACCCCTCAGAGCAGCAATGCCATTATTTCCCTTCATGCAGCTCAGCTGTGAGAGCAGAGGCCCGGCTCTGAGGGAGGAATTTCAGCTCGTACCCCAGTGCCTTTTTTCCTCCTGTCCCACTGGATCGAGTGAGAAGTGGGGTGCCAGACCCAGCTGCCATGTCGTGCCTTACCACAGAGAATCCAGTGAGTGTCTTTGTACAACACTAACACATTCTGAGGGGAATATGTTGTTTTCAATGCCGTTTACTTCTTGATTTGCTGCATTAAGCACCAAACCTGTTTTCTCCCAAACCCCAGAATGTTTTCCCTCAGCTGGATATTTGTGCTAAAACACAGAGGAACCTCTGTGGGTGCCTGCCATACTTCCCACATAGCCTAAGTGTCTGCAGCACGTCTGGGGAAGGTAAGGAAGATGACACCTTTTTTAAAGAAATAACTTTTATTTTACACAGGCTAGTATGATTAAGAGGTAAAAGGGATGCCAAAGTTCTCTGTGCATCATGAAATGTATCATATTTGGCTTTTGTGTCCCAAACACTTGACAGATAAAATGTGACATTGCCCACACAGATCCCAGAAAGGAGCTCATATAAGGCAGCAGCAAATCTTTTGGCCTTAAGGAGAAAGCTTCCTTAAAGATATTGCTTGTGGTGCATTGTCTTGCCCTGGTTTTTTCACATTATTATAAGATTATTATTTATTCCAGGATGTTGTCAGGTTCAATCACTTGTGCAGCTTCCAAGTGTGACAATAGGGAGTTTTGGTCTAACTGTCTTTTAATGTGGACCTCATCTAAAAAATGTGAGGGGCAGAGCTGACACCGCAGCCTCAATCTGTGCAGTGAAAGCAGCTCTTTAACATCTGTGTGATTTTACACATGGGCATTAGAAAGCTGATGACAGATCCACTTAATTAAAGCTTTGGCTCTTGCAGCTCTTAGGCCACTAAGTGTCTAATCCTGTGTATTTTGAGGGATTAAAGCATTACATGAGTTGTACAAGTTAATCAAATCTGTAGCAGTTTAAATTTTTGTCCTTTAAAATATATATATTTACATGTCTCACTATAAAGGATATGGTATTTGCAAGTAGTATAAACAGTCTGCCTGAGAGGAATATAGTTTATTTTTTAAAAGCGTTACTTAAAGCACAAACCTTGTAAGACCAGGCTGTGCTTAGCAAATTCTTTGTGGATGTCTGGTAAGTAATAAATTATTGAGCTGTGCTTTAGTGTCTCCTTGCAGCTTCAAGGCCACTAGAAGCTTGCTCTCCACATGGACACTTTGTAAAACAGGCATAAAGAAAACACAGATGCTTATATTTCCACAAGACCTTTGTGTTAATTGACAACAATGAATGGCATGACCTGCCAGGGATCATGGCCAGTTGGACAGGGAGGAGCAAGGGTTGAGAAAACCATTGGCTGTAATATCTCATGTGAACGCTGCCTGTCCTGGCAATCTCCAAATCTCTGAAGTGCTTGTGATAACGTTAAGGATGTGCCCTTTCAAATTATTACTGTGGAATACGGCAGAGATTCCTGCAGCTTGTTGCACAGACCAAGTCATCCGCCTGAGGGATTTCATGTGACACAGTAAAATCTAATTTTTAAAAAACCCAAACAATATAGAAATTTCTTAATTTTATGTGTTATGTAACATTAAAATTCTAATGTTTCAAAGCAAAAGATCTGTTGGAAAAATAAGCATTAACCAAGTCCAAGTTTTAGCTATGTTTAATGGGTAACTATTAAATTTCTGTGTCTCTTCAAAGTCTACATGATATCCCCAAGTACAAGTTACTCATTAACTGATTAAGATAAATAGAGATTTCATTTGAATTTTTTTTTTTCCCCAAAATGGAGCAGAGAACATTGCTTGCATTGATGGTCTTTTCCTCAGTCATAGTATTAGCAGAAACTATTGATCAGAAGGTATTTGCTCTATTTTTATTATCAATAGCTCATTTGCTGATGTGGTGGTATTGTGGTAACTGGCCAGGCAGTGCAGGGAACTCCTCTGTTAACCACAGCCTGGGCAGCTTTGGGTGGATTGTGTTGAGATTTTTGGATTTTGGGTCTTTTTAAGGACTTTTTGGTTATTTGTTTGGGCTGTCATAGTAGAAATGTAGCAGGGAGCATTTGCAGATGTGTCTAGTCATGCTCTTGCTTCAGGATGTAAGATACCAAATTTGAGAGGGAGTAGCTCTGCCTTGGCCACCGGATGAGCTTTGGATCTTGACACAGGACCAAGCAAGCACTAAGCAGTGCCGGGAAATGAGTGTTTAATAATAAATATGGAATGGAAAAGAGGGAAGCAGAAAGTTCTTTGCACTGTCTGGAGGAGCAAACTCTGTTTTGTACGGTCACAACGGTGACCGGTGATATTGTAAAAACATCAGTATTAGAGAGGAAGAGGAAGCTTTCAGTCAGAAGCTTTCCTTGTCCATTGTGCCTCCTCAGAAAAGCATGGACTGGAACTGAAAGGCGGGCGGGTGTTGGGGGGCAGGGCCAGGCCTTGTGGCTGCTTCAGGGCAGCCGAGAACTCTGCAGGGAGCCGTGGATGGGGTGTATGGGCCCACAGTGCCTTTGGGTTCGTGCCTGGGGCCCGGCACCTCTGCTTCCTCCACCAGGGCACAGCAAAGCTCCTCCCCGTGCTGCAGCCCCTGGTCTGTGCTGGCGCCAGCCCAAAACGCTGCTGGGGCTGGGCGAGTGCAGGACATGCAGGTTCTCCTCCCTGCAGCATCCCTTGGGCACGTGGCAGCGGAGTAGATCCTGCACCGGGTAAATTCTGCATGGGACAAGCTGCTCCTGTGTTGGAAGGATCCTAAGTGGGCAGCAGTGGCCCCAGTGAGCCACAGCGTGGGGCTTGGCAAAACCTCACTCTGAATGTGCTATGGGCAGGTTGGAGTAGAGGCAGCAAACTTGAATTTCAGCTGGTGTCCTAATGGAGAAGAGAATTGCCAATTAATAGCAAGCAATGTACGGGGGATTAATTATCAGAATAGCAAAAGTTCAATTAGCCATTCAGAAGACTTTGAGGCTGGAAAAGGAAAGACAGAAGTGTGATGATATGCTCTGTTGCTGAGCTTTTTCTTCTTAACCAGCTCTTGGACTGTTGTGAGGCTGGTGATGCCCAGGTCAGCCTTTCTGAGTGCCACTGCCATGGGTAGGACCTTTCTAGAGAGACATCCCAAATGCAAAAGGTGTTTGTGTAGACAGGTGCTGCAGGTGGCTCTCAGTCCAGCCACCCTCTGGGGTGTTCCAGGCAGCTCCAGAATGGTGCCCTACTCCTGTGGGCATCAGGGACCCTGGAAAAACAGGACCAGAAGAAACATGAGTGCTCAAAGAGCATCCCCGCTTCTGCAACCTGTGAGAGGATGGGAGGCCCATGCCAGGTTTGAAACCTGCTAAACATCCTGTGGGACACAATGTACCAAGTTGGAAAACAGGCAGAAAAGTCAACAGCTAGGAGAGAAAATAAACAGTCACACCAAAAATGGGGCCCTTCCCTGGGTCAGGCTTGAAGACAGGCTGATCTTCCTGAGGAAAATCTTGGGCAAAGCAATGGAGCGATGCAGCAGCAGCGTCACTGTACCACAAGGAGGGAAAAAGGTCCAACAGAAGCTTCTGTGGAACAGCAAAATGCAGATATAGCTGCAGGTTTTGCATGGGGCACTGGTTGTGGCTGAAGAGATGGGAATAACCAGACTGGTTCAGAATAATCCCCTCCCCAGGTCCAGCCAGGATTTCTAACAGTTCATTCCTTCATCAAACTTTCCAACAGCATCATCCAGGTAAGGGTGGCCTGGGAGCAAAACCTGGGTGTTTGTGTCTCAGTCCGTTTCCTTTTTTTTCCAGCCTGCTGTTGAAATCTACAGCCTCAACGTGGACTGCAAGGTCACATCACGATTTGCTCACACTGTCATCACCAGCAGAATTATCAACCGAGCCAATGAGTCCCGAGAGGCCACCTTTGAAGTGGAGTTGCCCAAGACAGCTTTCATCACCAACTTCTCTATGTAGGACCAGTCCTTCCCTGTGGTGTGAAGGAGGCAGCTCTGAGGGGGTTCATCTTGCTGCTCAGGAGCTGCTGGGCAAAGAGCACAAAGAGCTCTCTGTAAAAATGCTCCGTGGGGCTGAGTAGTAGGCAGCCAAATAGAGAAGAGGGGCCCAGGGCCAGGCTGCCTGCTGCACAGGGTGGGTGACAGACATGCTCATGGTGGTGTTTCTCCTGCTCCAGCCTCCTCAATACTCTGCAAGGACAAGGGTTGTGTTGTGGTGGTGGCTCCTGGCATCCTCCTGGGTAGGGAGGGATTTGGTAGGAAACAGTGTCCCTTGCTCATGCCCAGAGAGGCACAAAAAAATCTGTTCAGTTCTTTTCCCCAGTGCATTCCTTCTAATATTAATTCATTTTCATGGATACCAAACAGGTCCATTGATGGTGAAGTATACCCGGGGATAATAAAGGAGAAAGCTGCTGCTCAGAACGAGTATGACACAGCAGTCTCACGAGGACAGAGCGCTGGCCTCGTCAAGTATGTTGCTATTCTGAGTAAGGCTGCTCCAACACCCCTCCTTGGCTTTCTTCTTGGCTGGGGACAGATTAAACCCTGGAGACAGCCACATGTCAATGGGGACAAATGTGGAAATCAGTTCTTGAGTTCTTAATGGGAGGGACAGTATGAATTTTATATATATATATATATAAATTCACATATATATGATTTAGAGGTGGTCCTGCAATGGGCTCCAGTAGAAAGCATCCCTGTTTAGCAGTGCCTTGGGGCTTGGTGTCATAGAGTCGCTGAACCACAGATCACAGGATGTTCTTGAAAGGGATCTACAATGATCATCAAGTCTATCCAACTCTTGAGTATTCCAGAGAGGGGTTGGGCCAACAGCCATGGTGTTAGTGGCACCATGCTCTGACCAACTGAGCTAATCTCAGGGTCAAGGCTCCTTAAGGATCATCTAGTTCCAAGCCCTCTGCCATGGGCAGGGACACCCTTCAGGCTGCTCAGAGCTCCATCCAGCCTGGCTCCCTGTCATTCAAGGGTATCTTTCCACACTGGGATGATGCTCAGTGCTGAGCCTGCCTCCTTGCAAGCATGGAGGACAAAGGCACTTGAACAGATATCACAGTTTCGGGGTGTATTTAATCTGTGCTTCACAGCTATTCAGTCTGAGGCATGAAGAGGTTTCTGCTCCATTTCTCAGCTTGCACCCATGGCACATGAATGTAATATATGCTGTGTACATAATAACAACAGCAATGTAAAAAATTCCTTTCTATGATGAATAATATTTACTGCTACTCTTCTTTTCATCCCATGAGGCCCCTTGGCCTTTCTTTTGCACACTTCACAAACTCTTGGCCCCCACCTGGAAACCTTCCCTTCAGGAGATAAATCCCTGTTCCCCCCCCCCCAGAATCACAGACAGAAAGCTGGAGCAGTTCCACGTGTCCGTCAGCATCGCGGCTGCCAGCAAAGTCACTTTTGAGCTGACCTACGAGGAGCTGCTGAAGCGGCAGCTGGGCAGGTACGAGCTGCTCATCAAGGTCCAGCCCAAGCAGCTCGTGAAGCACTTCCAGGTGAGCTGGGCAGGGAGCAGTGCCGTGGCTTTTGGCACAGCCCCGTTCCCTCTGAGAAGATGATGCTGACTGCTTGCCTACTGCCAGATCGATGTGCACATCTTCGAGCCCCAGGGCATTCAGTTCTTGGAGACAGACAGCACGTTCGTGACAAACGAGTTAACTGAGGCGCTCACCGAAGTGCAGAACGAAACCAAGGTAAAGCAGCAGCTGCCAGAGGTTACTGCCGGTGGCAGCTCTAAGTTATATTGCTTTAAATATTTCTTTCTGATTGCTTTGCAGGCTCATATTTTATTTAAGCCAACTCTAGATCAACAGAAGAAAAATTCTGAACTCGATGAAACGCTCCTCAATGGTGATTTTGTTGTGCGTTACGATGTTAAGAGAGAAGCCACTGCAGGTGATATACAGGTAAAAAAAAATCAGTGAAAATGCTTTCAGATCACAGAAAAGTCCGTGAGGTGCGATCAGCAAAACAGCAACATTTGCTTTGAAACACCAAGAGCAACAGGAAAAGCTCTTCCCATTAATCCACGGCCAGCAGGACCTGAGGGTGATACTCAGTAAATCCCCAGAGACAGGGGTATTGCAAAAATAGATCCCTCAGGGAAAAAAAAAAAACCCAAAAAAAACCCCACAAAAAACAAACAGTCTTTCAAATTTCATTCAAAAACCAAATCTATACTGGTATTTCATAGATGTCTCTTTACACTCTTTTACTATTATTATTATTATTATTATTATTATTATTATTATTATTATTATTATTATTATTATTATTATTATTATTATTTTGGCTCCTCTGCAGTGTATTTGTGGCTTCTTGTAAATGGAGTTTAGAGGAACGTGATTGATGCAACTTGAAATGATGCTTGGTCTCTGTGTTTTTTGTGATAACTGAGGCGTAACTAAATACAGCAGGAACTTAACATGTATTTATGAACCAACGCATATTCTAAGGAATAGAATAGAATATTTTCCATATAATTTCACGAATGAAGTATACACGGGTGTGCTAAAATGCGGCAGCCACAGTCATTTGGCAGAGATGTACTCATAGGTAATGATAAAGAGGTAATGTGATACAGTGATAATATGCATATGTCATACTTATGCCACTGAGGTGTCTAATGGAAGTGTATGTATGCATGCTGCTCTCTGGGAATTTTCTCTCTACAAACAGTCTTGCTTCCAGCTAGGAAATGCATTTCACTTTCTTTAATTGAAGCTCTTTGATTTGGGCTTATCAAGAAGTGCAGAATGCTGAACATGCTCCCCACCTCTTGCTAAGTCAGAATGTTAAAATTCATTCTTTATTTCTTTAGATGCACTCTTATAGGTGATTTCACATTCTGTATTTCAGATCGTCAATGGGTATTTTGTCCATTACTTTGCACCCCAAGAAATGCCAGTGTTACCCAAAAATGTCATCTTTGTTATAGACCGAAGTGGCTCCATGACAGGCAGAAAAATGGAACAGGTAACTTCCCTTGAAGCACGACCTCTGCTAGCAGCAGGCCCACACCCCCCCAGCCTACCAGCTTCCTATGGAAGCAACTGGGAATTTCTCATTGGAAGCACATCCTGGTTTTGTACGTAGCAAAATGTTCAGAATTCCAGAAATTCTTGAAAATACATATCCACAAATTGAAGTTATTAAAGAGTAACTCTTGTCTGACACAACTATTTTCATGAGAACTAAACATTGAGGCAGAGAGAGCTTTCTGTATCTTTGCAGAACTTTGTGTTTATCTTTTTCTTTAATGAAGCTTAGAGAGTTAATTTATCAGTTACCTGTTTTACGTTTATTGAAGACCCTGTTTGAGAGCAGACAAGCCCCCTACAGCCTTCACAGATTGGATTTTGTGTCTATAGTTAAGTGAATTATTTCTGATAGTCTCAACCTAAACCAAACCATTAGGATTTAATAAAGGCTGCATCTGGAACAGAGCTGTATAAAACCCCTTTATTACACTGCATTTCAATCCCAGTTCTGGCAAAGAAGTGGAAATCACCAAAATGATTGTTCTCTCCTTGGAACAGACAAGGGAAGCCCTGCTGAAGATTTTGCAGGACCTCCGTCCAGAAGATCATTTCAGCTTCATCACCTTCAACAACCAAGTGGTGGAGTGGAAGAGCTCTTTGCTGCCAGCCACTGAGGAGAACGTGGCCAGTGCTGCAGCATTGGTGCAGACTCTCACTGCCAGGGGAGGTACACGTGCTTGTGGCCACAAATATGCACCCAATGGAATGAATTGCTTAGAGAATAATTATTTCATTAGTTATATAGTGCCCCAGAGCTACCACCAGTACTTACAAAGCAAGTCAGTTTTAAAGACTTAAAAGTGATGAGTGGGGAAGAAAGCCTGTGAGTGGATAGACGGGTGACTACATTATGAGATAGATATATAATATATATTAGATGCTCACAATGTATCTATGAATCATGCAAGCCACAAAGTCTTGTTTCCAATTTTTATCACAGAGATAATTGGAAGATTCCTTGATAGCACTTTTTTTTTTCCTACAGAAAAATGGCAATTCACGCAACATTTGACTGCAATCTGCTGAANAATCATGCAAGCCACAAAGTCTTGTTTCCAATTTTTATCACAGAGATAATTGGAAGATTCCTTGATAGCACTTTTTTTTTCCTACAGAAAAATGGCAATTCACGCAACATTTGACTGCAATCTGCTGATTTTTTTTTTTCTTTTTATATCAAGTGTCCCCTTGTAAGAAAAAAAAAAAAAAACCCAAAGAAAAACAAAGCCAAAAACATATCCAAGATTATACTCCCTTGTAAACCACGCCACAGAAATACACCAGGCAAAGCAGATTTGTGGCGTTTCAGTTGCTGCATCAGTCAGTGTGCTTGGTGCTATTACTTACTTTTGAGCACATCTCAAGGACTCTGTCTCCCTTCAGTGTTAACAGAAGTTTCCTTACCGCAGGTGCTCACACCAATAAACCCACCCAATGATCAGCTCTTTTCTCTTCTTATCCAAGGCAGGGAAACTTTTCTGAAGTATATGTTAACAGATGACAGTGTGCTTACTTAAGCACTTTGTAATGGCTCTAGACATGTTTGTATTTCCCATGACATACGTGTGGGAAATGCTCCCGAGAGAATACTCCGGCAACACCCGGTAATGAAGTCCAGTAGGCCGAGTCCCTAAATCCTCCTCTCTCGGAAGGATTGCTTCCGGCAGAAAACTTTCAACAGCTCCGCAGGGCGTCTGCAGATGAAGGGCGGCACCCCGCGCCGGTGACTGCGGTGTCCAGGTGAGCCATGCCGGCTGTCTCGTTGCAGGCACGGACATCAGCGGTGCCCTGCTGACTGCCGTGGCCGTGCTGCAGAAAGCCGAGGGGCTGCCCGAGCGCAGCGTCTCCATGATTATCCTGCTGACAGACGGCCAGCCCACTTCTGGTGAGTGAATGCTAGGCTCAGTCCTCCCCGCCCTGGGGTTGTTTTGTCTTGGACGCTTGCATCCCAGTATGGATAGAGGTAGCCCGTGTTTTAGAAGAGTTTTGGAATACTCAGGCTGAGCTGCTGCTAGATTTGGAGAGGGGATTACGAGAGGGCTCTGCTGAGGGCTGCAGGGAGAGGAAAGCGAGCCTGCCTGCCTGTGGCTGCACATCCTTTAGCAGGGAATTGTTTTGCTTCATACCGTTGGCTTCCCAGTTTATAAACTCGGGGGAATTGGAGATACACCAGGCACAGCTGAAACAGAAAAATAAAATACCTAAAGGCAAAACATGGACACTTTGCAGATGCTGTGTACAGTCCTATCTGAGAAATATCACTTGTGCTTCTTCACTCTCTGTGCCTCAAACTTGAGATATTTTCAAGGTGCTTCTTGTTATGTATTCTTTGCCTTGCCTTAATTAGTGATCACCTGTAACAGCACAAACCAAAGGATTGAGATTGAAATATCAGGTGAAATAAGCAACAACTCCCAGTGCAATGGCACAAACTCCCTTTTCTTGAGCAGGGGTCTGTCTTAGTTTTGGGTGACACCAGCATCACTCTGAGGCCAGCAATATTAATTCATCTATAAGCCCTTAATAAGATCAGTCTGCCTCTTCGATTGTGTGAGCCATTCTGCTTTTTGATTTTGTTGGGTTGTTTCAAATAAAATTCAGCTCACAGTGCTGCCTCCCCAGTACAGGCACAGTGAGTCTCCAGTGCTCTTCACATCCATCAGTCAGAAATCAGGCCAGGGTGGAGTGTCAGGCATTATTGCATACACTGCCTTCCTTAGCAAAGCAGCCGAAAGGGAAAAGCCTGAGCTGTTCTCATGATAGTGCTACAGGGCAGTGACATTTTCTGCCTGGAAATGCTGATGGAGAAGCTCTCCATACACGGCCATCAGCAGCTCTTCAAATGGAGTAAGGTATGCTATGAAAATCTTTTCCCTCTCTGACACAAAGGAGCTGTGAGAGAAGCATGGCTGAGTTCACTGTCAGTTTGTTGGAATTGCACCATTAACCAATCCATTCTTCTCTGAATTGGCACACATATTTTTTATGGATGGTACTTGTCTTTTGAATGCTTGATGAAGTGCATCCATCTCTCGTGTTGTTAACTCCTAGCATGTCTCCCTTCTGTACTAAAAACCTCCTCTGGCCCTGCAATCCTATAAAATATTTTGCACTTAGCCACGACAGGATCAGTAGAACCAAGTAAAAGCCATTAAGCGGGAGAATCATGTTCTGGCACTCCATATGCAGAGTCGTGCTTTCATTTCCAATTCAATTACCAGCATTCCATCCCCTATATTTTTAGTATTTTATTCTGAATTCTTTTTTTAAACTTCAGACAGAGTTTTCCATTAACCTGCTGCAGTCTTCTTGCTCTTGAAAAGACCCAAACTCACAGCGGTGTTTTTGTTTCATTTACAGGTGAGAGAAATGTGGAAGTAATTCAAGAAAACATTCAGAAAGCAATCAATGGGAAATATGTTCTTTTCTGCCTTGGCTTCGGGTTTGATGTCAGCTATAAATTCCTGGAGAAAATGGCCCTGAGCAATGGGGGAATAGCACGGCGTATCTATGAAAATGCTGATGCAGCCCTGCAGCTCCAGGTCAGGAGTAAGGAATGTGCCAGGAAAACCATCTATCAGCTGCAGTTTATGCCTAGTCCCAGCAGCAGCCACAGATTTTCTGAGATTAAATGTTGGGGTGGAGTTTGCCTTTTACTGTAGCAGAGGGGAGGAAAGCAAATCTGAGGGTTTGTACCTTCCACGTGTGCGTGACTCAAAGTCCTCAAATCAGCTGCACTCAGACAAAGTGGGAAACTCAGGTATTTCTGTACTGGAAAAAGAGAAATTGTCCAGGGGAAGAGAACAATTTCTGAGTTTGCAATAGTCTTGAACTACTAAAGAAAAAGCTTTTTAGAGGGGCTTTAGACATCCAATACATTGCTTTGCACAGTTTTGCTGTAATTTGTGTGTGCTCTCTCTCTCTCTCACTGCTTTTCCATTGGGCTTTTATCAAGAAGTGGCTACCCCAATATTAATGCAAATTGAAATGCAGTATCCAGAAAATTCCATTGAAGGATTAACCACAAACAATTTCAAGCTGTTTTTTGAAGGATCTGAAATTATAGTGTCTGGAAAAATTAGCGATGAACTGGATATTTTGCCAGTGCAAATTAAAGCTCAGTCAGTAAGTGTTCATTAATTGTGAAAAATTCTCTTCCTTTTGTCTTTTGTGGCACAATAGGAGTCTTCAAGAAGTGTTTTTTGTTTACTGTATGTTCTTTACATTTGGGCATTCAGCTTTTTTCCCATTGTTTGAACTCTCAGATAATTTGCTAAAATTACTCTCTCTTGAATTTGCTACAAAAGAAAAACCTTGAAAAGAATATCCACAAATAAGAAAACAGCAATTTTAATTCAATTCTGTTGATTCTTTAACAAAATCCAAATATTTTGGCCTTTTAAGCACTTTTAAGTTTCTATTCTTACAATGAAGTAAGAAATCACAATTATTCATCTCAAAAATGCTAAAAAAAAAAAGAATATAATTACTTCCTTTCTTCATCATTGTTTCAAGTCCAGAAATACTTTTCTAAAATACATTCTTTTTAGATATTTTGGAGCTGCATTTTCCAGGGGGAAAGAACAAAATTAATGGACAACTGGTACTGAAAGGTGTTCTTTTAAGGCTGGTGATGTGACTATAAATGAAGTCTGGAGCTGTTTTTTTGACGGTCAGTTTTCTCCCACTTCAGCACACGAGTAACCTGACTCTTAAGGAAGAAGCAGATGTCAAAGAGAAGGAGCAAGTATTCCAAAATCAAAGATACATCTTTGGGAATTTCATAGAGAGACTGTGGGCTTACTTGAGCATTCAGCAGCTTCTGGAAAAAGCGTAAGTGATTTTAATGCTTCGCATAACAAACTTTTAACTTCTCAAAACACTAACTCCTTATTCACAAATGATATCTTCAGAAAACGCAAAGGAACAGAAATATTTCTCCAGACAGTATCAAAACCATAAGATACTGGGAGAGTCCTGCATTACTGTATGATGAACATGAAGTGCCTTTCAGGTAGCACTGCAGCATTCAGTTTCATGTATATATGAACACGTAATGGAGCACATTCCTAACGAAATTCCTGTGAAATAGATTTCAGTTGTATGGGTTGTGTTGAGCTGTTCTTGCACACCCAGAAATATTGTCTGTAGATAAGGAAATGGCAATAGCTAGGGAATAGAACTACATGGATGTCCATAAGACACTTCACATATCTATTACTGTTGTGTATTTAAACCATTCATAGGCTCCAGTGTTGCAAAGAATGAAGCATTTGCATCATTTCAGGCACATGAACAGCTGAGTTATCCCCATAAGACTACTGACCCTTCAATAATAAATACCTGTGGCGACACAGCTAATATGTAAAGGAATCTGAAGATGATTTGTTCATAGTCTCTACAGATTTTTGCTTCACTATTAACACAGCCTTTAGTGTTTCAGCCCAAGAAGAGGACCAGAAGGCCCTGGAGGCCCAAGCCTTGGATCTGTCCCTGAGGTACAGCTTTGTCACACCCCTCACTTCCATGGTGGTCACCAAACCCGAGCAGCAGGAGGAGCTGGCGAACAAACCCACCGAGGCTGGTAAAAACAGCCCCTCTGAAACACCCTGCTCTTCTTGATTCTTTGTTGTTGACTTCCACTTAGGTTCAGTTGGTAGTGATATAAAGAGGGAAATCAGAGGTAGGAGTTCAGGGACTGGCTTCCTTTCAAAATAAAACATGCAGGATTTTTTTTGACAGGTGAAGTGATGAAACAGACACTACAATCACTACAATTGAAATGGAAACTAGTTTGTTTAAATATTAACCAAAGGTAGCCTAATAGCTGTTACTATTATATTCCTGACAATGCAAAAGGGCTCCACACTTTTCTCTGTAGCATTTAATTGGAAAAATGAATGCAGGGGGGAAAAGCATGGTCTCAGTCAGAGTTCCGCAAGTGCTCTACATATTCATCCTTTCACACAAAAATCCTCATCACCTGAAGCCCTTGTCCCAGTTTGCTGGTTCACATAGGTAAAGTAATTCATAAATAATAAATAAATGTAATAAAAGCATAAATAAAGTAATTCATTCATGTTGACTGTATAACACTCATCTGTCCCTCTTGCTCTTGACAGATAATGACCAGTTAAAGTCCAGCACTATTCCAGCAGGAGGTAAACATTTTCTTCTTTTCCAGTAGCACACTTTAATAGTTGCTAATTTAAAAAAAAACAAAAAACAACCAAACAAAAAAAAAAACCTAAACACCCCAAAACAAACAAAAGAGTTCATGGTGGTTGTTCTATAGAGGGAAATATCTGAGATTTGAAAAAATGTGTGAAGTAAATTGTAAGCAAGGCCTGCCACAATCTGTGCAGGTTGTGGGTAGATAACAGGGTCAAAGGGGGAAAATTTTCTATTCAGAAAGTCTTGAAGGTCAAAATTATCTATGCTCTTGAGGAAAAGTAGTTCTTCAAGTCAATGGTGATAATGATGCTTTCTGCTTCTTCCTACCACTTGTGAAGCATCTTTCAAACGATTCCGCTCAAGAATGCCTTCTGAGGATGATTCAGGTATTTTTTTCCCTCTCTGGAAACTGCATTTATTTGAATAATAACTTTATAGGTGAAGAACCTTGGTTTTGCTCCAGCTCTTTCATATAGAAATGCATCAAGAGAATCCCAATGCTGCCCCGTCCTTGGAGGTTGCCTCTTTCAAAATGGTCCTGGGGAGTTCAATAGCAGAACCTCTCCTGTAAGGTACGGAATGCAATCATGAGTAAAACACAGATACTCTCTTTTCTTTCTCCAGGTGCTCATAGATTGATGAGTGGATCACCTGCTAGTAAGTACTCCTCCTCTGTTTCTTTTCAGAATAATTCTGTGAAGTTCATTTCATATGTAGGATCATATCAACCTTATTCTAATAAAAGCATTTGGATTGGAGATGCCCACTTGATATACAATTTAGTTTTTATTATAGGCATTTCAGATATTTTTAAATGAATTATAAACATTTGAAAACAAAATATATACTTCCTAAAAACAAATGTGAAAGATCTGGAGAAGTATGTTTTAGTAAGCTGAAAGAAATGAATGTAAAAAAACAATAATTCACCAGTCCTGGGGTATCCAGAGAAGTCAGCAGACAACAAGCAGGACAGATTCCCTGTTTCAAAGGGTGAGGAAGGGAGGTGCAAGGCATAAATCCTAAGCAACAAAACATTGGGAAAACCCTTTTCTTTCAGGTCGAAGGCACTCTGGCCTCCAAACTGCCAGCAACAGGAAGATGTTTTCACAAGGTAGTGCTCACGGTGGGGTCAGAGGGGCTGGGCTGCATTCAGCACTGCCCAGTGAGCCTTGAAAACACAGCTCTAAACCCTCCCATAGCTCCAGATGAGCATGGGCCTATGGCATGGTCCATCCTGAGAGAAATAGGCACTGGATGTTGTGCTTTTGTCTCCACTGTGACATCTTGTCTTAGGCAAAGCTCTCCATAGTCATCAGTGAGGAGCTCTGCTAAAAAGGCTTCTGTCCACCATTTGTCCTGGTTTATCAGCTGACTTAGAGGAAAATGTTTCATTTAACTCTTCTTACTGATTTTAATTAATTCAGTTTCCAGGTTCAGGGCCACCACAAGAGTACAACCTCTTGGTAAGTGACACATCCTAGTGGCACATCCTAGTCCCATTTCAATTATTAATGTAACTGTAATGTACACTTCTTCATGCAGCAATGCTTTTTCTGACTGCATCAACTTTGTGAAAATATTTTGCCTCTTCTTGCAAGCCTTGGCTAGTTCTTTCCATTTACATAGAAAATATCCCCATGTTCCATGAGAAGACCTCTCTGGCTCAAGGATGTAAAAAATGCAGTGTAACAAATCTTCAGCCTAAGCCTTCTTAAGGGCTCATTGTCCTTAGTAAACTCTACATTTAAAATCTGTGGTTCCATTCATATCAAGGTGCTGTGTCTGGATGTCCTTTTCAGCAGTAATTACTCTGTTTTTAATCATTCTATCCTATAAATGCTATAACTGCTGTTTTAGGTATAAATCTATAAATTATTTGTGCTCTACCTACCCAGGGCACAGGCAAGAATTTTTTTGTTGCGGATATTTTTCTTCTGTCTTTTTAGCCAATGAACATCCACCACTTCTCTTGCAATTACCCAGACAAAATGAAAGAATCTGCTTAAATATTGATGAAAGAGCACAAACCCCTGTCCACCTTCTGTCAGATCCAGAGCAAGGTGAGTGAGCCACGTTACCCCAGTACCAAGATAAGGGGAGTCACGGGGTCTGTGAGTGCAGCTGGTGTTTTTGGCAATAACCCCCTCTCATGAAGAGCTCCCTTGCACTGACCAGAGAGGCTGTGGCAGATTCTGCCTTTCTGTTAGGCAATACTAATGGTGCAACAGCTGGGGGCACTTCTCACAGCTCTGGCTGAGGGTCACCTTCTCCTCCTGGTGTCACATCCTCCTCGCTCCTTAGGGCTTTCTCTTAGCCAGCCCTTGGGGTTTTGGAGGATGCAGAGACCCTAAACCTCATGGTCCCTGTGTGCCGACAGAAAGCTGCATGCTCTGGGTGCACAGGAGATTTTCCATGGTCCTGTCCTTGGGGAGCCATGGCCTGGGTCTCAGGCACCCGCTCTGATCATGAAACAGAGACAGCCCTGTCTTGGGGCACGTTACAGCTGAAATCCAGAAATGCCCCTCAAAACTAGATTTGAGACCCTGGAGGAGTTTCAATAACAAAACTGGAGCAGGTTTATTGCTTGTACCTCAAGAGAAGAATCACCTGACAAATTTGTATTAAAGGACTCACTGTGACGGGGAAACTTGGAGATGGAATGAATCACTTTGTGCAGTTTGATATTAACTGTGTGAATCCCCCTGTGCAAATCCATGTCTACACTCACGCCATCCTTGTAAGCCACAATAACGAGAACAACTGGCTGTCATGGACAAAGTCAGCCTCCTCCACCATCCAGGGGTAAGAAACATCTCCTTGCCATTTCCTAAACTTGAAAATGTGTCTGAAATGTGCCTGAATGTCTCCGTTCATTCTACTTTCCCATTTGCATGAAGTAAGTCCTTCCAAACGGGCTTCTCCAGCAAGTACATCAGTGTGAGTAGCTGTAGGGTATCTTCATAATCCCCCATTTCAAATCTGGAGAAGGAAATGAGTTGGATTTTAATTCTTCATGCCTGTGTAAAAAGAACCAGAACAACTGCACCATCAGCCTGCTGTTCATCTATTTATGCTCCAAAGGAAAGGGGCCATGCAGAGCAGCCTGGTGCCACCAGCAGCCACTTGGTGTTCCTCCAGGGCAGAGTGAGCGCTGCCAAGTGATGGCTTTGACATTTACTGTCCCTTTTATGCAGCACTCGGCTCCACACAGGCTGGGGTTTTCTTTCTCCTCAATTTTAGCAATAACTCCCATCTGGGAAGATGACATTTTTTATGAGTAGGCATAAAGTGTTGGAATAGCTGTCTGTAACTAAATGTCCACTGTAGGAGAAGGGATACTTTAAAAGCAGACTTTATTTGTTAGAGTAATTAGAGCAGGGTCCTTCAGTGCCACAAGGAAGAGCTGAGTGCAGCTGGATCCCCCAGCCTTTTTATATTGCTGGAATAAGTCTCCACAAGGATCCCCTGCTGGCCTGGGGCAGACAGGACACACTTTGCTGCTCCCCCCCACACAGTGCTAGACAATAACAAGTCCTACAACAACTGCTTTCAATTATTCTTGTAATCCAAATGGAGCCAAGAACTTGCTGGATTTATGTCCCAGTATAATTTGCCAAGCAGAATGAACCTCCTGCTTCAATCAAAAAATGGACTTGTTCACAAAAAAGATTGAATTATTTTATTAGTCTACCTTTTTTTTTCTTTTTTTTTTTTCATTAAAATGGTGAGAATTTTTACTTTCTCATCCAAGCATTCCTTGTCATTATGGATAATAAGGTGGATTCATCTGCAAAAATGTATCCCCTGGTATATTTTCTAGACTTGTTGTGCAGCACAGAGAGGAAATATATCCTACTCAATATTTTATAGCTTAAAAAAACTACAGAGAGATCAGGAAAAATGCAATTGCAACAAGTAAAAGCAAAAATGAAATTATTTTGATTAATTAATGCCAGTTAGTTAAAGACATATTCTTTCTTCACATTCTTCTTGGAAATAATTTCATCATTTACTTCCTAGGCTGAGATTGTCAGTTGAAAAGGAAAGGAGCATTACAGCATCACTGCCTGATGGGGTCACAGTAAAAATTTCCCTGGTCAGGTTTCCAGAGGATTTCCTTGGGCTCTATTTCCTGAACACCAACCGTTTTTCGGACAAAGTCACTGGAGTTCTGGGTGTGTATCAGTATGGACGTGTGCTCCTGGAGCTCAGCTCCTGAAATCAGAGTCTAGTCAGGGCTTTGTTTCAGGGAGCTCTTGAAAAAGTTTGCATTTAATTTATTCTTTTTGGACGATTTTTACTGCCCAGCTATCCTGAAGAGGAGAGATCTCACCCTGGAAACATAACACACATAACAGAATGCTTTTCTACTCACCAGTGGCACAACCCTAAGTAGCCCATTATGGGTTTAGATGTTAAAATAAGACAGAAGTATTAGTTGGGCTTAACCTCAACTGTGGAATTACATGATTGATGCAGAAAATTCATTTGATGTAAAATAACAGAGTATAAATAATGGACATAGAATTGTAAACAGTCATGGTTAGGAAATGAAAGCCAGCTGCTTCTGAACGTGTCAGCTCCAAAAACCCTGGTGGGACTGAAGTTGAAGTTGTTTTGGAAACTGTGCAAACAGAGAGGCTCCATATTCCAAAAACCACAAGGAAGAAATAGCTGTGAAAACCATCAGAGAAAGGCTGAACCTTCCCGTGGAGAGTGTTAGGGATAACAGGAGATCACAAATGAAACAGAGGAATTTTCTAAACTTACTAATGGAGCATCCAGACCTGATCTTTGGTTTGTTTTCTGAGATGAAAATCTGTCTCCTGTCCTGCCATTTGGCTTAAACAAACAGCAACACAGCTGGTTTGTATTTTAAAATAATTTCTGTGTCTGTTGCTTAGGTCAATTTTATTCAAAAGCAGAATTTGGGAGTAACTCCAACAATGATCAGAGAGCTGTGGAAAGACTCCTGAGAGTGTCTGGATCTGAGCATAAAGTTTCCAGGTACCAGATTTTTTTTTTGGGGGGGGGGGGGGGGGGGTTTTGTTGTATGTACTTCGGGATGTATTTTATCAGCAAATACCAGAGATCAAAAGAAATGAAACTCGGGGAGTGTTTGCATTTGTTGTTCAAGTGATGCTACAGGGCTCCAAGCTGCCATTTCATTGGGGGCAATAATTACACCCTGGGGGTGTAGCTTCCATTGTTTTCCTGGAGAGGGAAGGTGTTTCCTCAGTTGGATTTATCATGAGAAAAAATTTCTGTCCTTCAACTGCTTTTAGCACGCAGGAGATGGAGATGGAGAAGAAATGCTGTGAGCCTACGGGTCCTGGGAGTGCTGAGGTGCCCACACAGGTCTCTGACTCCTGGTGGTGCCATCTGCACATCAGGGGAGTTCTGGCCCCGCCCTCTGATTGTGTTATCACAATTTTTCTTGTTTTGATTTCATTTCAGGTTGTACAAGAAAGATTACAGGCTCAAGTCAGCCAGTGAACCCGTTTCCTGCTGGTCAATGGATCTAACTCCTTAGGAAAAAAAAAGTTTCTATGAGAAAATTATGCAAATGAAGCTCTTCCAAGTATTTTTGATACTTTCATCAAGAAAGCCATACAGTTAAAGCCTTACTGTTGCTCTAGATGTGTCACAAATATTTTACCTTGAAATAATTACGCGTTCAAGATATGATGGCGCTTGCATATTTGCTATTTGAAAATGGTTTCTAATCTGCAATGTGGTTTTATTGTTGAAGATTTATGTGAATAAACTAAATAAAATTGACATTACCAGCTCACAGTTTGATATGGACACATGAACTTAGGTTTCCAAATAAAAAATGTGTCATGCAAACAGTAAGAGGTTTCTAAAACTTCATCCAGTCATAGATGGTGGTGTTTTGTGAAAACACCATGAAATTGGAGGCAGTATTAGTTTACCATGCCTCTCATTTTCTATTTTATTGCTATATCAGGGCTCCTTTGGAGGTTGTTTTGTCAGACCATCCACAGCTCATGAAATCAGCAGTGAGCGGGGCTGTGTGTGGGATGCAAACCCACACCAGCTGTGGTCCAGGTCAAAAGTCTCCGAGGCTCCCTTTTGAAAACACCCTGCTAACAGCCATTGGCTGGCTGCAAAATCTCTGCATTTCAACCCCAAAAGTTAGCAGCTTTTTTTTTTGGCACCACTTCATACATTTTGCAAACATTGGAAGATGTTTTACAAATAATGAGCATTTCAAACCCAACCCGCTGTGCACGGAGGTAACACCGCAGAGTAAACACACACAGAGAAGCCTATGCCCGTGAAATCCAAGCTGTAGTTTCAGTCTTCTGCTTTTTGTAAGTTTTAATTCCAAAGTGATTTTGGTTTAGAATTTCAGTTCCTTTGTATCTTTGAACCCATAAATATGCCAGCATTTTAGGCAGTTTAACAGAAGTTGCTTTCCATCCTGCCAACAATATATAACTGGAAAAACCTTTTTATTTTAAAGCAATGTACTAAAGGAGAAACAATTTCTTGCCAAAGTCAATAAGCTAAAACAAACTGTGTAATTAGAAGCCTGTGTTTTAAAAGAATTGTGCAGACACGATGCCAAGATATGTTTGTGCGAATTGCTTGTACTTTCAAGGTGCACAAATTACATGACAAACAATGTGGAATTTGGAAACTGGAAGCACCAGATTGCTCACTTCACTGCATCAAAACCAGGCTTCCCAACCTGATTGTTTCCATTATAGATGAACTTGGGATTTGAATCAGAAGCTGTTGGTCCAGGGTTATATCAGCAGAATTGCTGCAAATTAAATATTCCTTGCATTCAGTTGTGTGTGTCTGTGTGTCACCTCCTGCCCTGCTGCCAGCAGCAGGGCTAGAAACAGCAGGGAGCAGGGAGCAGGGGCTCATGGCTGGGGCAGCTTTCCCCCCTGGGACCCTCTGTTTTAAGTGTGGCTCAAGGAGGCCCTGCTTGAGAGCTGCACTCAAACTGCAGTGCCTGAGCTTTCCCAGCAGCTGCTGCCCTGCTCATGCAAAGTTTTGCTTATTTTCTGTTTATAACAGGTATGATAGAAACTCCTGACATCGTTCAAAGATTTTATCTGACTTTGAATAGACAAGTTGTGCTGACACTGATTTCTGTGCTTTCTGCAGCAGCCCAAAGTCTCTGGTGGGCCTGGCTGCTGCAGCTCCCAAGTCCATGCAGTGCTGCTTCCCCTCTGCACATGTGCTTTCTATTCTGTAAGTAGGTGCCATGCCACTCTTCACTTGAATTGTGTCTTTTTTTGTTGTTTAGTCACTCTCCTCCTGTGCTTTCCAAGCCCCTCAGTGAGTTCTGGTGGGTTTCTGATTTCCCGTGTTCCCTTCCCTGGCTCAGAAGCTGAAGGCAGATGCAATAATGAATATTTGGCATTTTGTAATTTCTAATTTCAATACAAAAATAGCATCAGTGTATATGTAACAGGATATGGCCCCACTCTTCTCTTTTAACCAGCACTGTAGCCATCAGCAGGAGGAGTAAATGTTTTATCTAACTGTGAGTATCAGTCTGCTCCTTCTCTCTACCCTTTGTTACCTTTAGCCACATTTGCTGTTACCTCCAGCCTTGAAGGAATTTCTGAGTGCTTCCTGAACAGGAGCCATGCAAAAGCAGACCAGAGTCCCAGCTCAGTGACAGACAAGACTCCTGCCAGCTCCAGAGATTTGCCTCATCTCCACAAATAAACAGGCAAGTTCTGGCTGCCCAGGATTGCCTTGTGTCCAAACTCTCCCCTTAGTAGGTCAAGGTCTGCTGTCCTCTGCTCTGCTTCATGGTGTTCATGGAGCAAGTGAGGATGGGACCAGCCCCCGTGGGCAGTGCCACAGCTCCTGTCTCAGGATCCAACATGGAATTTTTCTTTATTTCATTCTATCTAATTCTCTGACAATAAAAATTTGGAACCATGTAAACTTATACTTACTGGTTTCAGTGTTCTGGTCTTCTCTCACTCCCTCCTGTTGCTCTCCCTGCCCTCCTCATTTTTCAGTCACTTATTACCTTCTGTGGAAATTACTGTTTCTTTGACCATTTCTGTCTGGATTTAGCAAGCAAAGATCTGCAGCCACTGTGATACTCTCTCCCCTCACCTAATTGTTTTTTTTCTTCTACAAAACTGCTGCTTTCAGTAAAGGACTTTGCTCCTCAAAAAAGGCCTGTAACTCACATAAACTTAACAGTAAGTATATCTTTCCTCAATTTTTTTCCTCTTTGATTTTTCTGTTGCATTTTTGTTCACCTCTACCCTTGTTCTTTCAATTTAACCTATCACATCTTCTATAATCTGTTTCTCCCATTACACTCCTCTTTTCTCTGTGTTCTGTGTTCTAGTTTTCCACACAATTACTTTCCCCGTCCTATTGGGGAATTTTCTACTTTACCATAACAGAAAAGAGACCATAACTGCCTTTTTGTGGCTGATTTGATTAAAATAAATCTTGAAGTAAATAAGAAATATTGGGGGGAGGGAGGGGGAAGAAAACATGTTTTTGGTTGGTTGGTTGGGTTTTTTGCTTTACAAAAGAGCTTGCCATTTCTCGCAGTAAAAAATGAATATATAAATAAATGGGGCCCTTGTTCTGATTGTGTTCATAGACTCTTTTATAGGAGCAGAAGGAAGGGTCTTCCTCAAGAAAGATACAATCCAAAAGAGTTATCACTACTCAAGTGTAAGTGCTGCTTGCAACCTTGGTGTTTCAGTAATTTATAAAGATTCAGCCATTCAGAAGTTAGGTTTAAATTAAAATGCCAAAGTGCAGAAGTGCTGGATGCCAACAGTCACCTCCTGTGCTGGCAGCAGCCCTCAGCACTGCACAGTCAAGAGGTCAGGTGGTTCCAAGTACCACAGGATTATCCCAAAATCTGGGCTGGGCTCTCAGGTGTCCTCTTGTGCTCAATTTCAAAATGCACCTGGCACCCTGGGCTTTGTGAAACTGGCATGAGAACACTGAGCTGTCAGAATAACAGAACCAGGCACTGAATACTGATACTTTTATTTAATCACTCCTGACACTCAGTTATTGATTAAAAATTGTATAGAGGGTTTCTGTTACTTCCTACAAAGTAATATTTTAAGTCCAAATTTTAAACCTAATAAAGAGAACATTTCAGAGGATGAGGGATCTTCCACTTCAGATTGGATCAAAGACACAGTAAAACTCCATGAAAATCCACCATACCTTGTCCTTGCTAAACATAGTATGTTTATATGATTTTAATACTTCTTATATGTTGAAAATACTGCTCTTTCAGACAAATACCATCTGCCTGTGCATTTGTAGTTGCTTAAAAGAGACTGGAAACAATATAATCTGTGTGAACACCATCTATCAGCCCAGCTCCATTGTCATGGACAAACCAGCAAGGAATATCAACCCCGTGTTTAGGATCTCTTCTGTAATCCTTCTGCCAGCCCCTGAAAAGGAAAACACAGCCATGGGAGTACTGAGGTAGGAACTACATCAGGACAAGGAATCTTGCCTAAGTCTTTGCTAAGGGCTTAATTATTTTGTACCTCGTTACTGTCAGTTCATTGTTTTTAACAATCATTGTGGCATCTGGTTTCTCGGGATCAGACCCAGGATGAATTTCAAGTATGGTGAAGTCAATGGGCCGGAAAAACTGTCCTAAAAAAAGAAGCCAAAATTACAATTGCAGGCATTGAAACAGAAGCAAACAGAAATCCCAGAATTTCTACATTCCTCTACTGGTTTCCGTGTCCCTTCAGGGGTTTGATTGGATAAGCAAACACCAAGGTTCCGGTAAGGCAGAACATATGCCTGTGGTATTATTTTCTGTTTATAACCCAGAATTATATCCACATAATTTGGATGCAAGTTCCAGCTTCTGACTGCATAGAACAATTACAGCCTTTCCTAGATGAGCATCAAGGTATCTTCACTTGGTGTGTTGCCTATTCTGTTGAATTTATTTCATGTTTTCCAAGTCTTCAGCTTTTTAAAAAAATCAAATAATCCATGTGTTGGTCTCTGAAATTTCTGTGTGTGATTATTCTCAGCACGAGTACAATATTCTGTCTATAAATTATGTAGCCTCATAACCAGCAGGGAAACACTACACAAAGTCATACCTAATAATCCATGGGTCTGTTCAGACAGTTTATCACTTTTCAATGTATACAGTCCCAAGAAATCTTGGTGGAGAGGATTTTTCTTCCATACTTGGTGCAAAACAACAACAAATGAGGCACCAGTGCCCATTGAGAGCACCAGATTTTTTTTTCTGTTAATTATCAAAGTTAAACTGAGGAAAAAAGAAAAACACAACTTAGAACGTTGCGTTTACCAGAGTTAACAGCAACAGAAAGAAAAGTGAGAAGAAGAAACAAATGTAGCTTTATCAACTGCTCAGTGTTTTTTAAGAGAGAGGGTTTGCCTGGTTACAGATAGGTTGGTGACATGGTGACAGCACCTCATGCTAGTGATGCAAATTCTATTGATAAAACCATCACTTCTTTGCCTGGATGCTACATGACAACTTTTCTTTTAGTTTTTCAGAGAAGTCAGCTCCCAAACTGCCTGTTTTAGTGCTAGGATAGAGAAGATTTGCTTCTGATTGTGTCAGTGATATCATCCATGTGTTTATCACAATAAAAAATCATGTGTATGAATGACCATTTGCTCTTTCTGCTGCACTGCCAGGCCTTGAGAAGGCAGGAATTTTATTCTATGGTGAAATGTAAAGGAGGAGGGAGAGAAAATGTTGCCTGTTCCATCTATAAACCATTTGCACAGGTAGAAATGATTCTGTAAGAGACCCCATGAGAAATACCCCTGCTGACAAGAAAAAATATACCAATTCTGTAACTGCCACAAGTTCCATTTTTAAAATGGAGATTTGTTTTTGGAACACTACTATGCCTTTGAAAGATTGCATGCTATGTTTGAAGTTACTCCCCAAGTATTTGCAAGACACTGCTACATAAAGCACAATACCAAATCTATTCTTACCTTAGTCACAGCAATAGAAAATCAGAGAAAAGTCTTAATTTACTTCTTTCAAGCAGAGGAATTTGTGAATAACTCAGCAGTTACACAACAAAGTAGAGAGCAGAATCCAGCAGGGCTTGAGTCAATTGCTTTTGTAGATTCACACATGAATCTTAAAAGTATATTATTAATCAAGATTTTAAAATATTTTAAGAAGAGTAGAAAGCATTACAAGAGCTTGATCCCCTTTCTGTAAGTCTTACCCTGCTTGTTGCAAGGTGACTGAGTCCAGCCAGGTGAAAGCTGTTTTTTCATCACCATTCTCAATCGTGATCCTCTCAGGAGTTACTGTCAGCTTTACATCCAGCTGCTTGTTTGCAATACCAAGTTTTCCAAAATAGGAGTTTTGGATTTTTGCATCACTGTTTGTTCTCTTATCACCAATAAGTTCTCCATTGACTGTGATGCCTAATATAGAAATGAAACAAGTGTTGTTTTATAGACTGGGCCTGACTGATGTCAAGGAGTGTCGTGAAAATTTGAGGTTGCGAGAAATTCAATAGGAGTTGAAAAATAGATCAGAATTACTTGTGCATGTTTGTACCAGAGCAAAATAAAATTCTGGGGGGTTTTCTGTGAATTTGCATCAATCATTTTGTAGAGAAAAGTCCTGTTTTTCCCAAAGCACAGAGAGGTTGCGATGGGTACAGAGTCTGAGTGACATCAGTCTCTCTTTACCAGATATTCCACAAACTGGCCACCTAAAGATCATTTTATCACTTCTATTATGACTCACTGAGACAAATTACTACTCTCAACCCTCACAGTGGTTTTTAAAATAAGTTTTAAAGTTCATTTTGCTACAAGAAATGAAAACAGTCACAGTAATGATACGCTATCATAGCTACAGGACCTCCTGCTAACTTTGCTGGGAAAAAAAAAGCTTCTGCATTATAAAGAGAGAAATGGCCTTCAAACACATTTTGTTATTTCTCTATTTAAAAAAAAAAGAAGTTAAAAACTCACCTGTAACTGGGTCATTTATTAAATTTAAGATCATGCCAGGGTTTTCATTGATATTGAAACAAATGGCATCTTTTTTTTGTGGCACTGATATAATGAAGTGTGGATCTCCATCAACTGTAAAGGCAAATCACTGGTGTCTGTATAGTGATGCACAGGGTCAAAGTTCCACATGAGCATTTAACTGCTTAATATTTAAATTTAATAACTAAGAGAAATTATTTAATAGAAAACAGGCACTTATCAACATAAAACCTACTGATGGGAAGGAGGACTGAGAAAATGACCACATAGAATTTCAATTACTTGATTTTTAGAAGACACTGAGAGATGTTCAATAGGTAAATTAAACTACTCACCCTTTAAAAATGAAAAAAATTGGCTGCTTTTATTGAAGGGAATGATTAAGAATATTTATAATATTTGTGTAATTTAGCCTTAAATACCCTCTTCTGTTCACTTATACAGACACTACTCCAACTACTCACCACTGGTATGCCAGGGGGGTTGTGGTGCATGTGTGTAATACACTGGTGTAGCTGCAGAAGGAAAGGAAGTTGTAAGAAAAACTCACACCAAAATGGAAAATTGCATGGCCCATGTAAGATATCAGGGAGTTAATATGCTTGCTAAATCAGTAATTGCATCCTAGTTTTTAAAACATGTAACCTATGGAATGACAGTTTGTGTGCTGCTTTTGAAGCAAAAAAAAAGAGCTTCAGGATGGAGACATTTCATTTGTAGTCTAAATTGCTCTGAGGGTTTCCATATAGCCCAAGCAATCTGTCTGTAGGACACAAATATTTCAGACTTGAGGATTAAGCTGTCAGGAAGCAAATGCAACATTATCCATCAAAAACTTCTGACTGTTTGACATGAGGGTTTGTTGGTTTGATTGGTTGGTTGGTTTTGTTTGTTTGTTTGTTTGTTTGTTTTCCAGAATGAAAAGTGAAGATTTGGAAAAAACTAGACAAAGACAGAGACTGGCACTAATCTCCAGAGCAAAACCATAAATCTAACTTTCCCATTTCCAGGATTGCCCAGCCAGCAATTTGGTGGATCAGTTGCTGTCTCTTGAATGAAACAGATGCTTTTTGCACAAGTGACTGAACACATTAATTTAGCCACAGATGCTGACATCACAGTCCCTTGTTTTATATAATTCCAAAGGAAATGCAATGTGAAGTCCATCCTCTCTTCTTGGGAATCAGCTTTCAGGGGAAAAAAAAGGTGGTTTGATGAACAGGGATGTACTCCTTATAAACTATTTAACTGAAACTTTGGCACTGTATATTATTCAACCTTTAACAGTTTTCAGCAGTGAGCAGAAATTGGTAGTATTTGTTAAAGTGCAGTTGTACTGCAAGAAAAAGCATCCCTGCCTCTGGAAATTTCAGTTGACAGATCCTGCTCCCTTCAGAAAAGTAAATTAAATTTCTTACCCTGCAAAGGACCTCTGAACATCTCTGCTTGAATGAAACAAAATATTATTTTAGAAGCTACAAAGAAAAAAATCCCAATCTCTCCCACTTAATTCCCTCCTTCTTCCAAAAACAACCCCAAAATCTTGTAATTATGTATAAATTTCAAAATATTACAAAGTAAACATTTAATCCAAACAGTGCTACAAATCAACACTCTTGAAGGGGATGATTTGTGCTTTCCAACACACAGGGTACTTTGAGAGCGTGGAGAGTTTGCTCGCTCTGGGGCTGGGACAGCCTGCTGCTCCCTCTGTGCCACCTTGTCCTAAACTTCCTTCTGGGAAGTATAGCTATTTATAGCTATTTTATAGCTATTTATAACACAATCTTGATTCATTCCCCATAAACCTTATGGAAATATTGCATCCTACATCAAATAAGTAATGTAGAAAATCCATCTCTATTAAAAACATTAAGTGAATTTAATAAGAAATGTACATACCTTCAGCTGGTACCACGGGCAGGTAAGAAGTAAAAGGAAGAAAAAGAGAAATTTAAAGTTTAGGTTATAGTACTTAATACTGACTAGAATTATACTGAATGATAACAGTTAATACTGACTGGGTGATTCAGTACATAGATTTGTGAATTGAGACTTCAGGGGGAGTAAAGTTGTTTTCTTTTCTTACACAGGGGCAGCACTTGGAGCATTTTCTCCTATTACTACTGTCTATATACAGAGAGGATTTCCTTGGAGAGAGGTTCAGAAAAGAGTCCTTGTACTGCAAATACCTGAAAAGGGAAAGCAAAGAACTGAAGGTGACTGAGTGGATGCCACTGCTGTCAGATGTTTGGGAATCTCCATCTTATGGAGGCCAGCTGCAAACATTAAAGTCATTATGCTGTGTGGTGATTCGAATGTTAAATTAATAATGAAGGGGTTTTATGTCAGTATTCCATTATAAGAGTCACGAAAAATACTGCAAAGCGTTTATCAGCAGAATGCCTGAAGAATGATTCAGAGTAGAAGGGCACTTAGGAATTCACTGGTTTCGGGACTTATTGCAGCTGGAAAAGACCTCACTAATCTCCAGTATCTCCATTATGCTAAAATGCCTGAAGTTCCTGTGCCAAAATCAGGAGATTGGAAAGTTTTCCATCTAGAAGGCAGCAGAGAGCCCACACAGAGCCTCCAAGGAACTTTTAGGGGCTCTAAACAAAAGCTGGGGAAAAAAAATAAAGCATGCTGATAGAAGAGACTGGAAAGCTCCTGTCAGAGCTGTGGGATGAGGGTGGCTCACACAATACAGGGAGATGAAGTTGGGGTGGCTGAGCAGAGAGCACTGCCTTGCTTGGCCAAAGAGCAAAGAGGAACAGAATATTTGTTACACAGGGGGTTAAACAGAGAGGCTGAGCTGTAGGGAGGAAAAATGTTTCAGTGAGCAAGGATGTTCATAATTAGCTAAACCACCAGAGGAGTTGAAAACAAATTGTGTGCTTTCGATATAATTGCTTCTCTTTCTCTCATATATATATATATATGACTATTGTGCCTTACATATGTAATCTCAATCTTTTTGCAACCTGATACATCCTGCCTGAGGAAGAGCTCATGCAAATTTTCCCTTTTCATGTGGAACGAGGTTACTACATCTATCCCTAGGCTGAAGTATATAGAAAAATAAAGAGGTGATGGATGGTAAGTCATCTGAATATAGCTGGATTATTAGATGAGAAATGCTTTTTGGTTTTCAGGGTCTTTTTATGTAATAGTTTTTCTATTTAGTTTAAAATACATTTATTTTAAATTTATAGTGCTTTGCCCATATGATTTAGTAACGAGGGATGGCTTGATGGAAATGAGCTTTACAATGAGAAGTTATTTTGCATAAACCACACACGTGCCAGGCTTGGAAAGTAGATATTTCAGCAACATATTTAAAACTGTGCCCACATGAAAGCCTTTCTTTAGGGGAACATCAAAGGAACTCTTGGCTTCTCAAATAACAGTACAATTGTGAAGATGTCTATACCTTCAGTGGGTTTATCAGCAATCCCCTCTTCATCGCCATTTTCTTCTGGTTTTGTTACCACCATGGATGTCAGTGGTGTTACAAACTTGTACTTTAGGGAGAGAGCCAGGGCTTGAGCTGTAAGGTTTTCCTTTTCTTCTCCTGTAGCTGTAATGCTGAACACAGGAAGAGACTCCCAGCATCAGTGGCTGCCAAATCCCTCACCACACTTCAGATTACATATTTTAAAGACAAGTCATTTCTCTGCAGGTAATTTATCAGTAATATGTATATATATATAACAGTCTAAGAGCATTTCTGATTCTACTGGCTATCCAAGAGAAAGATAAAACTGTGCTTTATACTTGCAAAAATTTAAAATTGTTTCATTTGCAACCTGAAACAGGAACACTGAGGCTGGTGAGGAGAACAGCTTGGTGGATTTCCCTCAATGATTTTTATGCTTTCCCATTGGCATCAGTGGGATGTGAATGTCAGCTTCACATCATAGAAACTGCAGGAGTCAGAGGATGTAAGGGAGTTGGAGGTAAGGTATTATTCCAGGTACAATTACCGTTTTTCCAAGAGTTGTTCAATGGTAAGATAAGCCCAGAGCCTTTCGATGTACTCCCCAAATATGTATTGTTGCTCTTGGAAAGCCTGAGCTGTTTGCTCAGCACCTTGCTGGGTCGTGTACGACAGGGCGTCCTTAGCCTGTTGGGAGTAAGAATATTCTCTGCATCACAAGCAGCCAGGGACTGACACAACTTCCCAAAAATTAAGATCTTCACACTTGAAAATCTTACGGAATTGAAAACCAGTCCGGCTCTACACCAGAAAATTGCCAGTGTGGTGTGAGTAATTCAGTCCCATTGTTTCTGGGAATTTTAGAGGTGTGCGCTGCAGAACATAAGCCAGTTTTCCATATTCACAGGGAATTTTTGTTCATCACAAGGGGGGTAAAAGAAGCATTCAGAGATTTTGTGTGGCTTGCATGAGTCAAAGAAATCCATACTTACACCTTGGCCTCTTACATCCACAGACAAATGGTTTTGGTTGCTGTCCACAAAGCGCCCAGCCACCACAATCTCAGACCCATCATAGAAATGCTTAAAGCTGTTAGTAGTGAGGTCTGATATTTCATTTTCTGGGTAGTTTAACTGCACATCTATGAGCATGGGATTTGACACCTCATCATAAAAACCCTGCAAGATTAAAAACAAAAAAAAAATTTTAAATAACATTGTTTCTTTAATTCATGGGTAGATCTGTAACCAGAAACATACTGCAATTTCAGCAATGAAAAATACCCCTGCATTTTATAAGAAATATTTAGGTATTTAGTTAAATCTCAGAGTGCAAGGCCTAGAAATCTACAAATAATGGAAATGAGAAAGGACACACAAACTTCAGTCTTGCTAAGAGAGAACAACATGCAGTGGATGATGAGTTCCATCAATAAAAATCAAGAGGGATCCCAAGCCTCCCATCATTTGATAGAGATAGTTCTCTACATCTCTTCTCTGCAGAGACTGACATGACAACATAATCAAAGGAGACTGGGTATTTAATTTTAGCAGAGCTTGCAGTGAAATCTAATATCTAATTCTTTGGTGAATTCTTTGAGTGGCTGCTACTGGAATGTGAGAAGTAAAAAAAAACCAACCCTGTATGGTCTATACCAGTTTCCATGTCTTACACAACTCTAAAGTGCCTCAGGAGTGTGGTCAGACACCTGCTTGCAGGAAGTTTCTAAAGAAAGAATATCTAGAGCTTTGTGATCTGCTACCCTTTTTGCCCCTTGACATGACATCAACCACATGATCTGTGAGGTGCAGGAGATAAAATTACTGCAGCAATCCCACCGGAGTGTCCTTCAGAACTGTGACTGGTGTCAGCCTATGCCAAGTTTTAAACTCCCTGCCATAGCCCACAGTATCTCCCTTTTACTGTCCCTGCACTTCCTGCTGATACAAGGGAAGGGGGAAAAGAAATGCAACTAAAGGTCCCTTCCAAATCCAACTATTCCATGATTTTAATACTCTAATCACAGCAGATTCAGGAGTATCTCAGTATCAGATTACACACAGGGATTTTGAAATCATTTGAAAATAAGAACATGAATAGTTATCTGACCTAAAGTATCTCTGATCTCATGCATGTGGTAATTACTGCTACTGGCAAGTACCTGAAGCTGCAAAGCTGCATCGGAGTCGGGATAAATCCGACGGGCCAACCCTTTATTCTCCAGTGCCATCCTCTCCAAGAAGCTGTAGTCAACACCACTGCCAAAACCAAGATTGTATAAGGTGTATCTGCCATCAATGGCTTTCTTCACTGCTTTCTCAATCTCCTGAGTGTCTGATATACCTGCATCAAACCAGGAAATGTTTGAGTTGTTTTCAAAATAGATGAAATTTTCACAAAATCAAATGTGGCTTGCTTGGCATGTTCCGATTTCTTAGGAGACAAAACCAAAAGCTTGATTTAGTACTCTGATGCTGGTATGGTAGCATTCAAATCACGAAAATATCCAGAAGTCAAAGATGAAGGCCAATTTTAACTGGTATTTTTTGTTAATGAACTCTCTTTATTATTCCATCCAACACAAACTTACCTACATTTGGTATGCCATCTGTTAACATGATAATTATAGAAGCACTTCTCTTGGGCACAAGCTTTTCTTCATGAGCAGCATTCAGAATATCAATTCCTCTCACCAAACCACCATGTAAGTTTGTCACTAAGAGGTAGACATAGAAGTTTGGGTTCAGCAAAGGCTGTCAAAATAAAGGTCCATTTTTCACTGTGGTCTGAAGAGATGTCATTGCAATAAGAAAATTCAAGATTTGGATTTACAAGCAGGGGGATATCTAGATAAAAAAAGTACCCTTTGGTAATTTTGGAAACATAAAGAGAAATAGATGTCATGTTCTGAGTAAAACTAAACTTCAGATATGTCTCATCAGCAACCTGAAACCCCAACAAACTGTAGCATTGTGGTCACAGAATCAATCAATAAATTAACTTACACAATGACCTATGGGCAAGGCCAGTCAAGTACTTACTGCCTTGGGCAGAAATGTGCTGAACAAAGTTCCTCGCTTCATCCAAATTCTCAGGAGTGGCCTTGATTAATGTTTCTTTCCAGGTAGATATTTCAGTATCAAATAATATTAAATTAAAGAAGTCATCTTCTTTCATGTCATCCAGGATTTTTAGCAGTGCTTCTTTTGTCTATAAGACAAAGAGATTTAAATATATGATTCAACATTTAATAGAATAGGTGCTTACAGATTTTACATCATTCATCTCTCAGCATTGGGCTGCTTTTTTACTCCTACACATATGTTATTTACTCCTACACATATATATTGCAAAATTGTGGAGCTCGTTCTGTTTTTGTCAGTCCCTGTGTCTATTTCAGAGTAACTCTAGGGAAGTCAGCTGCAATAACGTCTGGTGAATCTTTGTAGCTGAGATGAAAATCAGGTTTCCCATCGTGGTTGCTTGCTTGCACTGAGATAAGCCAGCAGGCAAATGGGTAGCTACATATTGGTGGAGAAGCTTGCTCATAAACAAGCATGTCTGGATCTTTTGATGCAGCACCTGAAAATTCTGAACATATGCTCAGTCATAACTCTGAAAAGAGCTGCTGCTTCCCAGATTCAGAATGAACAGAGAAAATGCACATAATCTGTTTGCACGGCTTATTTTGGAACTGTCAAGTATGGCACTCTCTGGAAATGTTGATATTTTGAGTTTTGAACTAATGACATAAATAAATACAGGCTAAATGTATAGATTTTTGTTCTACAGTAACAGTGAAAACTACTCTATCTGGCACTGGGCACTAGAGAGGTCACAGCGCCTTTGTACAGCCTGAGAAGCACATGTCCCTCCCAGCACTTTGTTCCAGCTCTTTCACTGCAACTCTGTATTCATGTCATAACTCACTTGTTCCAGTTCTCTTCCATACATTGAGCCACTAGTATCCAATACAAAAATTATATTCTTGGACAACTTCGGAAGATTTGCTGGTGCAAAGAAGTGTACAAAGTAGCCATTGATAATCTGAAAAAGAAAATGTTTTAAAAACCCCACACCATCACCAAAACATTTGATATGTTATAAAGGTAAAACAGATAAAGGAGATGTTGCTCTCATTTAATGTCTAGGCTCTGAGTGGCCTAAAAAGTTTTAATGGCCCTGACCAGCCTCACCTCTGTCCATGGGCCCAGGGGAGTAATTTAAATGCAAGACTGGTCCTTCAGTCCCTGCCTGAGCTCTGGTGTCAGAGCACCTGTCTCCAGCTGTGTCATACCTACTCCTGCCCAGGGACTCCACTGCTTGGGGTCCCACCCTGAAGACCAACTCCTGCTCACACTCAGCTGCCTGTCCCTCAGGAAACAGCTGGCCCTTGCTGCTCGCTGACCTTTACTGTCCAAGTTAAACTGTGCAACAGTTCGGAATTTCAACTTGTTGGACTTACCTGCAAATTATCTGGAGTAGTTCTCTTCACATCATACCTCACAGTAAAATCCCCATCCAAGACAGACTGGGAGCAATTTGCGCAGGTTCGCTGCTGAGCGAGGGTTGGCTTGAAAGAGATACGGCCCTGAAAAGAAAAGATCCTTAGATCTGAACCTTAATAGCTGAAAATCTTCTACACAGCACATCTGCATTTTTTTAAAGCCAGTATATTTATTTTCAAAAACATAATAACCTGTTGGTTTAGCTACTAGATTGCATGTATCCATATGTATTTAGAAGTTTAGTGGTGGTAATTGACACATGAAGGCTGCTATCCAGGGATTTCTCCATATGCTTAATTCCCCATCTGCCTTGGGTCAGCTCTTCACTCTGAATGACAGCTTTGATAAAGCTGTTGAATGTGTTAGGAGTTCTACCACCCCCATCCAAGGGAAAGCTACTCTTTAGTAATTCAGTTTTTCTGTAAGAGATAATCTTACTGGTATCCAGGTTTCCTCTCGCTGCCGTTGCTCACACTGAAATTATTATTTCAGAATTATAGTAAGTAAATCGTGGAATGCAGTAATCAATGTACCTTTTTTCCTGAAAAAGTTTTTTTAATGGTATTTTGAAGCTCATTGGTGATGAATGTTCCTTCTGCTTCCAACTCAGTGATACCCTGGGGCTCAAAGAGATCTACTTCAATCTGAAATATTAATTGAAAATGTACTGTCATTGATTAAATCATGATATATCAACTTAGCCATTGACAGGAGGATAAGCAACTACAGCTGTGAAAGAGGGATTTTCATAAAAATAAAGAAATTTACTTTTGTAATTCATAATGGCAGTCCAAATCTAAATTTTTGTGGACACATCTTCAGCCAAAGAGGCCTTTTCAAACACAGAAGTTAAAAACAAAGCTAGAAGTAAGTAAATAGAAATATGACTTGCTGGAAAGCTAGATAGTGGTATCCTACCAAGGCATTTAGGCACAAAAAGCTGCAGTATTCCAGAATGTGACATGCATCACTGTGATTTAAAGATGGTGTTGTTTCACAGTGGTGTGAGAAAGCTGGAGTTTATGCTATAAAGGCATATACAATTACTCCAAGGCATTGCAATAACTTTTTCAGGTTTTCATACAAGATTTCTGCTGGAATGCTCAGTAGATGAGTCATTTGTCAGGTTTAGCTGCATTAAAGCATGCTGGTGAGTGCTCCCCATGGAACTCAGAGGAAATGTTATCATGGCCTTTAGCTCAGCTGTGAACCAATGGGAATGGCCATGGTACTCCACTTTCAACAGATGTGCAGAATTCCATAATCTCTTAAATTACAGTCAAATTTGATCAGCTTGCTATTTACCTCAAAATCTTTGACAAGCTGCTTTGGTTTTACTTTGATGAACATTTCATATTTTCCAAACCGTCGCTTCAGCAGTTCCTCGTATGTGAGTTCAAAAGTGACTTTACTGGCTGCTTTAATGTTGACTGAGACAGTGAATTTTTCTGTTTTCCTTCCTGAAGCTCTGTATTTAAGTGGGTAGGAAAAAGATCTTTATCCTCTTTCACAATATTTATTGCTGGTGGTGTATGATTTTTGAAAATAAGTAAAACAAAGATGGGAATTTTAATCTGTTGCTAAAAATCATCAATCCGTTCTCAAAATCATACTCAACCCATGGAATTTATTCAAGTTTCCCAGTGCAATTGATCCCAGGAATAGGTCACACAGTCAGTGAAAGTTTCAGGAATAGCCTGTCCATAGTTGTAGACAGTGCCTGTGCAGTCAGAGGCTGTATTTCCTTTTTACAATTTGTGCTACAATAATGTAACTTCATGACTGCTCTTTGGTCCCATAATGTCAGCAAAGTGCCAGAACACAGCATTTCCAGTCTGCCAGTCTGCTAAGGAGTGATGGTGTGGAAGCCACACAAGACATGACCCTTACTTGACAAGACCAGCAGTCTGTCCTCTTGAAACAGCCTTCTCATACTGCTTTTTTGCAGCTTCTTTTTCCTTTATAGTTCCAGGATAGGTGACACCATCAATTGTCCTGCAGATGAAGAAGTCCCAGTTCAGTTGAAGGTTGCTAGAGGAATTCTCCTTTTATTGATTTGTTTGCTAATAACCACTTTCAGAGACGTGCAATTGCCAAGATTTGAGCTCTCTCACTGAAGCCAGGCTCCTCAGAGAATTTAGCTGGAATGAAGAGCTCTGTGCTCAGTATCATAAAAGAATCTAAACCAATTTTTACTTTGAATTAGATCAAAACTGGGCTACAGAAACATAACTTAGACTTGCCATATTCCTACACTTCAGCAGCTTCACCATCTCATCTCCTCTCCTCATTTCATCTCATCATCTCATGGCTGCAAGATGAACTGGATGTGACTCACCCGTCCAGATGTCATCATCTACAGAGGCACACTTCATCCTTGAACCCCTTAGCAGACTAAGCAGCCATTTCTGCTCATCTCGTTCTACCACAGAACTTCTGAAATGCATTATGAGTGGTTGTGCCCTAAAGCTACTGCTCCTCTTCACTGGAGATAAAGCAGACACGGTGTGATTAGCAAGGATGGATGTGCCTAACTGAACCAAACCTCATCATGGTGGAGAACTGCACATCACTGCAACTAAAGGTACAAATGTAAAGGAATAATTCTACTTTCTGCCTTTCATTCGAATATGACTTTTAAATTAAGAGACAAAATTAAGCTATAATGCCATCAGGGAAATTAAGTAATGGAACTTTCTTGGTTTGATAACAGCAGAGTAAGAAAGAGGTATTTCTGAAAGGGTGGATGAATCTGCAGGAAAGGTTCCCCACTCCCTAAGGTTCCCTTCTATTCATGATGATGAATAGAAATAATTGAAAATTAGTCATCTTTTCTACAGATATACCAATTTTTGCCTTTCTACACATATCTTGCATGTTAAGTTAATAGTACCAGAAAATTACCCAGGAGGTATTTAGAAATCTATTCAAATGGCAAAGTAAAAACGAACATTTGGGTTCTGTTTTCCCCAGCTGAATTAGCACAGATTTTTAGTCTTCTTTGACAATATTGTAAAGATTACACACATGCTGAAGTTGGTAATGAAGGCTGTCTTAGGGAGATCAACATCAAAGAAGACTTCTTTGGACACATTTCCACGATTGACAGCTCGGCTGGTGATGACATTGTGTGCAAAACGGGAAGTTACTTTACTATCAATTTTCATGCTATAGATTTCTATCCCATTGACAACCTGTAGATTGAGAAATGAGAAAAGACAAAAAGAGCACTAGCTGTTACACTTCTCTGTGTGTTAATCACTTACGTTCATATTTTTGAAAAGAAACCACAGCAGGACATTGGTCACTCCAAAGCAAAAAGAAAGGAAGACCTAATAAATGAACTGGAGCACAGATGTGTTCCCTTGGATGTCAATTTCACCAGTGTGATGGTGCTATTCCACAAGTTATAACTATAGACTTTAACAAAAGACCACCACCACAGCAAAAATACTGCCATTAGAAGAATGGGCTTTTTCTCTACTGAGAGAGTGACTTTTTATGGTTATCTAAAGAGCACAATTGTTTGCTGCTGCCTCACTGTACTAGTGACTGTAGTTATTAGAGGAGTGGATGACTCCTAGAGCAGGGATGCAAATAATCTTCTTGTTTAAAAATAGACCAAATTCCTCCAAAATCCATTTTCTGTTATTCTCACCTTCCTCCCAGCTGGAGCTCAGTCTTTTTTAAACAAGGAAATGGGCAAGGTAATACTTATTTTCTTTGAATACTCAGGTATAAGGCTTCTGGACACTAAGTGAAAGCATGAGTAACAACAGATGTTCTCATTAGGAACTCCACAACAAGGTCTGCTTATCGCAGCAAAAGCAGCACTGGAAAGAACCTTGGAGTTTTTATGGTGGGCCTGATCTCTGCTGATTGATTGAGAAGGTCCCCAAACAATCACAGCATTAAAGCACTGCTGAAGGGGAGTCCGGGTGCCGAGTGGAACCAGCCCCAGAGATGAGGTCTCTTAGCATCCATAGAACTGCAAGATGAAAGTTAAACCAAAACCAACATAAAATGAAAGTCTGATAGAGATACAGAGGCAACTTCAAAACAACTTAGGTATTTATTCAAATACAATAAGATTAAAAATCATTTGTTCACTCTCTTTCCTTGTCCAGGAGTTTCCATCAGAGCTTGGGAAAAAGCTCCTCCTGCCTAAAACAGGCAGCTCTGGGCTGTTTCCCTTGTCACACACTCAGAAATATCCATTTGCTCAGACTGGACCCACAGAAACATTTTGTGAACACAGTGAGAGTATTCTTGTCACTATAAAATCTTGGTAGCCCCAACAAAACCAAGCCTTACTCACCAAGTCATTATCAGCATTTCGCTTCTGTAAAGAGAAAAAAAAAAAAAGGAAAAAAATTAATGAGTTAGGTAGGAAAGCTGCATTTAGAAATAAATCTCTTCTCATCTGTGTAGTTGATGCAAGTCAAAAGAAGTCCAGGAGAAGGAAGGCTTGAGAAAGGTCTTCATTAATAAACTGAGGTAAATTTGAGTGAAGAGCAAGTAAAGCATTTCCAGCTTTGGTGAGTATTTGGCTATCCTTTGATCTTAGTGTACCTTAAATACTGTGGTTTTGAAAGGTAAGTTAAACTTTCAATGTTGCTCACTTTATATTTTGCTCATGTGACACAAAGTGTCTTCTTCCAGCTGAAGAGAAACATGGACCCTTGAATTATGTGGGAGAATGAGAGGAAAAGAGGCTTAATAAATGTCATTGAGACTAAAGGACACACTAAAATCTGCTTAATAGGTCTTCCTTGAGTATAGGTGGGCTGGATTGGTGACCTCAAGTGAACCCAAAATGTCTTGTCCTCATAGTGACATCTTTTTCTTGAGAATTCCTAGATCTGGGTCCTGCAGTGCATATTTTCCTTCCAAACTTATTCCCCTTTGGAAGAAATAAAAGGGTTGTATCAAAGCATAAAAACCCAGTTTGCACTTATTTTCCCTGTCACTTTGCACTTTTTTTTTCCCCTGTCACATAAATCCAAACTATCAGGCAGATGCATCCTTCCATTTTTTTCAAACTCTAAATTTTTCCCATTTCAGCCTCTCATCCTAACATGACCAGGTAGGAAGGTAATTCAGCAGGATTAGAGGCTGTCACTACAAAAGGCTGCATGGAGCAGGGCGTGAAAAATAAGCAAGGAAAACGTGGTGGTTTTTTCCCCCATATTTGCTCCCAGAGTGTAAATATCAGAAGCTGTACAACAATATCTGGTACTCTGTCCTGAAAGAGAGGACAGGCATTAAACAAACTTCCCGAGCGCTGTTAAAATAACAGCTTGTGTAACTCAGTTCCCATCAGCTCAGCTGCAAACACTTTATCTCGTCTGGCTCCCAGCGCCTCGGGGGTCACGTTCTGTGGAATTGTGTTTAGCTGCTCCACCGAATGCGGGGCTAAGGACACAACAAACACCACATACACATCTCAAGTACACTGCAGGCTTTCCGTGCCTTTCCACTCGGACACCGAGACACAGAGGACTGTTTGTTTGTTTGTTTGTTTATTCTGGGAGCATTTTCAAAACACTATGCAAGGTTTGAGGGAGGAGGCTTCTGCTGCTCTAAGAGTCTGGCAAAAAAAGGCAGTGTGCGTTTCTTTAGATTCGTCTTTCAAACTGTTGCTGCCACCCAGGTGATTTTCTGTGTGTCCAGCTCTCCTTTTCACAAGCATGTATGGGTTCCTTCAGTGCCTGTACAGAGTGTGCACCAACTCAAATCTGACCTTTACAATACTGGAATTATCTCTTCTGTATCCATAGTGTCATTACAGCTTCTCATTTCCCCTTACAGGACACAAACTGGGCAATTAAAAGATGGAACTCTGTCTAATGGCAGTTTGCTCACTACAAGTTTTTCCTTACAGTGGAACTATCAGCCAGTTTGTACAAAACAAAAATAAAAATAAAAAAACAACCAAATCCAAAAGCAACAAACCTATAAAACTGCATATGGCTGCAAATTCTGCAATTCTGACTACTGCTTCCAAATAGAAAGATACTGTGCCTGCATTTAAGTTTTACAGAATTGCTGTTGAGTACATTCTTGATCAGAATTATGGCTTCAGCAGTAGTTGTAAAGGAGTTCTATTTTAATTCTGTAAATATTTTGAGGAGTACTCTGCAATTTATGTTGAAACTACAGAAAAATCTCTTTGTGAAAGGCACTGCTCACTTTGCACTCGGGCTGCTCTTCAGTGGAGATACTCGGTCCAGCTGGACATCTCCCAGCTACCTGCTCTAGCTGACCCTGCTTTGCACAGGGGAGGGGATTACGTGACTCTAAGTCTGTGATTTTGTTCTGGTTTTTTTTAAAATTTTAATTATTCACTTGGGTGTAACTTGAGCCATCACTAACATCAAGGTAATTTTGAGCTATGTGGGCAAAAAGCAATAATGTGCTAATCAAAATGATTATGCAATTCTAGAGTAAAAGGAGAATTAACATCTGCTATCCTGGGTGACTGTAACTTGATAAAATGTTTCTGTATTATTCTCACATATTTGCCAGGTGCACTGATTATTAGAATGCTGTTATTTTTCAGTTGTGCAACAACAACAAACTCTTCTTTTGTTTAATACTTTAAAACTTCTTTTGTTTTCCTGTGGAAGCAGAAAAGAATAGAGGTATAAAAAATAATTTAAAAAAAAAAAAAAAACAAAAGGAAAAGAGAAATGTGAACTCTCAAGAAAACAGAGAGGGAAAAGAGGACTTCATTATGGTACTTGCTGAAAGAAGCCCTGATTGTACAGCTTGGGAAACTAAACCACAGCACGGATGAATAAAAGACTCTGCAAAGACTGTACAGTTATCATGAAGTGACTTCTGGGAGTCCACAATACTGAACGAGGTATTTGCATTTTTCTCTAAATGCTACGTCTGAAAACAAGGCGTGAAAGTTGTCTGTGAATCTACAGCAGTATTGAAGATTTCATCACCCCAAGTGATGCTAGTTGGGTGCCAGGGAGAAGAGCCCACAATACAGCTCATAGGAACAAGATATGCCAGCACACACAGGGAACTCTCATGTAGATTTTTCTTCCATTTTCAGCAGAATTGGGTTTTCCAACTGTGGCTGCCTGGCTGAGGCTCTAAAAGCAGCTTTGACAGTTTAAAGTTCATCAGCCAGCCAGAATTGCAGCCACGCTTCAGCCCTGGATTACTGCCTGCTCAAAGGGGCCAAGACACGGATGGGCACCGAGACTTTCACCCTACAGAGCAATCTCCATTTCAATCAAATCCCATTTGCATAAAGTACGGAACAAAACTGGGAGAATCAACTGATTTTCCATAGTGCTCTGCATGTATGGATGGAGCATTGCACAGAGCTTTGGTAGTTTTCCATTTAGAAAGGCTTTAGCATTGTAAGACACAGAGAACCACAGGTTCTATGGTAATCAGGAAAAAGCTACATTACATCTGGACTCCATGATGGTTAAATAATGAGAATCCCTGGCATTTCCAGTTTGCAGCATTAAATCTCACGTTGACTTTTAAAAGTTAGGCATGTTACTATCCTGATTTTTAAAGAAAAAGTCTCGGCAAAGATCTTAACCTAATCATCAGCAATCAAGCGCAAATTGCTTTGTCCTGCTCTGCCCAGTAACTCAGAATGCTCCCTAAAGAGATTTGCCCTCTGTAACTTTTCAGAGCACATAACAACTGAGAGAGAGAGGAAAATAATTCATGGAGTAGTGGCCAGCAACTTAACCAAAGAAAATCAGGCAAAACCTCTGGCAGCACTGCCTTACTCAGACATCCCATCAAAACCAGAATGGCCCCTTTGAGAGATGCATCTCACGTTGTGCTAACATGCAAATCTGGATAGTGGGCATTTTTCTCGATGCCATGTTACATACATCTCTGTTTTCTGCTTCTTAAAGCCCTATTTTCACTTGTATTCCCTAACAGGTGCCAAAGTAAATTGCCTGGCAGCACTGATTGCTCTACACAGTTGAATATTTGACTACAGCATGTCACCATTATGTGGTGATGACAGTGAAAACAGAGGAAAGGGATGTTTTCAAAGGAGAGAGACAGAGAACTTCAGAGCTGATTGAAAACTGAAGCTGATTAGAGACGAACCAGTCTGAGTTCCAGCTTTTATCCTGTATCCAGAGGTACCAGAGAACATAGAGTTCCTGCTGCCAGCCTTGTACAACTCTGATAACTGCTGATAAATGGCAAGAAATTAATTTCTGAGGAGTGGGAGGCCCACACATGGTTGGTTACTTACCTTGATGTTTCTGACATGTGTTAGCAAAAAGTCTGAGGATGCAAGAGTGGGAATCAATGCTAAAATACAAAGCAATAGATTGTATTCCATTTTGGAAAAAAAGAAGAGTGAGGTTCAGATTGGAATGATATGCATAAATATCTAATGCTTTGTTTACCAAGTGTTAATAAATAACCTAGGGATGGAAGTGGGATTAGGCATTAGGCGTTTATGAAAAATCAGATGCTGAATTTTGAATCTACAGAATGCTGTTAGAAAATCTGTTAGAGAGCTCACAGACTAGTTCAGCAATGTCTCTTCTATGTAATAGCTCCGAACAGAAATTCACAGCCATTTCTGTACTGGCAACTGAGATTAATCTCCAGCCCAGACCCACATTTTTCCCAAATGAAAACTGTCATTTTTCTGATACTTCCTTAAAGGCTTTCCCTGGCTCAAATTTACTGCAGCCATAACAGACCTTGCAGTCTGTGAAAGCCATTTAAGCTCAATTTCAAAACTACCCCTGTAATCCTCCATATCACTCAGGTACCCGATTTAGGTATTTTTATTTGAGATGTATCCTGTCTAGTCTAGAAACTTCCCATTACATGGGTTCCAATTCATCTTCATGGCTGAAAACAGGTCCCAGCTCCCGGCTCTGTGCACCCAGCCTGCAGGTGCAGGGCCATTTCCCTGCGTTTGTTACCTTGACATTGGTAATTCTCTCCTAAACTTTTCAACTGTTTGATTTCACCCGTGAATGACAGACAGACTCCGAGGACTGGGGGCTGCATGCTCAGTGATAAGAAAACGCTCTATTTTCTGGTTTTCCCGCAGACAGTGTTATAAGGTGCGCAGCCACGGGAGACTTCCAGCAGCTCCTTTTTTACCCAGCCTGGAGATTTTTTTTAACCAATTCTCTACCCCACCCAAAGGACCGGGATGGCTCTGTGGAGCTGCTTGGCGTGGCTCAGGTGGGGCGTTGTGCCACAGCCCTGTCCCTGTCGTGGGTCTCCCCCGGGCTCAGCACAGGGATGTCCCGGGGCAGCGCGCCGGGGACACGCCTCAGGCGGCTCGGTGAGGGCACAGCGCTG
>VWZN01012216.1:1284-22193 GCA_013396955.1 Regulus satrapa
CTGTGCTGCAGCTCTCAGCCCAGCACTAAAGCCTCCTTCCCTCGCCCTGCATTTCCCAGCAGCTGCCCAAGAAACCCTTCCAGTTCTCCTGGACCAGCTGTGCCTCTTACCTTGATGCAGGCAGCTGCAGGGCTGGGGAGAGCTCAGGGCAATTCCTCCAGGGCAGGGCTGCAGCTGGGGAAGGCTGTCCCACCTGCCCCCATTTATACTTGCACAGAAGTCCTGTGAAACAGGTGTGGTGACAGCATGAAAAGTGACCGAAACTCCCCAAAAGCCAGATCAGCCACAGCAATTCAGACACACCAAAGTACATTGTGTGTGACACAGGGGCTGAGGAAGTTTCCTGCTTGTGGCAGTTTACATCCTTGCTCTTCTGGGAAGCACTTAAAATGATCAAGGGCTTTTTATGAGAGATATCTAGAGCAAGATATCCAAATCACAGACAAGGCATTGAAGTACCAGTTTTTGGAAAAATAAAAAAAACAGCCCCTTTTCTTCTTACACGGGACTTATCCTTGTCCTGGTCCTGCTGGCTGCATTATTGCTGTTACAGGATGCCATTGCCCTTTCTTGACCCCTGGGCACAGCTGGCTCATGCTCAGCTGCTGTCTCCCATGTGTGGGGTTTTTGTGACCTCAAGGCTGGACACAGCCTTGCTGAAATGTATGAGATTCACATCAGGTCATTTCTCAGCCTTCTTGAAGTCCTTAACAGTCCCTTCCTTCCAGCATAACAACCCACCCCTCAGCTTGGTGTCATCTGTAAACTTGTTAGGGTTGCACCTGAAGCCATGTCTGTCACATCAAGGAAGATATTTAATAGCTCTGGTGGCAGTGGGGACCCCTGGGGGCCCCCATGTGTTCCTGGTTTCCATTGATCCTGATCAGGTTTATCATACACTCACTGTGTGAGTGGCCTTTAGGTGCCAGCAGCATCACACTGCTGCTCCAAGAGATGGCACTCCCTCAAGGGAGAAGAGATCTATAAAGGTTTCTTATCTTTTATCAGAGTATTCACCTGCTCATTTAACTGCTGACTTGCCCAGGTAGGGTGATTCAGCAAGGAGGTGTGTTAGCAGTTAAGTAACTCAAACTGCTTCCTGCTTGTTATCTCCTTTTGTATTTGTATTTGTATGCACATGAAGACATGGAAGTGATTTGAGACAAATCAGATGACAAAGCTGAGTGGTGCAGCTGACGCAATAAAAGGATGGGGTTCCATCCAGAGGGACCTGGACAAACTTGAGAAGGGATTCCATACTTAACCTCATGGAGTTCAACGAGCCCAAGAGCAAGGTGCTGCACCTGGGTCAGGGCAATCCCAGACATGAGCACAGACTGGGAGATGGTCATGGGGTGGGAGCAATTTAAAACATACCTCTCCTATGAAGACAGACAGAGAAATTCAGGGTTGTTCATCCCAGAGAAGAGAAGGTTCCAGGGAGACCTCATTGCGGCCTTCCAGTTCTTGATTGGGGCTTATAAGAAAGAGCAGGAGCAGCTTTTTAAGTGGGCAGCCAGTAACAGGATGAGGATGGAATGGTTTTGAATTAAAAGAGCAGAGATTAGATGTGTTGGGAAAGTTCTTTACTGTGAAGGTGATGAGGCACTGAAACAGGTTGTTTAGAGAGCTTGTGGATTTCTTGTCCCTGGAAGTATTCAAGGCCAGGTTGGATGGGACTTTGAGCAACCTGGTCTACTGGGACGTGTCACTGCCCATGGCAGGAGGGTTGGAATGAGATGATCTTTAAGGCACCTCTCAAACTCACACTTTGGAGGATTCTATGATCAGTGCCTTGAGGTACAACAATTCATGGAGTAGTTAAATACAGGCTCCAGGTGACAGTTGGCCCAGCATCACAGCAATAATCCAAATACTTACCGAGCTCTTTAGTCTGGTTGCAATGTCCCTGGACCAGTGAAAACTGGAAGGTGATAAAATTAATTCTACAGGAGAGATCTGTGAAAAATGTTTGCAAGTTTGTGCACAAAACATTCTCTGGCTACAAACATGGAAAGAGACGTCTCTCCATGAAAGCAAAACGTTTACCTACACTAAACAGTGCATAAAATAAACCCACTGCTGCTTGAAAAAGATTTTTTATTGGCACCAACACAAAATGGATCACAGACACTGGCAGAGGCCATTTGTGGGGCAGGAAAGCTCTCACGCTTGATGGTCCTGTGACATTGGGGGGAAAGTGGCACAAGCAGAGGCAGAGAACAAGGTCTCAGATTTCTTGCTGGGGCTGCAGCTTTTCTCAACACTGCAGGGTTTGCTTCCTAACAGCCACAGCCGGGGCGAAGGGGGCGCAGGAAGGAAAGCTTGTCGTTGAACTTGATCGCCTTGTAATTTGGAAGGTGCTCGTGCTCTCGTGCAATGTATTGAAATCCACTTCCATCGCTGTTTTCACACAGCAGCCAGACACCTCTCTGGACTTGGTGTGAGGATGTGCTGTCATTGTCATGTCCCCTAGCCAGGTTGGTGGCTTCTCTTATCACCCTGCTCTTCCCTCGATAATCAGCGTGTTCATAGAGAGTGATCTGGGGGTTGTGCAGGTTTTCAGTGATCACCTGCAGAGAGCTGATCCTATCATTCATCTTTTTGCCGACAAAGTCATGATCTCCCTCCTCGAGCACCAGTAACTGTCCCTTATAGTCTGCGTGCTGATAAGCCACCCAAGGATGGCCGATTACTCTCACTGAGGAGATACAATCATTCCAATCTGCGTCTTTTAGGTTGGCAATGTTGGTGTGGAACTCTTTGGACATGCCCTGGAAGTTAGCATGCTCATAAACGATGATTTTTCCCATCTCAGCAGGGCTTGGATTTTCTGCTGGAGGAGTTGGATGGCAGCCTACAGAAAATGAAAACAGAAAACAAGAAATGCTTGTAATGAGGCCTTTACACACCGGACATGAAATGCTGGAAACCAGAGGGGACAAAAGGTAAAAAGGAAATGTAAAACGATTTTAGCAGAAAATAAAAACAGCAGCAGGTGGGAAAGAGTGAGGACATGACATAGAAGTTTCAGTTTGGAGGAAAAAAGTAAAATGAGATTTGTACACCACAAGAATCCAGTGTCATCTAATACGTGTGAGGGACACCTGAGCATTTTGTTTAACATCTTATTGGTATGCCCTAAATAATAAAGAAACAAAATATACAACTAGTGATCAATCTTTCTGTTGATGACTGATGCTGCAGTTGAGAAATATTTCAGAAACTAGGACTCATTGTTTGGAGTAGGTTTCATGAGCCACATAGAATGCAATATAAAAGTACTGAAACATGCAATTAATTTCTAAAAGAAATCGAAATTTTACTTACAATAGGGGGCAAACCTCTATTTTTTTAAGGGCAGAAATGAACTTTAAATTCACTGGAACACCTTATTTCTCTTTTTATATGGAATTTTACTGAAATCTAGAGATTCCTTCTCTTGGCTTGCACTGAGAAGCAAACAAGCTGTAAGCATCAGCTTTTAAAATCAGACTATTTCAGGCTTTAAATATATTTTCCTAACGCTACTACCAATGCCTATTTAATTCCCCACAGTCATCTGAATTCCATTTAAAAGCCACAGTGTTTATTAGTAACAGCTACAGGAATAGAAATGAGCGGTCAGTTATGATAACAGCTCCCTCTCTAAATCATGTAACAGATACTGAAGCAAGATTTACATTTCAGGGCAAATAAATGGGACAAAACAAAGCCATTCCTCTTATGAGAAGGGATGGGAAAAGACAGTAAGATTAAAGGCCACAGTAATACTGCAAGACATGTGCATCATAATTTAAAAACCTGAATCACTTAAACCTCACTTTTTTAGGAAAAAACCTTTCATGCAATTAAAACTGTGCTGCAGCTCTCAGCCCAGCACTAAAGCCTCCTTCCCTCGCCCTGCATTTCCCAGCAGCTGCCCAAGAAACCCTTCCAGTTCTCCTGGACCAGCTGTGCCTCTTACCTTGATGCAGGCAGCTGCAGGGCTGGGGAGAGCTCAGGGCAATTCCTCCAGGGCAGGGCTGCAGCTGGGGAAGGCTGTCCCACCTGCCCCCATTTATACTTGCACAGAAGTCTTGTGAAACACCTCAGTCAACAGAACTGAGAAATGGTCAATAAGCGAACAAAAAATCATTAACTATTTTATTTAAATTTTGATCTTTCTACAACCAGTTGTGTTATTGCTTTGGGTCAAAAGTCTGAAGCATATGCCCTTGATAAAACCTTAGAACTTTGTTCATGTTTGTCCTTCCCCTCCAGAAGCAGATGAATCACAGTAATAAAAACCTATCAAAGTACTTTGTGACTCACAGGCTGTGGAATTTTTCTGCCTCTTGCAGCATACATTTTCTTTACCTGTGAAGCAAATATAATAAGCAATGTTAATTTTCCAAAGGTTTTTGTTGTCATCTTGACAGAGGTGGCATTTAGGTAGAGTTTTATTAAATTCTCTTCCTCCTCCTCACTTCCATAGCCACTTGAGCAGCTACAGGGAGGCAGAGCTGCTAAAGCAGGGCCAGGAGGCTCTGGCAGAGGTGCAGTGACATTTTTTCTCTTTTTTTCCCATTGCAGGCTCACTCTATAATATATTTTCAGACAGGTTCATTTGCTATCATGCCAGAAAGCTGTTCTACAGCAGGAGAAAGCAATGGGATCTTCAGGAGTTCACTTGAGGCACCCCTGCCGTGTCAGGTAGGAAGATGGGGAGCTGAGAAGGGAGAGAGTTCATGCCTGCAAAACAAGCAGCCTGTGTACACCAGATCCAGCCAAATCCTCAAGCTGCATCTATTTCACTGGTGCTTGGCTGAGCCCATGGTGTGCCAGATCACAAAACTAAACCAGCATAAAAATACTTGAGGCTTTGGGGTTTTTTTCCATGTGGTCCATTGTTTCGCTGCTCTGTTGAAGCTGGAAGCAGAGCTATTGAAATCTGTAAATTGAAATTTTGGTGTTTGGAAGAGAAACAGGCCCTCACTTTATAGCAGCAGCTAAAAAAGAAGTCCCTTTTCTGAACAGGTAAATCACACCTTTAGGACAGGTTTTTGTGTGTTGCAGTGACCCCAGCCTGCAGTTCAGTGCTGCTGGAAAGGGGAAAGCCCCATTCCACTCCTGAACTCCATTGTGTCCACTCTTTGGTAAAGAGAAGGGAGGAGGAATGAGCACAACCAATGTGAGGAATACTCAAAAGAGGGACTAAAACAGCCTAGAACAGGATGGATTTACACTGCCACTGAACAACATTCATTCTTCTTAGCTTGCTAATACATTGCACTCAATACATTATTAAGCTTCTGGGGGGGAAAAAAAAAGTTTAATGACATAATTAATAATGAACTAAACATTCCCATCTTTCTCAGCACCTGCAGACTCAGGAAGTACCTTTGACCAAATATATGAGCCACGAAGGCACCACAAAGACCAAGTCTGAGTGCATCTCAGCTGTGGCACAGAGTGATGCAGTCGACTGAACTCCTAAAGTCATCCACGCGCTCCTGGCAGAGCACCAGAGCTGGCACTGGGGCTTCTCGTGGCTTCCAGGAAAATCAGAAGGCAATGTGTGGTGGAACAATGGAATCCTTCCCCACGTTTTTTTGTGCTATTACAAAAACATGGTAAAGGGTCTCTGTACAAATACTCCCAGGTTCACAGGAAGAGATGAGTTCCTGGTTCTCATTGACCATCTGTCTTAGTGCCATTGGATTGAAAACTAAATGCATTTTAATGTCAGCAATCTCACCTCTATGGTGCTTTATGCACAAGGAAGTAAGTCACTGAACAAAGCAGAACAGTACAGGGTGGGGTTGAGGGGTTGATATTGGAAATATTTATAGAGTTTTCTCTGTGGGTTGGGTTTGTTTGCTTTCATTCCTTATGGATCACAGAATGGTTTGGGTTGAAAGGGACCTTAAAGATCCTTCCAACCCCCCTGACATGGGCAGGGACCCCTTCCACTAGACCAGGTGCTCAAAGTCCCACCCAACGTGGCCTTAAACTATTCCAGGGATAGGGAATTCCCAACTCCTCTGGGCAGTCTGTTGCTGTGCCTCACTACCCTCAGAATAAATAACTGTTCCTAATATCTAAACTAAACCTACTCTCTTTCAGCTTCAAGTCATTCCCCCTTGTTCTCCACTGTGTGTCCTTGTGGAAAAGTCCCTCTCCAGCTCTCTTTTAGCCCCTTTGGGTTAGAAGGCCACAGTAAGGTCACCCCAACACCTTCTCCAGGCTGAACAACCACAGCTCTCTCAACCCTTCCTCACAGGAGAGGTGCTCCAGCCCTCTGGTCATCCTTATGTCCCTCCTCTGAACTCATTCCAACTGCTCCACGGCCTGAGACTTGTGCTGAGCTCCCCAGAGCTGGACACAACACTTTGGGGGGAGGAAATTTAAGGAAAATTATGTTTCCTAAAATTTCCCTTATCCCACTCCTGCAGAAACTGCAGTATCTCAAGATCTGAAAAAGAAAGTGTGTGACAAAAGTGTAAAGATAAGAGAAGGAAGATAAACCTCTCTTCCTCTATTGCCCTCAGCAGATGAAAAGCAACAGAAGGAGCAAGATGAACGATGACATACAGATTCTCTGAAAATGTGCAGTTATGCAAAAAACACTCCAGCAAGGGAAGAATAAAGACTAAAATATTTTCATCTTTTTCATAAAACTGGTTTTCTGGGGTTTTTCCCTTATTTCTTTCTTTCTTTATTTAGAGATTATTTACTACTAGATTGCAGGGCAATAAAACAATTTCACTTGAAGCTGTGGATGTCATATATGCACCCACTTCACAGTGCTGGGAAAGCTTAAAAGGTAGAAAAATCTAATTAACAACAAACTCCATCACCCACCAGATCCTGTTGTGCTCCTATCTTGCTCTATCACTGCAGATACCTTAGTTTGTTTGTATGTCAGTACTCATCTGGTTTTACTCCTTACTTTAAAACAAGAGCATTAAAAAACCAATAAAGTCACACATTAAGTATACTCCCCCAGTTTCTGTTATTTTTGTCTGGTAGTTTTGGACCCAAGGCAGCAGAACACTGGTTTCTTTATTTTGGAGGGGGTTTGGGGGTTGGAGAGGGTGGTTTTTTGGGTTTTACTCAGCAGTTGTTGGTGTTATTAATGTAATTCTTCATCAAAAAAATAAAGTTTCTTTCCCACTTTTCACACTCCAATTTCTGTTTTTCAAGCAAAACAGCCTGCAGAAATGCAACAGAGGAACATCCACTGGAGCACAGAACTCAAAACCATGAACAGCCTACATGCTAATAAATGCCTTCACTACCAAACCCTTCAGGGAACAAAAAAACAAAAAAAAAAGAGGTCCTTTCTTTTGCCTAGCATGTATCTCACACAAACTCCCCTTTTTTTGCTTTCCTCTGTTTGCTGCACTTCCCAATTGCTACTCTTCAGTACAGCAAATTGAAAAACACTTTTTTCAGCAAAAGAAGAGAGATGATAGAATCCTATTGGATGAGTGCTACACATTCAGTCACAACACTGGAGCAAGCTCCAAAGAAATGGTGCTGGAAAGAGAGGCACAGCAAATACAGACTGACAAAAGCCTTATAAATCCCACTTGACAACACACAGATGTCAGAAAGCAAAGTGAAATATCTTCTAATTATTATTTCCTTTTCCAAGTCTCCTCATCCCAGATGAAGGAAAAGGCAACAGGTTGTCTGTGAATAACTGCTCGTTCAGAATGGGTTTTTTAATAAATACACAAATGGTTTTCCATGGAATAGTTGCTAAGCTGGACCCCACAAACACAAGGACAGTGCTCAGCAGTGGGGAGAAGCCGAAGGAAGGCATCACAGACCCTCAGGAAGTCTTCGCTTCCCAGCACCACATTTTGCATCCTCAGCTGCACGTTTAGAAAATTCACCCAGCATTTTGTTCTTTCCGTGCTTAATGAGCAAGGTGTGCTCCTAAACCCTCTAGCGTCCCCATGCAAGCACGGGTGACAGGCTCGGAGCTGCCCTCGACTCAACACTAGGTGTCACTTCTGCTTCAGAAATGCGACAGAGCACTGGAAACACCTCAGGAAAAACCCCAACCTACCTGGCAGCAGATTTTTCAGGGGATCTCTGCACCTACAACCCTTGACAAAGCCGTGGACAGGTGAAGAGTTTTAAAATTTTACATTTCTCAAACTACACATCTAAAAACCATCGGAAAATATTCGAAAATATTATTTTAGACAATGCTTTGCCATACTCAACGTGGCAGGGACAGAAAAGTTTCTCTTCTCCCTTTGTGGATGGCAAAGTGGGCTTCAAAAATGAAAAATACTTTGGGAATTTAAACACAGTTCTTGTGTGCATCCACAAGACATTGTAAAGACCAAGGGAAACGGCAGTGGTGAAGCAGAATAAACAATGACAGCACAAACACTTCCTTGACAAGAATGGAAGCTAAAAAGGACACTGTGGACAGAGGTATAAGGACCTGAAAGCACATTTCCATTTTCTGGCTAGGTGATAAAGCCATTATCAAGAGATTTTATGACTTCTTGGGGTCTTAAGCAGCAAATAATAAGACATTGAAGGAAGAAATACAGCAGAAACATGGGTGGAAAAACATGCACTGAGCTGTCCTCTTTGACCATTCACTTATGGCTCTGTGAAAGATCAGGTTCTGTCCTATAAGTCCAAGAATTTGGTAAAGGTCATGCTGGGGTCTCTCACAAATTTTCAGTGGTGATGAGCCCTGCCAACATTCTGTGCATTGGGAAAAGCAAAAAAAAAAAAAAATTAGAGACCAAATTAATTCATAAGGTATTCACCTCTCCTGTCTATCATTAGGGTTAGGCTTGTTGTGAGCAGGGGTTTGGACTGGGACAGGCAAACATCCCCCACTGCCTTTACATGAATCTAAAATGTTTGGTACAGGCTACCTATCCCTGCTGTACAGCTGGGATCAGGAACAGAAAGCACGGATGTGGCTGGAAATGCAAACTAGGATCATGATGCATACAGAGCACTAGCACAAGCTGGGTTTGGACACCACAGACAGGGCTGCAGAGCACAGACAAAAAGCCATGCACCAGGCAGGCAGCTGGTGTTCATTGCATCAACACCTCACTCCCAAAGGCAGCTCCTAACAGGACAGTCCCACGGGTCCTGGACAGAGGCAGCTGAATCTTCACTCAGCCCTGGGAGACCAAACAGGAACGAGTGCTTCGGTGAAGATCCAGCCTCAGCAAAAGGTACAGCAGAGCTGCTGTGAGATGATCTAACAGGGACAGGGGGGAGAAAGGGAGAACAATTTCCAGGGAAAGTGAACAAATGGTAACAACCCAACGTATCTGCAGGGATGGGGAAATGTGGGACAGGGAAGGACACCAACACAAAGTCAAGAGGTTAAGCAACATTGCAAGGGAAATTGAGGCAACTAGGAAACCTAGGAGAGAAGCACTAAGGAAACCTGAGGATGAGGAAAAGGGAAGGGCAAGCAGTGGTAATGGGAATATAAACAGAATGTGGTGCCACCAAAGAGCCAAAGGAAATCAGTGGTGAGAGCAAGAGCAGAGAACTGGGGGAGAAGGCACAGCATAGGCATGAATGTTTTCTTTCACCAAGCAAAGAATCTGACAGAGGATTGAGGTAAGCAAAAACCAAAAGACATCTCTGACCAGCAGTGTGGGTGAGCAGGACACAGAAGCAGCATTTCCCCTCCTTTCAGACACCAAAAGCAGCAAGCTCTTCTGTATGCACTACAGCGTTTTCACAAGGTCTCAGTGCCACAGGGCTGGGATGGGAGATGCAGAGGGAAATATACAGCAAATACTGCTCTCTACGAACACTTTCTGCTCCAGCAGTGAGGGAAAAACAAGCCTGTGAGGTTGAGGCATGAAGAAACAGGTGCCTGATGGAACAGGAACTTCCTGCTCAAGCCCCCAGCCTTGACTACTGCAGCAGTCAGATTCCCTACATGGGTGATAAATGTAACACGACCTCCCTCACTGCAGAGGGCCAAAGATGAAAAAAAAAGTGGGTCACTGACCTCTAAACCTGAGCAAGAAAAAAAAAAAGAGCTTTTGGCACAGGGAAGCTCTTCTGCTGGCTCATGGAACTGAAGCCTGGGGCTACTGCAAAATGAGGTCCTTTAAGCTTCATCTGCATGTGAGCTATCAATAAAGCAAAACCTGGGTCAAAAGGGGAGACAGAAACAGAGAGAGTCTAATCTATCTTTTGAAAAGCAGTGGGCGTATACCTTTATTATACAAAATACTTTACAATTAAAAAACATTTTCCCCAATAGAATCATATACAGATATTTATAATTAACAAGATTCAGTTACACACAAGATGGGGACTTCTGCACAAAGGAAAACAATGACAGATGAGCGAGAGAAAATTAAGACTTGACCCCTTTCCCCACGGTATTCTGGGAGAGGTTACATTTTAGACTTTTACTCCGATCACCTTCTCTCAAGCCTGAACTCTGGGATCTCCCCTTACCCTGACACGGTAAGGACCTTTACCCATGTCCCCAGCATCAGTACAATGCTCTTGTCTTAAAAGGTTCATGAAGAGACACTGAGAAAGTAGCATCTGGCTGTACCATAGAGTTACCAGTGGCCAGAAAAGGGGACTACTGCCCCAGTTTTCCCTAGCAATCCACATATACAGACATGCAAGCACATACATGGGGAAGCATGCTCAAACCCCAGAGCTTTTCACCCTTTTGGGTGAAACAGCAATCCCACCCCTGCAAAGCAGCCTGAACTCAAGACACACCCTTGCAGGCTAATCTGCAGAAAGGCTCTCAGAGCCAAGGTCTTAGAGCCAAGCTGGGCACTACTGCAAATGCAGTCTGGCAAGAGGGCAGGAAGCTGCTGCCTTCCCCACTGTGATCATCTGTGAACCAGCAGCGTCAGTCATCATGGAGGTGATAACGTGAACCGTTCAGAAATGCTCAGGCCACCACGGACAGCTTGGGGAAGTTGCACACTTCACGGGGAGGGGGTGACTTAAAAATAAACAGTTGCCAATGATCTGCCCTACCAGGGCAAAGATGTGTGTGAACCCTTGTGAATTTTCTCCCTAAGAAAGGTCATTCATTGCTGGGTTAGGCAACCGCTGCACTCGCAGGGGAGCCTATCCCAGAGTCATTGCTGGAGGCCAAATGCCTGCAGCAGTGTGGGCAGGTCACGGGCATCAGCTGCCCCATACAGGTCACTCTGCCCCAGCATGGAGAGGGCCATGCGCAGGGTGCTCCAGATGTTGTCAGACATAGCTCCTTGCTGCCCCCGCGGACCTCGGCTCTTCTGCTGCATGTGCAAAGCCTCCAGGAAGTGCTCCACAGCCTCACTGTCAACGGGAGAACATACCCACGCTGAGTGGAAAAGATGGTACATCTCACACTCCCTTCCCCGTGTGTTTCTAACGTACTTCCCCTCCAGAACAGTTTCCTCCTCTTCGCCAGATCCCACCCCTGCTCCAGAACCAGAGGTGCCCCTTTTCCCTCTACAAGAATCAGGAGTCCAGATGGTCCCTGCTGCACCCGGTAACTGCATGACACCTGGATTTCTGGGCAGAGTCCACACACTCGCCCCGCTCTCCTGCGCCAAGGGAAGGCTGCAGGCAGTGTGGCCCTGCCCTCGTAAGCCATGGCGGCCTGTCTCCCACAAACACACACGAAGGGGCAGGTCAGAGCAGAGCTGCCCATCCCGTGCTCACCGGTGGGCCCCTAGGTTGATGCAGCTGATGCCCAGGTTGTAGCGAGAGCGGATATATCCCGGCTGGAGCTCCAGCGCCCGACGGTACGCGGCCACAGCTTCTTCACTCCGATTCCCGTTGGCCAGGGTGGCACCCAGCTTGTTCCACAGAAGGTGGTCCTGGAGGAAGGGGCACAGAGAAGAGGCTGAGATGAACTGGATCTCTTTAAGCTCCAAACCAACCCCTCCTTCCCCATATGTTTGCCTCATTCCTCCGCTCCAAATACGCCCCTCTCGAACACGCAGCGCCTCCATCCAAACCTTCACCCAAAAACCTCCAAGTGCCCTCCAGCACCCCCAATCTGCCCCTTTCTTACATTGGGGCGCACACTGAGAGCGGCACTGAAGCAATCCACAGCCTTCTCGTACTCGCCACTGAGGTTGAAAAGGACACCCAGGCCACACTGGACGTCAGGATCCACAGTTGAGGGGTTGCTGCGCACAGCTGCTAAGAACAGCTCTTTCACCTCCATGAACAGCGAGCTGGGAAAGTACAGAAGAGGATATCAGAGAGAGTCGGCCTCGCAGTGCTTGCCCTGCTCCTGCCTGCACCAGTCGGAGCCCCTCAAGAAGCCCTTCAGCCACGGCAGGTTTCTGTAACCATAACTCACTCAGAGAGCAGGGAACTCAGGACACGCTTGGAGGGCCCCAGGTTTGTCCCCGAGCCACTCTCCTCTGGTTCCTTGCTCAGCAGGTGGGCGTAGTCCGGTTTATGGCGCAGCCAGTCCCGCAGGGTCTCACACGCCTGCTTCTGCAGGGACTCGTTGGTGAAGCTGACTGCTAAAGCCATAAGGGCTGTGAGGTTGCCAGGCTGCAGCTCCAGGCACCTGCAAGGCAGAGAAAGAGAGGCGAATGCGACATTAAATCCGTGTAGGAGACACCCAGACACGAGCCATAACGCAGTGAAGGCAGAGCACCCCGTGACAGCCAGATATGCTCCTCGTGGCACTGCACTCCCAACAAGGAGCCACCATCAGCAGCTCTGCTGCAATACTCACTGTCTGAGGGCGCTGATGGCCAAGAGCTCCTGTTCATTCTCTGCTTGGGTGGTTCCCAGATATTGCCAGGCCTGGGGAAGACATAGATGTACAAAGTCAGACTTACAGAGGGGAAAAAAAATTAATAAATCAGCCAATAAGCTACAAACACAGAGATTAAATCCAGTACATTATCCTGCACAGTTTTAGAGCGCGATCAAATAGACCGAGGTATACATATTAGCCACAGGCGTAAGTTCCTCTCAAAAGATAGACAGATGTCATGGCACATAGGTCCTCAAAGACAATAAAACTGGCATTGTTATAGTGAACAGAAGTGAATGTCTACCTGGAAATCTATCATAAAGCAACTGTTGGTAGTTTTACACTTTTAGATCACAGAATCTCCACTTTTAACTTCTAACTGTGGTCAAACTGCAGAGGAAGGAGGAAAATGCAGATCTCCTATTTCCCAAGAACAAAATGGCATAGCAGCAGTGCTAATAAGAAGGAGACCCCCGAGGCAGGCATCTGTATGTATTTGTGCAGTGGTCCACTAGCAAGTAGTAACCTTGGAGAGTTGACTTTCAGACCTGAAAGTAGAAGCACTGTTAATTTTACTGAATTTCCAAGCATCACGATACCAGTACATGAAAATGACTTCCACCTCCAAGCAGCTGATACAAGGAATATTTAACTAGGCACTAAATCCAAAGTATGTGCTCACTTTCTGTTGACAGCCACACCCCTGGCTCCAGAATAGGCTAGACAGTTGGTAAGATTGTCAGCATGATGTACCTGCTTTTTGAATGCAAGTCACAAAATGAGGTATCCACTGTCTCAAGGAAGAAAACTGTTTCATTAGCAAGGACACAGAAACTCTGCAGAAGGCAATCCACTCCCTTGAATCTCTCATGCCTCACCCCACAAAGCCAGCTACAATTCAAGCAGAGCTGACCAGTGATAACTGCAGTGTTCTGCCAGCAGAAGAGCTGATGAGACTCAAGGTAAAGATGACTTGGACCAAAGCAAACATGACATTTCCTTCAGAGCAATTGTTCATGTCTTTTTGATCACTGTACCATTTGTGAAGTCTTGACTTCTCCTGTACTCTTTGCAGTCACAGTAGAATTCTGATTTTTTTTAATACAGCCAGCCAGAATTGGCCCAAGATTTCTTCTCCTAAGGTTTCAACTACCTCTCCATCACGCTCGGCCTGCAGCCCACACAGAAAAAAGCAACAGCTCTAGAAGGGCACTAGCACCTTTTGACCACTTTAAAGCTAAAGCAGATCTTCAAACCTTCCACTTACTTGTCACCTGTTGCCAGTACCCTAGAAAGTTAGATGGCTACTCCCAGAAGCTAAGAACCTCTGTTCCAAAATGTCACTGTCGTTTTAGTCTCAGGGTAATCAAATTATGTATGTCCAGCCATATATAATGAGCAGGGCTTGAAAAAGACATGCTGAAAATTCAGCGGCCCTGGATCCTTGAGGCAGGCACTCCAGAAAGGTACCACGTAAGTATATTTGCACTCTTCCTGAGAATATTCATGTCCTCTGTCCCTGGAAAAAGGCACACAGGCTATTCCATTTCTCAATTCATCCTACAGAAGCTAAAATGATTTATGGAACAAAGTACTAACTTAATAAGGAACTGGCACTCAGTCTTCAGTGTAAAAATCCTTCTTTGGCCCACAGCTTCAATTAAGACTGTGAGAACACCAACCCTTTTGGATCACATCTCTTCCTAGCACCTAGATGAAAGACTTAGTCAGAATCCCCGTCTAATGAGCTTCTCAGAATTAGATTTTAATACAGATACAGAAAGCAGAGATCCGCCATAAGCTCCTCCAAACTTACAATGCCAATAAAGACTTTCACAGAAGCAACTTGAGAGATGAGAACTCCTTGCCTTGGCTCCATGCACAGTCTCATGTGCTCCAAATACTTTACACAGCTCTGGGCCAGACGACTTCATGCTTCCTGTAACTGACCTTAAGCTGGAAACCTCCTCCCTCAGAGGCTCCCTGAGGATTCACAGGACACATAAGCTACAAACTCAGAGCCACAAAGAAATGAAGCGTTTTCACACGTCCTGCACGAGTCCTACCACTGAAGGGAGCTTTCTACACCTGCTCTGACAGCTCTGTCCCTTATCTGTGCTGCCACTCACCTCCATGTGATCTGGCTTCTGCTGCACTGCAGCCTCAAAGAGCAGCACAGCATTGGGGAGGTCACCTTCCTCCAAGCGCTTCCGCCCCTCTTCAAATGCGTCCGGGTGATCCCTCATGGGATTGTCTTCCTCAAACTGGTAACCCTGGCAGGACAGACAGACACACGGGGGCTAAAGTTAGGAGACAGGCTTAGGGGGAAGAGCACTCTCTATAGCACAGCACAGGCCAGTCTTGCTACACGAGAAACACTCAGCCAGCACCTCATCCTCATTGCTCATTTGTAGCAGATCAGAGAACAAGGGTGGCTCCTGCCTGCTCTGTGCTGGAAAAATCACCCAAATCAAACCCGGAATAAGTTGCTAGAGAGACAAAACATTTAGTACGGATCTTATTAGTTAGGAGGGGAATGGGGGAGAGGGGTAGGGATGGAGCCAGGGGACATGATACTTGAAAAGAACGCCGGTGTTCACTGGTATTTGGTGCTGGACAAGAACCAGACAGCATTTGCAGACAAGCCCGAGTGAAAGCAGTATTTAACCCCTAGCTGATCTGGGACAAGGGTGTAAGTAGCAGCAAAGCATCAGCGTGAGAAGGAATCCCAGCAGCATTTAGGGTCTCTGAAGCTCAGAGCAAGGCAGATAGACTGCCAGTCTCCCCAGGGCAGCCCACCACAGTGCTGAGAGACCCTGCTCTCCCCTACCTTGTCGTATGATGAGGAGTTGAGGTCTTCATATTCAGAGAGCCAAGGGTGAGCCTCTGCATCTCTCTTGGCCATCTCCTCACATTCTGCCTGGAGTTTGTCCCAGAACTCCACATCTGACTGAAGGGAGAACAAAGTGTGACTGGAGTACCCCAGCCATTAACTCAGGTCTAGAGACATGCCAGAGAACTCCCTCCTGAATGTTTCCAGCCCTCCTCAGAGCATGCAAAGGAGAGAGGTAACCCTACTATGGGCTCTCAGTTGGCACCCCAGCCCTCCTTCTCAGCCAGCTTTACCTCCACAGCAGCCTTTGCCTGCTCAAATTCCGTATCAAGAGTTGACATGTTCCCAGATCGCGCAAATTGATCCACCCAGGCATCGGATGCCCCCTGGGAGTTTGGAAACAGAAACACACCTTTCTTTTTAGAATTTGGCAACCTCAGGGCACATCCCGAAACAGCAGGAGGATCTGTAATGACCCTTCCTCCCCATCAGTAAGAACTGATGGCCTATGAAGTGGAAACGAATTCATCTGAATCTCCTCTTCCTCACAGATGCTGTGGGAGATGAGAAAGCTCAAACTGTCCAAATTCTCAGCTTCTGGCTAGAATCTGCTAAGAGCCCAACAGCCCCTCCCTTGTCTCCCTCAGCACTGCTGAGAGCTGGACTTGCCATTTTTTTCTTTGCTCCCAGACTGTGCACTGTGGCAAAATGCTTTCTTCCTTTGGAGCATACAGGCCTGGGGCTCCTACCTGCTGCTGTATAAACTCAGCTGCCCATTGCTCTGCCTGATCTTGGTCTCTGTGGGTCACCTGATTAGCTTCGATCGATACCCTCCCATCTCCGATCTGGCGGACAAACTTTAGGAACTGCGGCAGAGAAATGAAACAAGGGTGGAGCTGGGCAGATGCTGCGCCCACAAGCCCTCAGCCCATGCCCCCCTCCTTCACTAAGAGGGCTTCTCTCTGCAGAGCGAGCACAAAAGGCCCGGAGAGGTGGGAAGGACCGGACTTCACAGGAGTGGAGATGGATAATATCTAAAGTGGATTGTAGGGTTCAACTCCCAGGAATCAGGGAAGAAATGGAAACACGGGACAACAGGAGGCTTTATTCCTTTACTATCTTCACCCTTCTCAATTCCCCACACCCTTTATTCGCAGTAATATAATTACTACTAATGATGCAATTACTAATTCACAGTAATAATTAATCTCAGCCCCAGTCATATTTCTCACCTCAGTATTCTTGAGTTTTGGATCATCCACTTTGGAGAGGAAATCAGTAACAGTTTTCTTAAGATCATCCTCAGGTTGGTATTCCTCATACCTGTGTTCCAAGGCAGTAAAAGGGAAAGAGATAATCTGATACCAGGCAACAGCAAGCTCCTTCACTAACAATACTCTACACAATGGGGCAGACAACAGTACTGAGGGATACAACCCCTCCCCAAAGATTCTGGCTTCTGCTAAGTGATTGAGTACCATTATCCATCTGTAAAAATTCACAATTACTACTGCGTTAGCCGTGCAAGTGACTTAACATGAACAGCAGCAGAATTAAACAATTACAGAGTCAGCACAGTTCTGCAGAGCAGTCTGGATTCCTTGCCAAGCTCACATGCCATCAGACATTGCAAGTTTGAGCACCACCAGAAACAAGGTCATATATCCAGGAACAAAGAAAGTAGGTCATGCCCACTGAAGAGGAAAGCAGTGCCTTGGAAAAGCATCAGCTCTGCAGAGGATTGAGGGCTTACAGCAAAGGCACAACTCAATATGTCTTGTCTGGCTTAAGGCAGAATAGGACCACTTCTAGGTGTTACCACTACATTCATTCCTGGGGAAGTCTCTGGAACTGGTGGCAATAACTCAGGAATGTCCATTATTTGCAGAAAGGTATCAGAGAAGGCAAGAGCCAGGTGGGGCGAGAACCCAAATAGACAAAATTTTTGTAAGGAAATATCTAAGAATTGCTTGTGCATGTTTTGCTTCTTTAACTGAAAAATTCAATTGTACTCAACAGGTACCTACAGAGAGATAGATGATCCATCTTTAATCTGCCACAAAAAATCACATTAAAATAATATGTGATAATAGCTAATAATATCTAAAAATATCTAATAAAAATAATAATAGAAGACTGAACCTAGGAATACATCAAGGAGAGGCTGAAAGTGGTTTGTCAGATAGGAAGAATTACATGATGAAAGTTAACAGCTAGTAGAGTCTAGCAAAAAACATCTGCTGCAGAACAGAAGTTCCTGAAGTTACTTCAAGAAGCTTTGCATCAGGCGTGAGATCAAGTTAGCCTGCATGATCAACGTATCTTCCTCGAACTAGAGAACAGAAAAGCTACACTCTCTTAAAAACTTCAGCCTGCAAGCACTGTCTCATCCTTCCTCTGAAACCCAAGGCCTGAGAACACCAGTCTGAGTTAAATGACTCAAAAGCATTCATGCCATAGCAGATTTCTACCACCTTTCCAAACTTCACCCACCCAAGTGCCTAGAAGCAACAGCTGGCCTTGAGAAGTGAGACTCACCATTTATCTGCCAGAGACTGATCTTCTGATTCCCCAAGCCACAGCTTCTCCTCTGACTGCTCTAGGTATTCTTCTGCCCACTTGGCAGGAGACACAGACAGCGGATCTACGAAGGAAGGATGGGGAGAAAAGTAAGACAGGCAGACCACCACACCTTTGTTCATGCTTGCTTTTTCTACCTTTGCTTATTCTGATCTAAAAATTAAAGCCTTTGGTTCAGACAGTGAATTAATACAGATGCCACTGTGGTGACAACAGACTTAAGATTTTCTACTTTAAGATCATAAGTTATTCATCTGCTCCCTGTAGGATACTATGTAGGTCAAGAAAATTAGCAGTGCATTACAAGTCTCTGTCAAAAGCACAGCCTGCAAGCACTAGGTTTTCATCAGAACTTTCTCAAAGACCTTTGTAACTTCTAATTTATATCCCCAGAAATGTAAAGAGTGAAGGTCAAAGAGTGGAACTACCCAGCTTTCTACAGTGGCCACTCCTGGAGAAGAAAATAGCATCCACTTGATTCTTTTCCATATTTTCCAGATTAGGGCATGGATGGTAACAGGACCCTTATTCCAGACCCAATTCTATACACAACACAGGATGGCTTTTCAAATAAAACTTAACCTTTGGGCCAGAAACGCTCACTTTGCACATTTCCAGGCTGTAACATCCCTTCACCTTCATGCAACTGACACAAAATATTTGGCCAAAGCACACTAAAGAGGATTTACCTTTGTATCAAAGGCAAATTTAGCCTTATGAGAGAGAATTAGAAAACGTGTAAGCAAGAAGCAGTACAAGGCCATCTCCAACTTGCATCAGTTGAATCATATTTTTTTTAAAACAGTTTAAATAGCATGCTTCTCCTAAATTCCCTAAGCTAAAAACAAAAGACCCTTACACCTAACTAAAAGCTTCCACATCACATTATTCATAATTTGACTTAACCATACCACCAACACAAAGCAGCTTTCCTACCCTCCAGCCCATTAAAGCTGCCTCAGGACACACTGACTGCTGGGCCCAAAGCAGTACTCCAATTTCACGTGCAAGTAGCTCTCCACTATCCACAGGCATGTGACTGGACATCACCTCGACAGCAATTGCAAAAGAGGACACTTCACCTGTCACTTCAGCAATGAACTCCTGTGACCAGTCAGCCTCATTGTAATCTGAAGAGACATCACCAGCATTATCTGCTGCAGCCAAGAATTCCTGGGTCCAGTTTTCAGACAGTGCCAGGGCTGCCACACCTGGAGCTACATGTGGGGGGAAAAAAAAAAAAAAAAATCAGAAGTGAGGATTGAAGCACTCAAAGGCATCCAGGCTAGCCCTAATCACCTCTGATCTTTCTCTTTGGTAGAATAAAACCACAGAAATATTTCACTTGGAAGGAAGGAGTCTCTGGAGGTTGCTAGAGTTAGCAGATAAACATGAAAGTTAGAGATGAAGTTGTTCAGGACATTCATCAGGTAATTTCTGAACTTCTCCATGGGTGGCAATTCCCCAGCCTCTCTAGATACCTGTTCCAGTACTGAACTGCCTCCTCCAAATGAAGAAATGTTTTGACATACCTAGTCAGCTTCCCTTTCCACAAATTGAGTCCATTACCCCTTGTCCTTCTCCTGACCATTGCTGTGAAGATCCTGACAATGGTTGCAGAAGACAGCAACAAAACACTCCACCCCCTGCCCCTCAGACTCCTCCAGATTAAAACATCCAGTTCCCTCAGCCTTTCCTCTTACGACATGGATTCCTGTCCTTGCATATTTGATTGATCTCCAAAGAACTCGCTGCAGTAGATCAGTGTCCTGGGAAGGCCAAATCCAGAAACAATAGTCCAGATACAATCTCAGAAGAGCTCAACAGATAGGAACCACCCTGCCAGCCAGGAGCTTAACCGTAACATCAAGACCTTTTCCAGCTCTCCACCTACTTCAGCTCCCCTCACCTCGCTGAGGGGCCTGTCGGAAGCTCGACTGTTCAATCTCTTGCATCTCAGCCAACAGGTCATCCATCTTAAAGGTCTGGGGTGCATGGGACAGCAAAGGGCCATTCTGAGCTTGCAGAAACTCTCCAACCAGCTGCCAAAGACAGAGGTGGCTTATAAACATTGCGCAGAACATGAATAGGCAAAGCCACGGAGTGTTGTCAGAAGGAAATATTAGCATCAGGTAAAGGGTAAAACAACAAGGAGTGTTGATGAGAAAAGCTTTAAGAAGATTAATCATACGCTGTAAGGAGAGGAATCTGTTCTTACCTCATCTTCGGTAGCTACTCCCAGTGGTTTGGATACCTGCAGGGAATAGTGGGCAATTGTGTCAACAGTTTTGATCCCATGCCCCTCTCTACACAAGCACCGAGTGACCCAATTAGATTGTATCTTCCTGTTCCTTGAGCTTAGCCTGTCAACATTTTCTTGCGCTAGCTGCCTGCTGAAGGAGCAGAAACACTTTGAGGGATCCTGTCCAACGCCCTCCCACTACTGTCCGGCTTCGGCTCTGTGACAGCGAGGCACAGAGCTCACCACCATCCCCTGAGCGCCCACAAACGAGCCCTCACCCCACAGCCCTGCTGCGGGTGACCCTTGGGCCTTTCTCCGCACAAGACGCGACACGACACCAGAGGCCCCGGCCCGAGCCGACCGACCCAGCCCCCGGCAGGACCCGGAGCCAAGCGGAGCATACTCACGGCAGCGGCTTCGGGCGCCCCGGGCGGCCAAGGCAGCGGGCCCTGCAGCCCTTCCTGCCGCAGGGCCTTGTCCTGGGTGAAGTGCCCCGCCAGCTTCATCAG
>VWZN01012216.1:27966-51490 GCA_013396955.1 Regulus satrapa
CCGGCTGCAGGAGCCACCGATGTCCTCGGCGTCCCCGCCGTGCCGGGTCGGGGCTGTGGGGCAGCCCCTCAGCGCCGCGGGGAATGTCAGGCTCCGCGGCTCGGGGAGAGGCTCCCTGTGGGACGGGGTTTGATCCCGGGGAGAGGCTCCCTGTGGGACGGGGTTGGATCATCCGCAGCTTGCCGGGGATGCGGGGCAGGGGAAGCGGGTCTGCTGGTGGGGCATCCGTGTGCTCGGGAGGACGGCCAGCTCTCCCCATCAGCGCATGGCTGAGATTCCTATGTGACTTTTCCGGCTTTAAATAGCGCGGCCGATTTTGGTGAGTCAGGTGTTTGGAACCCGTCGGTCCCTCTCTGCATTAGAAGAGTGCCCTTCAGAGAGTAATTTGTGCCGTGGCGTTTTCCCCTTCCTCTCGTTAAAGTCTCAAAACAATGAGTTTGGAGTTTGCGGTGCCCTAAAGCAGAAGATAATGCGGTGATCCTGCAGAGTTCCTCAGTTTAGGCAGCCACCTAATCCCTTTCCAAATCCCACCAGCCCGCTGGAGTCTGTGTGACAGTGAAGCCTGTGATACAGCATGTACAATAAGGCACATAATTTAAATGCTTTTAATTAGTAGATTTCCAGTTTTCTGCAGCTAATGCAGTTCTTGTGCTATGTCAGTCTTTGCATATGTGTACTTGTCCTCTCTGTTCCCGTTGTTATTTTGTATACGTTATTCTCTTTTATTAATTTATCCTTTGAACTATATAATCACTGCATCTTAGACTTTCTGAATACATTTTTCTTTCTTAGCTTTCTTCTTAAGCTTTTCTTCGTCTTTTTCCACCGTGGTTCCTGCAAAACTGAGAGTTTGGCTAGTGACAAGAATGTCACTTGTGGGAACTTTGCCGGCCTCATCCACAACACAATATTCCTGAATTACGGCTGATTAAAACCCCAGTGATAATAATGTGAATAAGAGATGAATGAGGAGTTCGGTTTATTGCTGCACTATATTTAATATTGCTGGTTTATGTAGTGAAACAAAACAATGTCTCGTTCATGAAGGAACAGTTCTCCACTTTATCTTCTAGTATAAGAACTGGGGACCAGCCAAAGAAACTTGTGAGAGGTTTGCTCAGAACCAATGCAAGAACACAGTTCTTTGCACAGTGTGCAGTTTAACTGTGGGACTCCTGGCCACAGGATGGTAGAGGGTAAAGGCTTCTTATGTGTCCAGGAAGCATTTTTATAAGGTGAATAAAAAAGAATGTGTTGAAGGCTACTAAAAGCAAGGCAACATTTCTGGCTGAGGAAATCCCTGAATTGAAAATTGTGGGAGTTCTGGAAGTATATCTCCTACTCTTCTGTTGATGACCTTTATTTGTCTGTGTCCTAGGCAGAAACCTGGTCTAACTGCAGGTTTGTCTCATCCAGCATTGCTATTCTTGAATTAAGATCTTCAACCCATCTTGATTTTTGGGTAAGAGCTAACATGAAATACCAGTAGACCTTGTCACCTGTGTGCATGTGCTTATACACTTTCTAGATAATTTAGAAAACATTAAAGAGTCTTTTGTATTTCTCAACTAATCCTCGCAAAATGTCACCTCAAACTTGTTGACAGAGTTTAAACTATGAGCACAAGATCTAGAGGCAAGTACCAATTTTAAGGTAAAATTACCCACCTTCTTCAATGAGCACTTTTTGCCACAACTTTGCTCCGACAGTACATGTTGTATTAGTTTTCAATGGCTGCTTTCATCCTATTTTGCAGAAATTGCTTTAGTCCCTGCTTCTAGAGTAATGACACATAATTTTCCATTTCTCCTGAAACAGAAGAATTTTGCAGACCTGTCTTTCACAGAGTATAAGCAGCTGTATCATCATGTAATACATCACAGCTGAGGTTTCTTCTAGTTTTGAACAACTGGCACACCTCGTTTCCTTAGCTTTAATTCATGAGTGTTGTTTTTTTCTCTTTATTTTGCCATTGAGGCCTAGTGGCTCATAGTGGCCCTTCACCTCTCACTCTCTTTCTGCTGATTAAATGGCCACTATGCTAAGGAGTAACAATTTCTTTAATTGTTATTGTTGCTCTTATAATACTTTTTTATTATCTGTATGTATCAGTAGCTTCAGGAACTTAACCTCAGGAAACTTTTATACATATTGGAAGTGTTCAAACTTAAATCCATTGCAGGTGGGGACTTCTTGAAGAAATTAGATATTAAGAGAACAGTACATATTTTGCTTCCTTGTGCACTGTTAGAGAAAAGAATTATTAGTATACCAAGCAATTGCTTCTCTCAATGTTTTCCTGATTTATTGTTTGCTCAGCTTTTAGGTAAGGAGTTTGAAACTGCCCTATTGGGACCTTTTAGACCTTGATCTGTCACCACTGTATTCAATCTTCTCCTGCACTGGAGGCTGCACTTCAGGCCAAAGAAGCAAAAGGCATGTGAGTCTGGAGCCTGTAAAGGACCAATTAACAGACTCTGTGGTAAAGAGCAGCACTAAGGGAATGTGGGCTGAAGGAGACCTCCCTATCTCAGTTCTGTGTCGGGAAAAAAGACACGACGGACGCTTCCTCTCTTCAGTCTTCAGGTTTATTGTTATCTCATCTGCAAAACTTGGCACCATCCGCACAGGACTTAGTGCTTAGGAAAACTCACTATCAAAATGGCCTCGAATGTGCAGTTCAAGGTCTTCTATAATCACTTTTGTGCAATTGACACTAGAAACGTATCTTATTTTTCTTTCTTTACCAATTATCCTTTCTTGTCTATTTACGTAACTAAAAACTGTAATAAATGATAGCCAATCACTTTTGTGCTACCAACACTGCAGAAAAATGGAGTAGATGAAGAAGAAGCACTATGAGACAACGCCCTGTTCCCTCCATCTTGACTCCATGGTAATCCACTAAAACCCAAGTTTCTCACCCTAGTGACACACTACACTACTTTCTATTATCTGTCTTACTCTTTTGTGGGTTCTAGTTTATCTAGAGATTTTTGGAAGCTTTCTTCATGAGTGAGAGTCAAAGTCAGTGTTTTCCTGGAGGTCAGGATCCCCCAGAGCACTCAGAGGGATACTTCCCTGCTTCTGGATTCCTACAGTGAATCAAAGTTGCTTTTGTAAGAGGAGACTGTGCCTCATACAGCTCTGCATTGCCACGGAGGCTGTATCTTGGTCAGTTGTTCACCCAGAGAACCTGGCTCCCTGCTTTGCCACCTGTTGTTTTCTGAGCTGGAGCTGCATTGCCAGCCTCCCACCGCTCCTCATATACCTGCTGAGGGAAACTGCTGCTGATGGACTTGCTCTGCAAGCCGTCACCACCGCTGTGTATGCCTGCCAAGGGCTTTGAAAAAGCAACATGAGTGCTGTGGAATAGCATAGCTCGTTGCTGGCATCATTAGCTGCATAATCTTCAGCTCTTAGATGTCAGTGCAATTGGCATCCAGGCCTCTCTTTTATTTTTTTTTTTATTTTGTTTTTACTCCCCCTCCCTCCTTTTGGCAATTATTGTGAAGCCCTAGGAGCAAAGGCTGTGAGAATACTGTATATGTTCACTGAGCTGTATAGACTTCTTCAAAATAATTCCTCAGAACTCTCTCTATTTGCTGTCCTGCACTGTCGTGTGTAATGCTGATTACACCTGACTCTTCCCTGATATCTCGTAGTTCTTTGGTTGACTTTTCTTTCTTTGGAGCAGAGTGAGCTTTTTATTAAGCCTCCATCTCTTGTGAACCGAAGCAACTTTGGCTGTAGCGGATGTGAGCCATCGTCCATCTGTCACAGCCTCTTGCGTGGCTTGCATGCAAATTCATCTCAAAATGCTCTTTCAGGTACTGAGCATCCTCTAGAAAAGCAGAGTTATCAGTCGAAGGATTTAGAGGGGCAGAAGCTGAGAGCAAAATGAATCAGTTCTGACTTGTCCCTGGGCGGTGGAAAGGGAAAAAGGGGATATGTGTCCTTTCAGCATTCCTGCAGCGTGACAAGACCCATTGATGGAGATGGGTTCCTGAGTTCCAAAAATAGGTTCTGCCTGCTGAAGGTCAGGGTCCTCTTTCATTAAGCAAGCCAGGCTTGGAGAGAGCCTGGCTGTTGGCAGGAAATACAGATCTTGCTTACAGGGCCTTGCAAATGTGGGTCTAATGTCATTGTGGGTTAAAGCCACGGGCACGCTGAGAGGTGGGAGAGTTCTGTGCTGCCCCTCTGTGAGCTGTGGTGAGCTGTGGGCCACGGTGCCTGGTGACCTCTGCAGAAGGCTTTGCAGTGAGGGTGGGCAGCAGAAACGTTTGCTCTGGGGGACTGCTGAGTCCCCGTGGACTTGGGACTCTTTTACTCTGAGCAAAGTTTCAGAGTGAGGCTGCCAGATGATGTCCCAAGCTGAGCTGTTACGTTAATCAGGGTCAGAGCAGGAGGTCATGTGTGACTCTGGCTGGAATACTTATCCTCCTCTCCCAGAGGGGAGAAGTTGTGGACAAGCAGGGTCAGAATTATTGTCCTATGATGGCACAGAGGTCATTCTTAAGTGTGCTGCTGTGCCCTAGATGTGGTGGCACAGCTGGAGCCATCCTGACCTGTCCCCTGGAAGTGGTGAAGACACGTCTGCAGTCATCCCAGCTGGCACTGCGGCCTCTGTGCCTCCCAGAGATGCAGCTGCCAGGAGTGACTGTGAGGCTGATGAATCCCACCCCACCATCTCCTGGAGTGCTCAAGTTGCTGAGGTGAGTGGGACAGGGCATTGTTCCTGTTTGCAGCAGGGAGATGATGGTTTGGCCATCAGGTGGAGGGGAGAGAGAAAAGAGAGTGGAGCTGAGGCTCTGGAAGCCACAAATGCAACAGAAAGTTTGATCCGAGCACAGGTGCGTCTGCTTCTCACCTGTGAGCTGTGCTCTGCAAGGCAGCTTAGGGGACTGTGAGAAATTTCTCAGCTAGTGGTTTGATCAGACCTAGAGGGATGGCATTATCAAGAACAGGATGCAGTGACTAGTGAAAATTCTCCCTGCCCATGGCAGGGTAGTTGAACTAGATGATCTTCAAGGTCATTTCCAACCCAAACAGTTCCGTGAATCTATGCCTAAAGGAGAGAGGAGAAGTGATTGGAGAGAAAATGAGAGCAGGGCAGAAAAGGGATAACATGGGAGGTGAGGAGTGGGTGCTATAAGAAATACTGAAGAACTAAGGAGGAGAAACAGGAGACCCCTTCCCCCCAGCTTAGTTATTCTGCTGATTTGTCAGTTCATTTCCTTCTGTAGGGCCATCCTTGAGAAGGAAGGCAAACGGTCCCTGTTCCGAGGTCTGGGTCCAAACCTGGCTGGGGTTGCTCCTTCCCGGTGAGTACTGCTCCATGACACTGTCATACACCTTCTAAGGGACCTGTCTCATGACTGTTGCTCCACTTTCTGAAAGCAATCTGGGCCCTGTGCTCACGAGCCACAGGACCCCTTCACACAGACATCTTCTGCAGCTCCTGATCATGGTGTTAAAGTGGTTGCTGTGGGCCAGGTAGAAATGGTGTCTGATGTCATGTTAGACAAAACTGTGCTGGGATAGGGAAAGTTGCTGTGAGATTGCACCGTAGTGACTCTGCTCCTCATAGGGGAGCCGTAACCTCTGCTGTATTTTTTTCCAACCAGGGCTATATATTTTGCTGCCTATTCTGCTACTAAGGAGAGGCTTAATACTGTCCTGGTACCAGAGTCCAAGAAAGTGCACATATTAGCAGCAGCCTGTGCAGGTGAGCCTTTTCTGTCTCAAATCAAAGCCAAGAGGTCCTTCTGTCTGGAAAAGCCTATGTGTTTCATTCCTTCTCCATTGCTGCTCTGAAGTTTTCTCCCTCCACACGTGGAGAAGTGAGTTCCTTGGGTGACCAAAATGTTTTCTCACTCTTCATTCTTCTTAGGCTCATGCCCTGAAGTCTGGTCTTTATCCCTTCAGCTGCTATCATGAGCTCTATTCTGCTGTGAGAGGGAGAAGGCAGTGTGTAATTTAGACCACTCACAGAACCATTTCCCTTGATACATCCCAGTACTCTAACAAAATCCTCCACTCTTGCAAAATTAGCGTGCAGTTTCCTGCCTCTTTGTAACACCCGGGCCTGTAGTAGGGTTTTGTTGAAGGCAGAGGAGATAATTACCACTAGACAAAGGCTGGAATAGGGGAGGAGGAGAATCAAATTGTGTGCCCTAAATATATCTTCTCAAGGTCATTCTCACATTGCAAATGCCTGCAGCTTGCCAAGCAGAGCTCAGAGAGCTGATAGATCAGCACCTCTTCACCAACTGTCAGCGTGATCCTGGCACTCACCGCTGTCTTCCTCTTCCCTTCCCTTCCCCAGGCATTAGCTCAGCCACACTCACCAATCCCATCTGGTTAGTGAAAACCAGGATGCAGCTGGAAGCCAGGTAAGGCAGGCCAGCAGTGCAGAGCCACTCCATGGCACATCAGGATCGCTTTGGGGAGTGGTGGGCGGAGAGTGGTTTGTGATTTATTATCAGAACATGGCAAGTCATAGGCTGGGTAAGAGGGTTACAGCTGTGTCCACAAGAGCGCTGTAGGTCGGGGTGCAGTACGCTGTCCTAACCCTCTCCCTTCTTTCCAGGGTGAAGGGGGAGATGGCCAGCAACGCTCTCCAGTGTGCCATGCACGTGTACCGCACCGAAGGCCCGCGTGGGTTTTACCGTGGGGTCACTGCCTCCTACGCTGGAGTGTCAGAGACCATCATACACTTCGTCATCTACGAAGCACTGAAAAAGGAACTGAGAAACAGCCAGAATTCCCATTCCCCATCGCTCACACTTCCACCAAACAACAAGGATTTCTTCGGACTAATGTGCGCTGCCGCTGTCTCCAAAGCGTGCGCTACATGCATCGCATATCCACACGGTGAGCGGGCCCACTCCCCTTGTTCTGTTCCCTTGAGGGGATGTGCCATGCCTGTAGGACCCCTCTGGTAACAGCTGCCTTCCCCTCTTGTCTCTCCAGAGGTCGTTCGGACACGGTTGCGAGAGGAAGGGTCACGGTACCGTTCCTTTACACAGACTCTGCAGCTGGTGGTCTGTGAGGAGGGACCCTTGGCTTTGTACCGGGGGCTGCTGGCACACCTGATCCGCCAGATCCCAAATGCAGCCATCATGATGGCTACCTATGAACTCATCGTGCATTTGGCCTCTTCCGCCCCGTAAGCCTCTAGCGTTTGGCGGAGGCTGCTGTGGAGATGCAGGGACATCGTGGTCCTGACACCCGGCCTTTTGCAGTGCTCTGAGAGGTGGTGCTTTTTGTCACAGATCAGATCTGGGTCAGGCATTCTCAGGACACAGTGACTGTTTTGTGCCAAGGTTTTTTGCTCCAATGTGCACAATGTAGCTTTTTTATTCCTTCTGGATTTAATTATTCCAGTGCTTCGAGATGTCAGGGCACTGGTTTGACAGTGCCGGTTGTAAACCCCCTTGATGAAACAGAGGCATGGAACTTACTGAGAAGGAGACAAAGCAGAAAAGTGTAAGAGTGTCTTAGCCCCAGCATGGTCACTTCTTTTGGACCCACTAACAACCATACGTGGGCACAGCTGGGCATGAAGACAGGCTAGAGCTGGAACATCTGAGAACTGCAGCAAGCAGAGATCTTGTGCTGCAACCTTTGCCTTCCGAGGGGCTCTTCCACTCTCACCACCTACTGTACTGCCTTCTTGCCCCTAAGGAGGATTTCTCAACCTTGGCTGCCAACGAATTGCAGAATTTTCCTTTGAGTCCTTCTCATGTTGCAGCCATTGCCCCAAGATGTGTCAGGCAGCTGACAGCCCCTGTTTGTCTTGCAGGGTCTGAAAAATCAGACCAAGCGGACCCAGGGAAGAAGCACCTGCTCTGAAGCACTGTCCTAACAACTCATGCTACTTCTGGGTTCAGAGCCATGCTGTGCTAGTATCTGTTGTGTTTCCATCTCCCCCGTGCTCAGCAGAAAGAGGAAGATGCCTCCTTCCCCTAGAAGCACTGGGACTGTTCTATAAGATGGAGCCCCTGGTACAAAAACACTCTGTCATACTGATAAAAAGAGCAGATCATGTGAGAAGATGGATGAAGTTAAAGACATTTAGCCTGTTTCTGTTGATACACTAAGTGTATAGAAAGAGCCTTTTTTAAATTATTATTTCCTGTGTTCAAGAATTCAGTTTGCTGCATGCGCTACATTTGCCTGGGACAGGCTTGAGTGCCTTCTGTTCCCCTGTGGGTCCCTAGCACTGAGTTCTGGGGAAGGTTATTGTGTTTACAGAGTGTTTTGATGCTCAGAAAGGCAGGGGGTAGGGTTGTGGGTGATGTGCTTTTCTTGTTTCATCACATATGCTAAAAAATGTAACCCTTCCCCCAGATAAGGTAGTAATTTCAGTAAATACATGCTCTGGACAGGTTCCAGTTTCACTTTAGAAGCTGCACTATTTCTTTCCCTGGTTGTACTGAAAAACTGCAGAAGTCTTGAATGTTTTATTTGAAATCCATTTATTTTAAAATCCACTTTGTTTCCTCATCCTTCTTACCTTCATTCATTTAGTATTAGGAGTATTGACAATTTTACAAAGCGACACAAAGCTGCAGTGGTTTGTTGTGGTTTTTTTNAAACCTCAAATGACAACATTGAAAAAATATACAATATATATATATAATATCTGGGGAGGGGTTGTGAGAAACCCCACTGTGAGCCCTATGGCTGGCTCTGCCTTTCAGATTTCCCTTCTTTCCAACACCTGCATCACAGTTTGAAGCGTGCCACCATCATGTGTAAGTGCCCTAACACGTTTCTGGAGAGCCAGATGGGGGGGTCCATAATGTGGGGAATGTCCACAATGGGAATGGCAGAAGATGAAGGAACATGGGAGGCAGAAATGATCCATGAGGGAGGAGCACATGTGTACACGGTGGGGGAGGAAAGAAGTTGAAAGTAAGACACCTCCTCCTTCCTGCCATACGTTTTGGGGGGTCCACCGGGCGGGTGTTTTAAAGCTCCTAGTAGCAGTGAGAGACGTCACTTTTGCCCATGATGTGCCGGTCGTTCATGTCCCTGCTGTCCGGGGAGTCGGGTGTCTCCGAGTCGGTGCTGTCCTCATCGTCATCCTCGCCAGCTCTGCCCTCCACACTCCCTGCTGCCCTCTCCTGACAGCTCTGGTAGGACTGGGGAGGTGAGAGACGGGGTAAAGGGGAAGGCTCTGACAACCCAACTGCCCGCCCAGCCCCGCCGCCGCAGCGGCTGCTCCTCACCTCCATGGGGTTGACGATGATGGTGAGGGCCGAGTCGTCCCAGAACATGTCGCTCTCTTTGCCTCCAGTGCTGCTGTGCCCCGACTCGGCAGCCCCAGGGAGCTCCTGCCCCACGCCCCGCCGGTGCAGGGAGTGGATGCGCAGGATGCCCAGGATCACCATAAGTGCCAGGAAGCCCACACACACCACGATGATGACGGTGGCAGCACTGGGGACCACTTTGAAGAAAGAAAGGCAGAAGTTGCGTCTAGAGTCTGTCACAGAATCGTGCATTTCCGACCTGACGTGCAGGAGCTGAGATGCTTGGGCAGAGCTTGGGTTTTTGGTCTGTGCAGGAAGGTAGCCTGATTTGTCTGTGCCCCTGGGCACAGGCAGTTCCTGTGATGTCAGACTCTGCACATCTTTATCTGCAGAATTCACCAGAATATGTTGCATTGCATATATCTGTATCCTGCTCTTGGGAGGGAGAACTGTGTGCCAGGAACAGCCTCTAAGGGCTCGAGGATGACTTTTCAGAGAGTGTGATTTCGGTGCCAGCAGTAGAGAAAGCAAGAAGCCAAAAGATGCCTTTGTTGCACATGGGTCAGATGTGAATGCTATGATGGACTTCTAATTAGTGCTGTGGCAAAAGCCTGGCTTCTCCACAGGAGAAAACCTGAAATTCATCTAAGACCCTTAGCCTGACTCCCGCGTGTTTGTTTTAGGCTTGTAGACTGAGCTTTAACTCCCCAGATAAACACCTTCCCTGCAAAATCTATCTAGGCCCTCCACGAATTTGTTAATGGTTCTGTTCAGCAGGGACAGGTTTGCTGCTGCTGCCACCAGGCAGAGCTGGGGAAGGGAGAGGCAAAGACTGGCACATGCACAGGCTGCCCCTGCAATGCCAGCTGCAGGATGGACCAGCCTGGGATCAGCTACTGCAGGAAGCTGCAGCAAAAGCTAGCTCCAAGGTTCCTTGCTCGTTCCCTACGACAGGGGACCAAAATGTCTGTAACAAGTCCCGGTGCTTTCACAGCTCAGGAGGAATCATTGGAGTGTGGTCATGCCTGAGGCACAGGGCTACCAGCACAAACAAACATCTAGTCTTGCTTTCAGGCTTCCCTCTCCTGTTTTGGGAGCAAGACTTCTCCTCTGGCGTGGTGCCATCTCCTGTATTTTCCTGCTTTGCTGACCACCACCTACTCCCGTTTCTTTCTTTAGAGCAGTGGCAATCCTGACTAACTTTTCTCCCCTGCTGTTGAAGCTGCTTTCTGAAATTACTTTACACAAGCCCACACAGCACCTTTGCAAGGTGCATGAACGAAGTCAGCTTACAGTTACTCTTTTTGGACCTTCTGAGGTGTAGATTTCAGTGTGCTTCTACGTCAAGAAAATAATATCCCACAAGAGGATTGTTGCAGCATGCTCTAAAATACAATTTGACAACGACTGCAGTCCCCTGGCTAACGATGAAACAGGAAGAGGACAGTATAATGAGAACCTGATAATGACTTCAGGGGACCTGAGAAGAATCCTCCACTATAGGATCTGCCAGGATATCAGAAAATCAGCATCCTGATCTAAAGGAATAGACCCAAAAGATAGTGTTACATACTTGGGTTGTTGTGGGTGCTTGCCAAACTGTGCCCAGACAGCTCTGCAGGTAAATTATGGCCTCGGTGCACAAACTGCTGGGAGCTCAGAATATGGTTAGGATGAGCAGCTCGGTTCATGTTGTGGAGAACATTCACCTGCAGAAAGACCAGAGTGAGGGGACTCAACCCCGTGTCTGTGGCACATTCTATGCATTCCCACGGACCCACGTCCTCCCCATGCATGCAGAAGAACCTCTGTGTGCTTGTATCAGTCTTGTACCTCGACAGTGAACTCGTTGCTGGAGTAGCGTCCATTCATTTCAGTGCAGGACAGGTGAAACTTCCTTTCATAGAGGGCAGCGCCGTAGTTGATGTGGTAGGAGACCTGGCGTAGGATCTCCTCGTAAACCGCAATGCTCTCCACGCCTGGGACAAGAAGAGATGGGTGGGGTGAGGAAGCTCCTGCTCCAAAGTCACCTGGCATCCTAACCCTGAGGAAACTAGGGGCTACGGAGGGATCCAAGGCAATGCTGGGTTTGTTAATTTTGGGAAGGGCTCAGAGATGGAGCTGGCTGCGAATCCCCACTTGCATCACTGAAACAAGTGGAAAGGAAAGAAGGATTGAGAGCAAGAGATGTTCTGGAGAGTACAAAAGTGTTGTACTAGTCCACAAGTTGTGGGATATGTTGTCCCTGTCATGTCATGCAAAATGGCAACGACACCTGAGAACGCCAATCCCCAAGGAGTAAGTCGGGAGCGGTGATATAAACCTGGGTGAGAGCTGACACCATGTCCCAGTACTCTGTGCTGGAGGAAAAGCCCCCTCCCCAAGGAAAGGGTCTGCGACTTCCAAAAGCCAGGAATTCAAGAAATGGTTACATCTCAGTGTCACAAAGCTCACCGACACATCCTAACGTCAAGGGCTTCTCCCAGTGATGCGTGACAGTCGGTGACAGAGGCAGACCCAGATAGCTGTGACCATGGAGGGGACGTACCTGTGATGGTCAGGTAGGCAGAGGTGTTAACGAGCTCCAGGCCCCGCTGCTGCAGCAGTGCCCCGTCCAGGAGCAGGTACTCCCTCTCTGGGTCCAGGTCATCTCCTACCAAGGAGATCTCGCAGCCATCCAGGTTGTGCACAATCTCATCTGACATTCGTGTGTCTGTCACTGAGTTGCAAACAGAAAGAAGATATGGCCAGCAAGCCAGATAGCCATCAGAGGAGGAAGGAGTTACTCCAAGGGGTACCTGCTTACCTAAGAGTGCTCACATCATATGTAATTACTTCTCCACCTAGCACTGACCTTCAGTAAAATCACTGTCAGTCTAATTACTTGTTGCAGGATGGTTCTAATGACATTAGCTATGCACATAATAAAGTCACTTTATTTTGGAACAACATACTATTATCAGTCTGGTTCACGATAACACAGCTTGGCTGTAAGGACTTTGTTGACAATGACAGTGTACAAATTAGGAACAACACTCACACATTCCCAGGCCCTGCATGCTTTTGAAAGCTCTTCCCTGTCTCACACTGCTGGTTACCATGGTTGAGATCTTATCTTCTTTAAAATGGCAACCACATTCAATAACTAACTGCTTTCAGCAGGATTGAGGACAATCTGCTCTTAAGGAACTCATCATTGTATGGGGAAAGACAAAGCTTCTAAATAGAGAAGCTGGAGCAAAAAAATCCCATTATCAGAACAGGTATGAAAGAAGTGAATTGACACATAGAGCACAGACTGCAGAGAAATAATCTGAGCATGATGGAAAGAAATTGAAGAACAGGATACTGTAGGGTGTGACTGGGGAATTCACAGGAATAAGTGAGGCAGGAAGAGAAGGAACAGAGCAAGAAGTAAAAAAAGAAAGCAGGAGAGAAGGAAGTAGGATGAAACTAAGTGCAGGAGTTGAGAGAGTAACAGGCAGGACATCCATCCCGCACTGGATTTAATAAAGGGAAATGTAGGTAAAATGTAAAAGGGATTAGGAATGAGAAGCCTGAGAAAGAATTAGGAGAGAGTAAGGCAAAGGAACTGAGTGGATAGAAAAAGTACAGGGAGGAGCAGAAAGGGATAAGAGCTGATTAGCCTACATATTGACAGACAATGTGCCTTGCTTCTAAATTTATAAACTCTTGCTTTCGGGTGTAATTACAGGGGCTCTACTTCCTCTGCAGGACTGCAACTCTTGTAGGTCTTCCCAGTTTGTCTCTTACACCTTGCCCTGTACTCCACTCACCGGTACTGTGCCAGTTCTCGTCCTTCTTGGCCTCCACCTGGTGAGAAATAGAGCAGGTGATCTGGAGGTTGGGGAACAGGGGAATTCCTTCCGGAGCCTCAAAGTCTGACGCAGGATGAGCAAAGTGGGCGTTGCCACTCAGCAGGATCTGGGGGGCATCAGGCTGTAGCACCACAACATAGCCTTCCACATCAGGAATGGAGACACAGGACTCCTCACTGAAACACCTGAGGGAGGGAGTAGAAAACATCAGTTGCCCCAAGCTTCCAACAACATTATAAAAGATCACCTCCTGCCCATTACTTCCAGGGAAGGGAATATCTTTTTTCCTAAAAGCTCTCCTAAAGCTTCCCTACAGCCTGCTGCACAAGGCAGGGATGTGGTGGGGGTGACACCACTGGGATCTGGTGACTTGGTCACATCAACAAATGAGGAGAAAATTAAATGCCTGGAACACTGCCAGTGGAGGCAGAAGTTCTGCACAGGCACTAGGAACCAGTGCTACAGTATCCATTTGAATATTGGAAAATGTATAATTTCTTTTCAGGAAGACTTTTACCCATTTTGAGACCATCTTACAACACAATTATTTTAAAATACAGAGTGAGTCAGAGTAACTTTAGTCGAAAGGGAGGTAACCCTGTTGCTGAACTGAGCCAGAGGTGCTGGTTTGCCCACTCACTTGACAGCAGTGGTGAGGCGGAGTGGCCGGACGCCAGGGGTAGCGAAGCGCAGCGAATTCATGTAGGCCACGTGCTGGATTGCGTGGTTGAAGGTTTCCACATCATCACCCTCCAAGGTGAGCAGGGACTGAGAGGGGTTCACATGAACCTAGAGGTGGAAGAAAAGAAAATACTCATGGTTCCTTGGCAAATGACAGGAATCCAGGCTGAGAGAGACACACAGGAGAAAGGTGGGGGGAGCTGTCTGAGGTGGGGGAGCAGGCAAAGTCCTGGGAAGCAAGGCTGGGAAGGAGAGTGGAGGAGACCCATGCAAGCTGGGCAGATGGGCGTACCTTCATCCCTTTGCCCAGACTGTCGAAGTCACTGTAATCAAGCCCCTCACGGCAGGCATACAGGCATTCAATAACCTCCCGGCTCTCCAAGCTACCAGGGCGCACAGTGAAGCCAGCCAAGTAACCATGGAAGTAGTGGTGGATCGACAGAGGATCTCCTGAGGGAAACATGGGAGGTGGAGGGTGTGAGAGACATGGCGAGGAAGAGAGCAAAACCACAGAAGCAACAGTGTGAGGGCCATGCAGAGGGAAGGGTGGTAGAGGGATACAGAGGGGCATATGGGGCATGGAAAAGCCCAGACAACAAAAGCAACCATGACGTACAGATGTTGAGGGAGGTAGAGAGGGACAGAGGGTTGCACAGGGTATGGAAAAGCAAAGACGACAAGAAGATGGAATGCTGAAGAAAGGAGATGAACATTTTTGAAATTCCACATGGGGGAAAGCGAGTAAAACAGACCAACAAAAAGACAAGGGCAGAGAACGGTGGGTAGCATAGAGAAGTTTCTGTCAAACTGCTGAATGCCAGATGGAAACAATTTCTTGTCCCCTTCTCACTCTGCTTCCTGTGAGGGCTTGTAAAAGAAACTACACATTCCACAGATAGTTAGGGATGAGGTGACATCTCCTGATGTCTCTAATGGCTATTGGGTTCTTCAGAGACCAGCTTAAATGATCAGGCATGAATACTCTTTCTCCACACAAAAAGCATACTCCAACTCTCAAAGCAGGCTGCAGTCCTTCCATCAGCCTTTTCATGCTCCACAGGTACCAAGGTATCAAGGACCAATCTGCCAGATAAGGGGTTTTCCTCCCAGGGCAGTGGGAGGTGGCAGGACAGGACTGGGGAAGCTGTATGAGGAAGGCACCATGCAAGAAGTGACAGCCATGCATAGCCAAGAGGGGAAGAGATCCATCTTCTTCCTTTTCCCTACCTTGCACAGAATCAGTGGCGTTCTCGCTTCCTTTGGTTTTGTCTTTGTTTTTCTCCTCTGCAAAAGGAGAACATCTGGATGAGCAGTAAGGCATTGGAAGATGGTAGTTACAGGGTCAGGCAAGTACCTATACAAGGGCCTGTACTGGCCAGTCCACAAGAACAGCTCTGTGCCACCCTTCAGCCCTAGAGGCAGCACATCACAGATGAGAGGGCAGAGCTCCTCTCATGAAGCAGATGGTGAGACTGTAGGATGAGTAACTGATTTAAGGGAAAAACTACAGTGTTTGCAGTTTTTCAATCCTTTCCCAATGTTATCTATTTTGGGAATTAGCCATGATCACAACAAGCTATGCTCTTGACATTGCTTAGAGAATCAGATAGCTCCAGGAGAGGGTCCCAAACTGATCAATACTGGTTGTCTGCAAAATGCCAATCAGGAGAGCACAGAGCTGTGGGAAGATCTCCGACCTCAGAGAAGCAGCAGCAAAACAAAGATTTGATCTTGCTAGAAATTTCCACTGGAGGGAAGGCAAGCAGTAGGCAAATTCCTTGAGTTCTGTCCTGCTTCAATCTAGCAGGAGAACTGAGAAGTGCATCTTGCATCTCCATAGAACAGGTTTTAATCTAGTAGTGGCCTAACTTTGTTCCTAACCTGACTTTTGTCTTTCAACCCAATTCCTGTACAGAAGGACTTAACGACTTTTTCACATAGCCCTCAAGACAGAGAAATCCCCATCAACCCAATCAGCAGCATAAATAGTACTGCCTGCTTTCTGGTGCAAGATAGAAACACCAGTGCCTGAATGAGGCACAGAGTTTCAACTCTGCTCTGCCTGAAAGCTGCTTATCCATTGCACATTCCATGATTGCTGTCCAGGAAGCTGCCAGTGACACTTTTCCCTGAGCTGTTATTACCTCAGCCCACGAGGAAGGAAGGAGCCACACTAGCTTTGGCACCAAGCAGACAAGATGGCTGCGGCGTGGTTCGCATCGTTTACTATCGGGTGGGGTTTCTTCCACCTCTCCCGGCTCTCCCCACACCCCCTTTTTCCCCACATGGGAAGAGCCTGTGGGCACTCACCGGCCCAGCAGGCCCCGATCATGAGGGAAGGCTCCGGGCGCGGCGGGTGGATGAGGCCGTTGTCGTGGATCAGGGCAGGGTCGTAAGAGACGCCATCCACGTAGAGCGTGACCGTGGGGAACTCCAGGTTGAGGGCGTAATGGTGCCACTCGTCATCGCAGACCTGTGGCAGAGAGCAGGGTACGGCATGGGCAAATGGCGGAAGGAGAAGGGGCACGGGGAGGATGAAAACCCTTCCTCACCTGCTCAAGCTTCCAGAGGAATTTCACAGGCCTTGCGCTTTCCAGCAAGGGCCAGTAGAGGAAAGAAATCCGGCAGCCATGCACAGCCAGAGAGTAGTGCGAGTAGCCATCCTCTGCCAGGGACAAGCACAGGGGATTACGTGTCACACTCCAAGCAGTCCCACCAGCCAGAACCCAGAAACCCACGCTGCCATGCATGACTGGCACTGAGCACCATGTGCTTAGAGGAAAAGGGACAGCTAAAGAAGCTGTGTCCCTAAGGAGGAGCCCCTGCCCGAGTCCCGCTTTGGAACAACAGAGGGGCAGCACCCTGAACAAGGCTGAGGCAACCCCTGCAGGGACAATCCCTTCTAAGGAGTTAAAGGGCAGTGGGCAGCAGCGTCGCCTCCCCAGGAGAAGTCTCACCGCTCTGCACTGTGCTGCAGATCACCGTCTCCTCTTCCCGCCTGCCTTTGCTGGGCACCACGGCGTGCTTCATCCACACAGACAGGGTGAAGTGGTCGCTCAGCCCCTCGCGGCCGCTCGGTCCATTCACCAGGGGCACCTGGGCGACCTGGCTGCCATTGAACCAGTAGATGAGGCTGCTGTCCTGGCTGTAGTGCACCGAGAGCCGTGAAGTCCAGTTTGCCGTGGGGCTAGGCACTGGCAGCAGGTCAATCTCTCCTGAGGCAGCACCTACCGAGAAGGGAGGGAGTCAGCAATGCTGGCATGGGAAAATAAGGAGCCTGAGAACTGGGGATCAGAGGAAGTGGGCACTGGAAACCTCACTGTGATGTCTCAGTGCACAGGGAGGAGTTGCCTAAAGACCTTCTCCTGTCTGAAGAAGAAAGGTGGCATTTTATTCAGTGCTGAGGGAGGTCCCACAGACTGCACACTGGGACAATGCACAGAAATAAAGCTCTTCCCGGCTTCCCGGCAAGGAAAGCGGGGGTTGTCCCTTATAAAACTAGAAAGTTGTGAAAGTGTTCAGTGCCAGAGATTCTGAGCAACTTGGCCTAGTGCAAGGTGTCCCTGCATCTGGCAAGGATATTTGAACTGGAGGATCTTTAGGGCTCCTTCCAGACCAAACCACTCCACAATTCCATAGATATGGGCAGGAACACCCGTTGCCCCTTAATGCAACACACAAGCTCAGTGGTCCTCCCACCCCAGTGACCACAGCAGACGTGAGGAACGTGTCCCTGGGCACCTCTGCTGTGTGGGGCTCAGCTACCACAGGGAAGCCCTCAGAGGAAGGGTCAGGGTGCTGTGCCACAGCTGCCCTCAGCCCAGGAAAGAACCAATTCACCGCAGAGTTTGCGCAGTGACTTCTCGGAGTAGTTATCCCGGTCACAGCCCTTGGCCACGTGGTTTGTCTGCAGCTCCACCGTGGCCTGGATGTTCCACAGGGGCTCATCACAGGTCTCCAGGTGAATGGTGGGGAAGAGCGCCAGGCTGCCTGCACCCGGGGTGTACTCAATCCTCTTGTTCCAGCCTAATGGAAAGGAGTGAAAGAGAGGGATCAGGAGCTGCCAAGGACACGGGGCCAGAACACCTGGCATACACACTAGTGGCACCTATGGACTAGTCCAAATTTTTGGCCCTTTCCACATTGGAGACACAGTTTTAAGCAGCTGGCATCAATGCATGGAAAGATTTCCTAGAAGCACAGACTCCAAGGTCCCAGCTTCTACAGCTAATATTGGTGTGTCATCACTCTGTGGTTGGTCAGCCTCTCTTATCAGGTGGAGCAGGTATTTAGCTGTGTTGATTTCCCCTTTATTTTAAGGGGAACCTGCAGGAACACGCCACCAATGGAAAAGCCAAATATCTTCCAGAAGAGCAGCCCCAAAAATAATCTTTGCTGAATACAGTCTATGAGCCTTATGAAACACATGGCAGTTCACAGTAATCCAAGGAACGATTTTCCAATGTTAAAATTTACCTTTCAGTGGCTTTGCAACAGACTTAGACATCTGCTGTGTCCCCTGATGGAAATGGGTCGGTGCCAGAACTCAACCATATATATGGGCACACAAATTTATATGTGTATATACAAACATTTGTGATGAGCAGGACTGAATAGTAGCTGAGCAAAAGCAAAGAGAAGAGATAAATGTGTTTGGAGGTTTCATACCCTGCCAGCTGGGCTTGCAGGTGGGTTTCACCTGGATTTCCACTTCAGCATCATCAGAAGCCCTCTTCTTTCCACAGTCATAGGCTGTCACTGTGAATTTGTAGACACGATCTGCACTGTACTGCAGCTTCTCCGTGTTCTCGATGTTCCCTGGTTTGCAAAACAAAGAGATCAAGGTAGAGGACAGGCAGTGTCCTCAAAGACGTTCCTTCTAAAAATCACTCGTATCTTTGATCAATGACAAAAACAATCAAAAAAAGGGTTGAGTCACTCTGCCCAGCGTCACTTTGTAACAAGTTATAGCATCCCACAAAATGGACGCTGCTGCTCTCACCAGGATAGCTCAGCAGTGCTGGAAAATTTATACAGGCACAGCTCTGCCTTCAAATGGGGCTGGCAGAGAAGGAGCAGAGCAGGAAAACAGGAGCGACGTGCGCACGGTGGCTGGGGATTCTTACCGTCGTTGTCGATGAGGAAGGGAATATTGGGGGTCAGGATCTCATAGTAGCAGATCTGGCTGTACTGCGGCGAGCAGTCCCCGTCGATGGCCTCCACACGCAAGATGCGGTCGTAGAGCTTTCCCTCCGTCACTGCCACGCGATACAGCTTCTCCACAAAGACAGGGGCAAACTCGTTCACGTCGTTCACCCGAACGTGCACCGTGGCCCTGATGCAGAGAGACATCAGCAACAACTGATGGGGCTGACGAGGAGCCACGCATCACCTAAATTTTAGGGTAAGTCATTCTTTCAAAGTGCACCGCTCTGACTTCCAGCCCTCAAAAGCAAGGGCAAGGAGAGACACCTTGATTTCAGTGCAGCAATGTTGGCACACAGGTGCTCGGACGATGGTTTCCAACCACCCAGGAAGAGTAAAAGTAATAACAATAATGCAACCTGGACCTTGCAATGTAAAACACCACTCCTAGAAATGGCTTTCAGACAGCCTTTGTTTCTGTATTCTCTCATGTGACCATCAGTGAACATTTCTCTTTGGGTCTTCTTAGTATGTTGAGTTATAATACCATGACTAGAGAAAAATACTTCCGGCTAAAGGAAGTGTTTCCACAGCAATTTTCCTTTGCATTTTTGTCACAGATTCACATTTTCTAGCATGCAGCAATGTCTGCAGGAACTTACTTGTGTGATTTTTTGGTATTTGCTCCGTCAGGTCCCTCTCCACAGTCATAGGCCTGGATGGTAAACGTGTGCTCCTTATGAGCTTCACAATCCACTGGTTCCTTGGCCCGGATCAGCCCCTCTCCTGTAGCTTTGTCCAGGATCACAGCTTCAAAAGGTACCCCTGACCCGTGGATCCTGAAGCCACAGATTTCACCTGGTACACACAAAAACAGAGAGGAAGGGGAGAAAGAAAAGGACTGAGGAGAGCACATTACACCCCTTGCATTCCTTTCCCTAATTTTCTTCTTTTCTAACTTACACTTTCCATTCTCCCCCTTTATCATCCTTCATTTTGAGCAGTTTTTGGTTCCCTAGGAGTTCCTCCTGCTATCCCTTACAGCCATTAATGGTGCAGATTGCCATCTACTGGAGAATACTCCCACGGCAAGGAGTCCTGACCAGCATCATGAAAGATTGAAGGTTACAAGGCTCAAGCTGCATTTATTAGTGCTACACAACCACAGTCCTGGGGGAGCACCTTAATTCTCCTCCACATCCCTCAGGGAGGCAAAACAGGCCGTGTACTGCAGATAGCCAGAGCATGAAGATCCACGATGTCTCATCCACCCACACAGGCAGGATGCGCAGAGTACCGCAGGGAACTGCAGAGAGGGTCACCCAAACCCTAAAATTCAGCTCACAGGGACCACATTTACCCTCCCAAAGCTGAGGAAGAACGCGTGAGGAAACTCCAGGCATGGCCTAAGCAAGCACTAGGAATACAACCGTTGAAAGCCTCGCCTGTTGTTCCGGGGATTTGTGCTCTCTGTGAGGGGATGTAGCACTGCCAAGGAAGTGTGCCCTACCAGCTTTCTCCGGGGCTCACAGACACAGCGCTGTGCATGTGATCTTTGGAAATAGCAGAACTGCGTCAAAAAGTAGCTGGCTCCACCCTCAGTTCCTCTCCCTAAGGAAACAGCTCTCAGCATCCTAAATCACGCTGTGCCCAAATTGCCTCCAGACTTCACCAGGGACCTCCTCCGGAACAAGGCTTGGAGGTGACTGTTGCCTGAAGAGAGGCAGGATCCAGCCCAGGGACGAATGTCACCGCGTCCCTGCTTCTCCACAAGTCTATCCCTGCCTTCCAGCCTTGCCAGAGCTGCTCCCCACCCACCTGCATAGCGCAGCGGGGCATCCTTGTCCAGCGCGAACAGCGGCGGGTTGAGCAGGACGGTGTTGTCGTTCTCCATGACGATGCCCTGGTACTCTGCTTCGATCCATGGTTTGTGCTTGTTTGCTGAGGCAGATTTGGGGTAAGGGGTGGAGGACAGGAATGTGTTAGCCACCAGCTGCAGATTCAGTGGGAAAAGAGAAGGATTTCAACCCCTGGCAAGTAACAGCCACCCCTCACCACCTTCTTCTCTAGAAATAAGGATGTCTAAAATAGGCTGGGAGAAAAAAGAAGTTATCTTTATTTAGTTCTACTCATGGGAGACCTCTTCAGAAACAATGTGTTCCTTCTTGTGTCCTCATTACTATCTCATTAGAAATAGGTGGTGAGACATCTGGGTGCCCAGAAAAGCTGGAGCAGTTAAAAAAAAAAAAAAAAAGTGAACTCAAGAGGAAGACGTAGCCTCAGCCTGGAGACAGATTCCAAATACGAAACCCTTTAGCTCAATGCAGCCATAATTCAAGGGTCCAGCCTACATCTTCCCTTGGGGTGTCCCCAGGGGACAGTGCAGCCATTATCACTCCTCTAGACTAAGGCCCAGGACCTACACGGACATGCCCAGGTACACCTTCAGCCAGCCATCCTGTGCACGTAACAACCTATTCTGAGAGTCCTTTGCTCTTTCTTTCCCCACTCCATGGTGAGCACCATATTCCCTTGGCCCTTCTTTCCTAATCCCGTTGGCTGGAGCCCAGCCAGGCTTGGCATGGAGGCAGCAGCCAGCAGGAGGCTCTGAAAAATGTCACAGGCCCAGAAATAGCAAATTAATCTTTATCACACAGGCTCCGGGGCAGGAAAAGGGAGAAATAAAGGGGTGGGGGGGAGGGAAGGGGAGGGGATAGGAGGGGAGAGAGAGAAAAAAAAAAATCATTACAAATTACAAACCCCTCCCCCATGCCCACTCCCTGCCAAATGGGCCTCAGAGATTATATTACATGGCCTAGTTACAACCCCCATTCCCAGATAATCCCCCACTCTCCCACCCCCTGGAGACCAAGATTTATTACAACCCAGCACTACTTTGAGCACAGCATGGCTCAGAGCTGGTGGGGAGTAGGATACAGAGCCATTCCCCTCAAGGGCACTACTTCCAATATGTTGGATCCATCCTCTGCAGCACAGTGTCCTCTGAAAGGCCATACTGGCATGGCCTCGTGTGTTGACACAAAAAGGGGCAGCATCCTGCGCCACCGAGCAGTTGTGCATTTCAGAGGGGCCAGAGGGGGCTGCCGGGGGNTGTGCATTTCAGAGGGGCCAGGGGGGGCTGCCGGGGGTGGCGGGGGGGCCGTCAGGCAGGGTGGCAGGTCAGCGAGGGGGACGGCCCAGCAGGGCAGAGCGGGCAGATCCAGCCTGGCGTGGCAGCGAAGAGCGTGGGCTGGCACTTCTCCACCACCGTATTGATTGAGATTATAAAGCATTGCGTAGGAAATCCAGAGAAAGATCCATCCTGCTCAGTATGCAGGTGGAATCCTCCCTGTGTGCGAGTGCCCGCGTCTCCCCCGGCCCCTCCATTGTCCCCGCCGGATTCCATTCTGCTCCGGCTCTATCCGCGCACCACCGAGGTGAGGATCCAGAGCTATAAATGCCAAATGTGCCCTGTTGCTGGGGTAACAGGCTGATGGCACAGAGATAAATCCTTTGCTGCATCCACCTGCAACTTGGGAATCACCAATCCCCGTTTCTCAGGAAATTAGTTGTTGGAGAATAGAAAAACATTTGAGGAATATTTTTAGGATGCAGATTCCTACCAGGATACAGACTCCTACCAGCTTCAAGAAAGCTCCCGTCAATCTAATATAATTTGCCAAAGGTGGGTAGATGTTTCCGAGTGCAAATTCACAAAGGAGAGGGGAAATCCAGAGCACGAGGGGCCTTTCCTTACCACCGAGCCCCATGGAAGCAGAGCAGAACAAATAAATGCCCCTGCCAATGTCAGGGTACACACGGCTCTGCGGTGCACCCGCCCCATAGCCCTGACTCTTCCAAGGCACAGAAAGCACCCGGAGGTGCCGCGTTCCCCGATGAGCCCAGAGTCCCTCAAATGTTTACAGATTTTCCCACCCTGTCAGATTACCAACCAACACACCGACTCCCCTCCGATGAATCTTTCACGCTTCTCCCTACAGCCACAGATCTAGAAACCTACATCTTTCCCCACCACTCCGTGTGCTCGAAGAACATCTGCATTCAGAACGTTACAGCTGTAGCGCCGGGGTGGTTTGGAGGGGGTTCTTTCATCTTTATCACACAAAATCAACCTGCATCATTAACGCATAACTATACAGAACAGTTCCTATTGACAGACTGTAGATGGATCAGCCAGGACTGGAAGATGGAGCTAGGGAATGTGTTTTATGAACTGCAGGGGTCTGTGTGGAGAAACAACACATTCTCTCTCAGCACGCTAGGGAAGGGATGGGAATCTAAATCCACCCAGTAATAACTAAACAAAAGCAAGACAAGTGGGTGGGAAAGGGGAAAACGCGAGGGGAGCGCTAGGAAAGGAGAGAATGGAGGAAAAAGCGGCGGCGGGATGACAGATGGACAAAGTGGGGAATAGGGATGGGATGGCAGGAGGGCGCCCGTAAGGGCGCAGAAAGCCGGGGCCGCCGGGGACCGCGGAGATGCCCCGGCCAAAACCGTGCCGGGCGAAGGCGGCGGGCAGCGCGGAGCCGCACCGCCGGCCGCGGGGACGGACGGATGGACGGGCCTCGGCCGGCGTGT
>VWZN01012216.1:59849-79636 GCA_013396955.1 Regulus satrapa
CAGAAGCTCTCAGGCCGGGGCAGCAGAGGGCAGAGAGGCGGCGCAGGGAGCTGCTCCGGGGCTGATCGCAGTCCCGCTTTCTATTCCCCGCTCCTGCCTCCCTGGCTCCCTCCTCCTCTTCCTCCTCCTCCCCNCCCTACAATTTCTGGGAACATGCAGACCTAACTCAGGGAATCCACCCATGCTCCTTCACACCGTTTCCTGGGTTGATGGATTTCTCTGTAGAGGCTGCTACAGTGGTTTGCTGGAACCTTGTGAGTGCTGGTGTCTTCATTTTAGCTGCCCTTTCTGTTCCTGAGTGATCCAAGCCAGGAGCTGGTCCTGCAATTAGGCCTCCTGTGTTTGCATTCCTTTAGACAGTGCTCAAGTCAGTAGTGAAGTCTCCCCTGATTTTGAATGACCTAATTTTGTGCAATGTCATTGTTTGTTTGTCATGTTCGCAGGCGAGTTCCTTGTCTCCCATGGGCCTTCCTCCTTTTTGGAGTGATCAGTTCCAGCCCGGTCCCAAGTGCTTCTCTCCTTTTTGGTGAGATCAGATCCCCCAGTTATCCCAAGCCTTATCCCAACGACAACACCAGCAGCTGGGATATCCGGGTCCCGAAGGGCTATGTGGTGAAGCTGACCTTCAAATACTTTGACCTGGAACCATCTGAGTCCTGCTTCTATGACTATGTTACGGTAGGTGCATGGACAGCTGGGCCAAGGGGAGCCTGGAGATGGCAATCCATGCAGTGGCTCCTCATCCAGGCCCCCTCGGATGCTTCCCAAGAAGGAAAGGGAAGGAGTTAAAGACAGAAATGGGAGGAGCAAGCACTGACAACCCACGGTTGGGTGATATCAGTGCATGGGGCAGACTCAGTCTCACGAGGCTACCCTGATTTCACCTTAACTTTGACAGATCAAAGCAGACAAGATGGACTTGGGCCGATATTGCGGCCGGCTTGGATCAACCACAGGCAATCACCCAGGAAGAAGGGAGTTTGTATCGAAGGGGAACAAGATGCACTTGGAATTCCACTCTGATTTCTCCAATGAGGACAACGGGACAGTGATTCCCTACAGGGGCTTCCTGGCATATTACAAAGCTGTAGGTGAGTAGGAAATACCCTTGGCATGCAGAAGGAAAAGCCGGTGTGGCTCCAACCAATTTTCATCCTTGCCAGGCGAATAAAGAGAAGCTTTAGGCAAGGATATGGATCTCTAAGTCAGTGTAGAGCAGGGAGGTTTAACACTTTCCTCCCCTTGCCCCTTGACTTTCTGTCTCTTCAGACCTGGATGAATGTGACCCTAACAGTGCTGCCCAGAACGAAGAAAGGCCTCGGTGCCAGCACTTCTGTCACAACTATGTGGGTGGCTACTTCTGTTCTTGCCAGATTGGCTACCAGCTTCAGAGCGACCACCACTCCTGCAAAGGTAAAGAGAAATTTTAAAAGATGGGAAGGGTCCAGGGAAGGAGCCCTTCCTGCAGTAAGGGTGGGAGAAGTGACTTGGAAGGCAGATGACGGGGCTGCAGAAGGCACAGCCCCTCGATGTGACCTCTCCTTTCCTCCTGCTCACCAGTGGAGTGCAGCAGTGAGTTGTTCACAGAGGCATCTGGGTACCTGAGCAGCCCCGAGTACCCCCAGCCCTATCCCGAACACCTCCGGTGTAACTACAGCATCCGCCTGCAGAAAGGCCTCTCCATCTCCCTCGAGTTCTTGGAACCCTTTGAGATTGACGATCACCAGCAAGTCCACTGTCCTTACGACCAGCTCAAGGTACTGAGATTAGCAAAGTCTCCTCCCAACCTTGCTGCCAGACCCGGACAGGAATGGTGGAGACACCACTGTCCAGATGAGAAATATGGAATCAGTGCAAGCAGAAATGCCCCAGCAGGAAGGACTGAGCTCCTGTCACTCCCTCAGGGCATTTAATTAACACTGTCCTGAGGTCAGAGGCTCTGGGCCATAGGCCCCTGTGAGAGAAGAAAAAAATCCCCATCCTTCTTCCAGTTTAATCTCCCTTTGATTAATCTCAGGGGTTGATAGCTCTGATTCCCAGATAAGGGAGAAGCAGAGCTTGTGGTAGGTCAGGCTGGTGTTCTGATCTGTCAGTGGAGCCATCATCAAAGTGGGTCAGACAACCAGCCTTATTCATCCTCACAGCCCTCTGGTAAGCTTGGTCTGGGTTGAAATAGGCATACAGAGGCAGAGAGGCGTGTGTGCTTCTGTCCCTGTGTGTTTTCCTCACCAGATCCGAGCCCGAGGGAGACAGATTGGTGAATTCTGTGGCAGGGAACCACCTGGCATCATTGAAACCAACAGCAATGAGGTGGACATTCTCTTCCTCACCGACGAGTCAGGGTTCAGCCGTGGCTGGAAGATCCACTACACCTCAGAGAGTAAGAGATTTCTCTCCCAGAGGCTACCACAGCCCACTGACACTGTTTGCTAATCCCAGCATAATCTGTCCCGCTCTCTAACAGAAATACGGTGCCCGCAGCCTGTCCCACGGGATCAGTTTACCATCATCAGAGACCTGAAGTCTGTGTATCAATTTCAGGACTATTTTGTTGTCAGCTGCAAGACTGGGTATAACCTGATGGAGGTGAGATCCCTTCTCCACTCCCTTCAGCCACTTTCTGTTTTGTCTTCAGCTTGGGTCTTTCACCTTTCAGTTAAACTTCCTTTAGAGGAAGAGGTTTCACTCATGGCAACCTCTTGTAATTTCTGTTTCTCCTTTGCTTCTCTCAGCTTTCTTCCAGTGGTTTCTCTTTTCCTAGCTCTCTTCCTCATGCAGTTACTCCTTCATGAAGCCCTGGTAGAAGACTAAAGACAAAGATCCCAGGAAGAGTTGGTAAGCAAGAACACCTCTTTGGAAGGATGTGAAATCAGAAGATGAAAGCAGAAGATGCTGCCTGCCTCCCTCGCAGTCCTCTTGCCAGGGCTGGGCAGCACCTCTGACCCATCGTGGTTTTATAGTTGCTGGCTGCTGGTATCTTGGCCTGCTATGATGATTGTGCAACCTGTGGCAAACACGGGATAGAGGGAAGGCAGGAGGAGACAGCAACTGGAGCAGATTGCAGAGGGGCAAATATTGGACAGCAGCAAAAAGATGGGCACACACAATAATATTTTAATGTGGGGAAGGAATTGAAAGCTCTGTACAAGCCACAGATGTTTTTCTCTCCCGTATAGGGTGACCGAAAGCTGGTGTCCTTCACGGCTGTCTGCCAGGCTGATGGCACATGGCATCAACCCATGCCCCGCTGTGAAAGTGAGTGATCTCAGGAGGGGAATAACATCCCCTGCTGTGGCTTTCCTCCTCCAGGAATGTGGGAAATTCAGCCTCCCTGACTCTCTTTGTCCATTCCATAGCCTCATGGTTGTGCTGTCTGGAAGGACCTGTGGAGGTCCACCGTTGATTCATATTTTTCTGCTTTCAAAAATTCAAATGTTTTTCCTCCCTCACAAAAATGCATAAAATATAATCCAAAAAATTCCTATGGTGTTGCAACGTCTAAAAGCAAAAGATCCTAATCTGGGATCTATTTTGGGACAACCTCTCTTTGCCCACTGTCCTAACAGGTCCTTCCCATCATGGCCCCAATGCCCAGACTCACAGTCAGTGTTTAATTTGTGTCTTCTTTTTTTCCTTGGTCGTAGTTGTGAACTGTGGCAACCCCAAAAACCTGACCAATGGTGCATTCAGCTACGTTAAGGAATCTGCAGGCAATGAGTACCAGTCAGTGATCTCATACCAGTGCAATGAGCCCTATTACCACATGGTCACCGGAACGGGTGGTGGTGAGTCTGATCCCACACACTCCCCCAAACCTGTGCCTGGAAAACCCTCTCATGTTTCCAATTAGAATTGTCTCTTCTCTGCAGGCTTAGGGCTCATGCTTTCCTCCTGTGAAGGCTCTCCAGTCTTTTCATGACCCTGCAGCATATCTCTGGAATCTTCTCATCTCAGCCTATTCCCACCCTGCCTCATTCCCAGAGCCCATCACATCCCTCTTCCACGCTCCCCTTAACTTTTGCAGAATGCCTTATTCTCTCAGATGTAGTAATAGTTTTGTTTTTTGTGGGTTTTTCTCCTAGTGGATTTCATTCTTTCACTGGAATTTGAGGCATGGTGTCTGGGAATTGCCAAAATTCATAAAGCTCACTGCATCAGTCCAAGTTGCTACAGAGGGAAATTAATAAGCACACACTCTTGCTCCAGTGTAATGCTGCTTAGCTCTTTGGAATATTGTTCAGCTGCAGAGATATCTAAGAGCTAAACAACACCCTTGCAGAAAAATCTATTTTAATGCAGCAGCTCGGAAAAATTAAGTCATCATTCAAAACCATTCACGTGCCTTCTTTTTTACACCTGAAACCTTATTTGATGATGCAGGATATTTGATTCCAAGAACAGCATAAAGAGTTCATGATTTCCTTGCTTTAGCTGCTCATTTAGCCTCCACAATAAACAAAAAATTTTAATCTGAATCAGTCTCTGGATACAATTAGCAGCATGGACACACGGTTTTGCTGCATGCAGAAGAGAGGTGACAGCCTACTAAAGAGTTCTTTAAGTTGGTACTAAAATTCAGCTTGATTATTCTTGCATCTGAGTTTAATTCCTTCATATAGAGTCAGAGCTCAGTCTCATCAGAAGAAAAATCAAGCAAATATCAGGCCCAGACAAATTCTGATGGGGAGTAATCATAATTTAGTCAATTTTGAAGGAGAACAGCAAACACTTTCTTAGAAGCATTTACTTCAGCGTGAAGACAAATTGAATAAAAATCATTTTTAGTCACAAGCACAAACTTTCAAGGAAAACCAGGAGTGTTGGAGGTAGTTGAGAGGTGACATGATGCAAGTTTAGCTGATCTGCAACTTAAGCTCAGAAATAGATACTGAGCATGTACAGTAACTGACTCATCTGGTTCCCATTTCTGGGACAAACCACCTTGTCCTTCTCTCTGCAAACTACCCACAACAGGCAGCTTTTCCCAAGAAAGAGTGCTTTAGGAGGGACCTCTTGAAAATATTCTATTCTATTCTATTCTATTCTATTCTATTCTATTCTATTCTATTCTATTCTATTCCATTCCATTCCATTCCATTCCATTCCATTATATTCTGCCATATTCTGTCCTACTCTGTCATATTCTCTTCTATTTATTATATTACAATATTCTGTTCTATTTTCCCACCCCATGCCTGCAGGCCTGGGTCTCATTCCCTGCCCTCTCATCCTACAGACAGATTCACCTGTTCTCCTGAGGGAACCTGGCTGGATCAAGATGGTCAGAAGAGAATTCCATCCTGCTTGCCAGGTCAGTAAAAACACTAACTTTGTCTGGTATTTTCTGACTCATGCTTACAATCAGTACAAAAAACTGATTGTAAAAACCAAAAAACCAAAAAACTGGGACAACATGCAGGGAGGGGAGTGAGGATAATCGTATCCATGAGGGAAAAGGGAAAACTATCCAGAAAGCCAAAATAAAGTGAAATCAAACAGAGGTGGTGAGGAAAGGGGGAGAAAAGCCAGGGCAACCAAGGGTGGGTGTCATGTTCTTGTGTTTCTCCACAGTGTGTGGGAAGCCAGTCCATCCTGTTATTGAAGTCCAGCGGATCCTGGGTGGCAAATTAGCAGGAAGAGGCAATTTTCCTTGGCAGGCTCTGACTGGCATCAATGGACGAGGGGGTGGTGCGCTCGTGGGCGATCGCTGGATCCTCACTGCTGCCCACACCGTCTTCCCCAAAGGAGGAGTATGGAATAATGTGAGCCTAGAGCAGCTGGCAGAGGAGGCTGATGTTTTCCTCGGCCACACCAACGTGGATGAGCTCCACAGGATGGGTAACCACCCTGTACGTAGGATCTTCATCCATCCGGATTTCAACCCTAAAGATGAGCACAACTTCAACGGGGACATAGCTCTGCTGGAGCTGAAAAACCCAGTAACTCTGGGCCCTACGCTGCTGCCCGTCTGCCTCCCAGATGCTACCAACACCTCATTCTACGCTCACGGGCACGTGGGCTACGTGAGCGGCTTTGGCGTGGACAAAAACCGCATCTCAAGCGATCTGAAGTACGTGAGCCTGCCAGCAGTTGCTCAAGAGAAGTGTCAGAGCTGGCTAGACAGAAATAAGAAAGGCATCCCCATGGTTTTCTCGGAGAACATGTTCTGTGCTGGCTTCCTGGCGGGCAGGCAGGACACCTGCCAGGGGGACAGCGGGAGCGTCCTCACGGTGTTGGACAGGGACAGCGGGCGCTGGGTGGCCACCGGCATCGTCTCCTGGGGAATCGGCTGTGCCACAGGCTACGGCTTCTACACCAAGATCCTCAGCTACGTGGACTGGATCAATGGCATAGTAAAGGAGGGGAGGCCCTAAATGTTGCTGTCCCACTAAGCACCGTGAGGGTCTCCGTTTGCAGGCACAGCAAATCATAGCCAAAGCTTTAGACGATGTCCCAAAGGCTGTTCAAACACGTGAAGCATGTAACCTTCATCACAAAAGCCACCTTGCTCTTTGATTGTACCACTGGCAGCTTGGGGAACGCCTTTGTGGATGTTCTGGTTCATACAAATCTTATAACCGGATGAAGCCTTAATCGTACCAGGAAATCTCATGACAGCAAAAACGTGTTATGGTTTGAAATGCTGATGGTATCATGAGACTTCTTCAGCCTACTTTTATACTCTCTTTTGTGGAAAGGTTGCAGGGAAGAAGACTTCCTTGAAGGATGGGGCGGCTGCTGCTGAGTACAGTTTGCATAAGCCCATTGGCATCAGTGACATTCTATGAATATTAAAATATTTGCTGGATAAATCAGGTGTTTTAAGGGGTTGTTTTTTTTTTTTTTTTTGTCTATGTTTTTAACAGCTGAATATCTCTCACCACTGAAAGCAATTTATGGACTTTATATAGAGATTGCTTCACCTACCACTAAAGTGTTTCCAGTTCTGCAATGCCCTGTGGCTTATCTGTCCAAAAACTATCCTTAGATTACCTGGCCTGAAACCCCAGGTGGCTTCAAGGGAGGCAAAAATAACTGGACTGTGTGATGCCACATTCCAAAAACAGGGAAGGCAACAATCACTCTCAGGGAGAAAGGAGCTCAGGAAACCTTACTGATCAGAAGTTTAGGATAGATTTTTTAAAATTTATATACTATATGAAATAAAGCTTTAGCTGCAGGACAGCAGCTCTAGAATGATGCTGACTCAGAGAAAAGGTGACCTCTCTTGTGTTGTGGGTTTCTCTGGAGCTGTCTTCTTGACTAGTTTTTCAATTGCAAAATAACCTCCTGTGTTCTTATAAGTCACTGAGAGAGACAAGATACAAGATCCTTGGTTGCTAGTCCAGCAATCCAATAATGTTTTGCTTGTCACACAAAACTGAAGTTTCTTGAGCTGAGTGCAGGATTCTATATGAAATCTCCCAAGAGCTGTACACATCCTCCTTATTATTTCTCAAACTCCTATAAAAATTTAGGTCAGAAAAAGATGTCTCTGTCCAATTCACTGCTGACAGTGGGGCTAACTTCAGAGCTTCAGGGAAAGTTATCAACAGGTCTAGGGCCGATCTGTTGTGGCACTTGTTCCAGTGCTGACCCACAAGACAGTAAAAAATACAACTGGAAACTGAGGTATCTGAATAGAGCAGTTGGATCCTCCCTCAGCTTGCTCCTCTTCAAGCTGAACAAACTCAGTCTTTCAGTATATGCCATTTGAACCCTGATCATCTCAGTGCAAGGATGTCTGTGAGTGATACAGGACCTTCCAGAGCAGAAAATACCCTAAACACAGGTAATATTCCTTCCCTAAATCAAGAGAAGGTAGTGTTTAGGGAGGAAAATCCAGCTTTATTTCTTTTCTAACTCAATAACATTTGAAAACAGTAAAGCCCGAGGACAGGTGAATGAAATCCTTTTGAAGATGTCTGTTCTCTTCTGCTTAATTCAGAAGTCTGAAGTCCTCATTGCTGGCAATGGTTGCTCAGTGAGATGGAACCATCTCAGAAGCACTTTAAAAAGACTCTTAGGTAGAGAGGTGAGGTACTACAAGTTCCAGCTTGATGAAAGCTGGCAAGGTCAGTATATGATTAGACACTTGATTGAGGGAGTTACAAGGAGAACTAGGTCTAGACTGAGAAGAAGAAAGGCATTACAGACACAATGGCACATTGCACAAAATGGCTTTGGACATTCTTTAATGATGTTGGATATTCTGAACAGTACAGGAAATACATACATCAGATACCAGGCTCTGAACCTTCCCTGGGAACCAACCATTATTCTCTCTTCTCTTCACTGAAACCTCTCTGTCATGTTCCAACGGGGCACAGCTAGGTCTCCAAGTGAGAAAAAAACAGGATAGAAAAAAAAAATAATGAAAGAAAGCAGAAGGAATCTCTTTATCAGAATAATGTCTTCCTTTTATGCTACTATGAGTGGAAGAAGGAGAATTTACCTTCCCAAACATGATTACAGTGGGAGAAACAGACCCATACTCCTGACTCTCCACTCAGCATAGACACCGTGAGTCACAATGTGCTCTGTACTGCCCATTCTATACACGCTGTGAACAGGGTCACAGCCAGCCCAAACACGCAGCCAAGGGTGACGGTGCCGAAAGGAGAAAGGCCCTTCAGAAACAGAAGCTATTTCTGCCAAGCCTCCTCATCCTCGTGCTCGCTCATGGTGTCTCTGATCCAGCCCAGGTAACGCAGCACCTTGGTGTAGAGACCGAAGGTGCCACACCTGGGCCCCCAGGAGATGAGCCCTGCCACGTAGTAGCGGGTGGCGTTCAGGGGGTCCGGGATGGCGTAGGCTCCACCACTGTCCCCCTGGCAGCTGTCCTTGTCGCCGCCAGCACAGATCATGTTGTCGGTGAATATGTAAAGGTCAGAATTGTCGGAGCCGTCCGGTTTCACAGAGCGGCACCTGTCCATGTTCACCACGGGAATCTGGGCCTTCCACAGGTCAGCAGGGAGCCTTCCTTTCTCTCTCCGGCCCCATCCGGCAATGTAGCCCAGAGTCCCTTCTTGCAGCTCATATTCAGGTGATTTACCAGGGAGACAGATGGGTGAGATGTTTGGACCCATCTTCACGGGGTGCCTCAGCTTCAGCAGGGCAATATCGTTGTCGAAATCGATCCTGGTTTCTGTGGGCTCCTCTTTCCAGTCAGGATGGATGAATGAAGCTTCTGGGATAAGCTTTTCTGCTTCCCACTTCAGGGATTCTCTACGGACATTGATTACCCCAGCATACATGGTGGGCTTGTCATACCCCTCCAGCACGTGGGCTGCAGTCATCACCCATCGGTCAGAGATGAGCACTCCGCTTGCCCTGGGGTTATCAAAATACACTTGCCAGGGAAAGTTGCCCTTTTCGGCACGGGTGCCTCCAAAAATCCTTCCTGTGTCTTGGATGGGGTTACTAGGCACCCCACAGACTAGGAAAAAAAAACAAAGAAAAAAAAAAAACAAAAAGAAAGGTGAGAGAAAGACCAGATGGGAGAATCAGCAGTTGCAAAAAGGGGGTTCTTTGGTACTGCTAAAAAGCCCACAGTCCCCTCCTTCCTGTGTCCCCTAAATAATTTTTGAATTTTAGCAACCATGTTTATATTTTATGCCACAGAGCTTGAAATTAGTATTTACAAAGAAATCAAAGAAAAATTCAGAAAAAAAAATACTATCAATACTCAGATTTAAAATGCTCTTTTCTCCAATTCAGTTTTCTGGAAAGCTGTTGTCATCCTGACAGTGTTAGGTATGTCAAAGCTCCCAATGTAATTGCCTTCTAGATGGCATTTTTCCTTTGCCAAATTATGCTCTTCAGATGAAGGGATTTGAAAAAAATATTTGTTTGATTTCTTAGAAATATGACACTGCTCTTTAATTTTTCTTTTTGTGAACTCCAGATACTCTCAGGTGAAGAGTTCAGATTTGACACTGATGTTTTACCATTTTGCCTCTCCATTCTATAAGCATGTAAAATCTTAAGCAGGGGAGGGATCTTATCTGTGGGTCTACTGGGTGCAGAGATGCTCCGTGCTTTTTGAGAGAAAAGATTCAGTAACATTTTACAGAATGTTAATAATAAGGACATAAATAAGACTGGTCATTCTGACATAGTTAGGAAACTGTTTTCTTACCATATTGCCTTGTTTGCATTGTCAGAAAATCAGAGATTAAGGAACAATAGCCAGCAAATAGCTTCTAATTTGCATTGAGCAGAATTTGTTAAATAATTTCACATAATTATAGGAAGATTTAGGCTGGAAGGTACTTCTCAGTGCCTTTAGCTCAACCTGTTCCTCCCTAACTGCTCTCTCCTGCCCTCCCAACTCCAAAGCCAGGTTACTCCGGGGTTTAACAGTTAATTTCTGCTCATCTCCCAGGGTGGTGATTAGCCAGCCTCTGTGGACAGCAGTTCCAGTGCTCTGGGGGAGCATTTTTCCTTAGATATATTCAGAATTTCCTTTGTTGTAACTTGAGCCTGTCACTGCCTTTTATTGCTATGTCCCACTGAGGAGAATTTGGCTTCGTATTCTTTGTAGCCTCCTCTTCGGTAGTAAATTCCCTGAGCTTTATCTTTCAATTTTCCTTTTTCACTGTGTGCTTGTAAAATCCAAATCACTGTCTAGGCTGTGACTGAACTTTTAAGAGAGTTGAATCTCCTCCACCTGGATCTTGTACTTTGCCAGTGAGGATCTGAGGCTTTGAAGGAGTGAACAGGCATCTTGTATAACTAGGCCAAGTTGTGCTGCCTCCTCTTAGGTGGTAAACTGAACAGTACACAGATTTTTAAATTCTCTCAGCTGGAAGTTAAGAAAATAGATGAAAGAGGCAGCGTTCTTCATATGCTGCATGCACATACAGTACTGGGCAGTACCTGGGACACATTTTGGTAGCTTTGTTCCCATCTCTTCATTGACCCATTCTCCACTGGCTGCGCAGCGATATATCACTTGGAAAACACGAGAGAGAAAAGGGCTCCATAAGGACACAATCAAGATGAACACAGGGTAAATAACACTGCTGTATAGGATATATCAGCCCATTTATCCCCAAAGGAAGCACAGCTTGGTAGACATTGCTGTTGTCTCCCTACCAGGGTGCTTCTCTCCCTTTTTGGGAGAAACCTCATCGCACAGATTTCTTGAGTGCTTTACTTTTCCACCAGAACTCTCTGCTACACGTGACAAAAACCTGCGTGGCTCACTCACAGGGCAAATGGAAAAGAGGACTTGCTAATGCATTGAAGGTCAACAGCCCAGGCATTGCTAGAGTGTTTTAAACACAGAGGCAACACAAAACTACTGCTGGCAACCCCACACCAGTCTTGACCCGAGGGCATAAAATCCCAGCCCAGTGCCAGAACCATTTCTTAAGCCTTGAACCCAAGGAATATGGGTGTGTAGCAGGGGCAGTGCTCACCAGGCCCTTTGTTCTCCAGGGTGTAGTAGGGTGCCTCACACTGATAGTGGACAGCAGCTGTGAACAGAGGCTCCTGGAGCTCGGAGACATAAGAGGCTTGGGCGTTTTCCACAGGAGGGGGATCACCACAGTTCACAGCTGCAGAGAAGAAACAAAAAGGATCAAATACAACCAAAGGGGCACCCTCACTCAACAATATGATTATTTTGATATTATGACGCGGAACCACTCAGTTTCTCTAATCCCTGAACAGCCATGGGGGCTCACTTTCTCTGTCCCTTCAGCCATGCTCACATCCCAGTACTTCAGCATCCTCCTAACTGGGGGATACAGGAGATCTAGAGCCTAAACACTCCATTCCAATTCCCCTCCCACAATACAGACCCAGGTCACTTACGAACACAGCTCAAATGGGAGTTGCTCCATTCACCATTTTCCTGGCAGCTGGAGAGAAAACTTGTGATGCTATCTCGTTGCTAGGAAAAAACCACATGGTCCGTGTAAGTCTCTGCACATGAAATACATCTGACACAGGTGCTCCAGTGGAGGGGCCTCAAAATACTTCAGTGGCTGGAAGAGGTTTCCTCTTACTAGTGCTGTGTTGAAAACTTTGGGCTCCCAAAGGTACTCAGAACCCCTGATGGGAATGGCCTTCAGATGTTGCCAAGCAGGCCAGAGAGGACATACACTTTTTTATTTCACTTACCCTCACAATTTCGTAGCCTTCCACACAGGTCACATTCACAATGTCCTTTAAGATATACCTGTCCTTCTTTGGGTCAAGAACAGAGTTGGAGATGACACTCATGGGACAGGTTACAGCTTTGAAAAGATAGGCAGAAATCAGTGATGAACTGGTTTAAGATTTGCTCCCCTTCCAACTCCCACCTTCTTTCTCCCCACTCATTTTTTTTTCCCCCTTGTAAGCAGGCATACTCTTACCCAATACCAGCAGCTGTGAACGTGCTAACATGCTGCTGTGCCATGAATGTGACCTGGGACAAGCCCTGTCCCTAACTCAGCAGCAGAGTGAGCACATTCCCAAGGGCTTACTCACGGTCCCCATAGTAGCGTATTTTCCAGCCTTTGTGCTGTGTGCCCTGGTCTGTCTGGAAGATTATGTCAAGAATGTTGCTCCTGGTTTTGATTTCAGGTGGACCTGGGAATTTGCTGCCACAATAGGGACCGAAACGCTGTTCTCCAGAGACAATCTGGGAAAACACCAAACGGGAATAAAAGAGAAATGCATGGAGAGAGCTATTAAAACGCACGCTCAATGCACACACGCTCAAACGCGTTCCCACAAACTCCGAAAGACAACACAATTGAAAATAAGAGTCAAGCAGTCCCAAAGTTTTCTAAACAAGAGGGGATTGATGGGAGATTCAGAGCAGCCTGGCTCCGAAGCTCCCTGAGCTGCACACCCACTGTTAAGCTGTCGTGGCAGGCCCCGCTGGCGTCGGGCGGTTCCACGTCGAAGTCCCCGCGGCGGATGCTCAGCACCACGGAGTAGCCTGGGCTCAGAGCCACCCGGTAGTCACAGCGAGAGTTCTCGGGGTACTGGCTGGGATAGTTGGGGCTGGCAATCTCCCCTGTTGGCTCAGTGAAGACATTTCCACTGCAGTTCACTAGGATTAAGGAAGGAACACGGCGAGGAGGGTTCAGAAAGGGAATTAATGACAAGCTCTTCCTCTTCCACCACGTTCCCAGTCTGCCCAGCTACCTGCAATAACCATGTCACAACACTGCATCTTCCCAAAAAAACTGAAGCCAGGGCCACTCTCTAACCAGTTAGCCAGGGACTCCTTTTTACCCTCCACCTGAGATTTAGGCTTCCTTTCCTCGTGCTCAAGTCCTCATATTATACTCCTTTCAACATGCACTGTTCATGATCTTGAAACTTTCTGGTTCAAGACAAGCAGGCCCTTGGTGATCTTTGTGTCCTTATGGAACTTCCCTGTTTTATCAGAGGTTTAAAGATTCCCAGTATGCTAAGAGGAGTTTCCATCATACTCTTTAAAGAATGCCATTCAGTAGTTTATCAGTTGTCTTGACACAGGAAAAATAAGATTGTTAAGAATATGTTAATAGAAATTCCACAAACCACTGTCTACTGCAGTTCAGATTTTCACTGAGATTTTTTTTTCCTCCCAAAATATAGCTGTAACAAATGGCTGAGAAGTTTGATAAAGGCTTACAAGTGCAATATCTCACTTGGCCTAAATGAATTCTTGCAGTTGACCACAGGCCATGCACATCTCTTACCTCCACAAGTTTTGTTATCTTCATAGAGGAAATAATCTGGTGGACAGCTGCAGAAGTAACCTCCAATGTAATTATTACAGTAATGACTGCAAGGTTCATCCACAAAATCCATGCACTCATCCAAGTCTGCAAGTGTGAAAAGATTCATCAGCCAAATTAGGAGGGGGCCCTGAGGGCAGGAGAAATTGAAGCAAACAGTTGTGGACAACAAGGAAAAGGCATCTCTAAGACAGTATTTATACTGGCTATACTGGAATGCAGCTCTGTCTGCTGGGATCTCTTTAAATAAAGTGTTTCTGTAAGAAAAACCCTTCTAGTCATCTTTTCTCCCACCCTGGACACTACAGAGATTCAGAGGAGGCTGTTTTAACCTTACCCACAGCAATGTAGTAGGCAGCAAAACCAGTGAAACGCTCCTCATTGGAGAAGTCTGATTGGAATGTCATAGTGAGGGTGTTGTAGGGGACATGAAATTCCTCCACAATCCTGGAGCCAGGGGCACGATGTTTCTTCTGCCCACAAAGCACACCTTCAACATAGCCACCAGACAGGATCTGCAGGAGAATTCAGAGACGCCTCACCTCGCTACTGTGGAATTACCACAGCTTCCAGGTGCTCAGGTGCAGCTGAATGGAGCCCCTGGACAGCCAGTCCAGTTTCATGATATCCATAAGACATTTGAAGGGTGCTCCCTCCTATTGTCTTCCTGGGGAAATGCCTGTCTTAATTTCTCAGGTGCAAATTAATCCACACTCTTTGCTGTTAACATTCTTTCTTCAGGCCCAATTAAAAAAACAAAAACAAAAACAAACAAACCCCAAACAAAAACAAACAAAAAAAAAACCCCACCAAAAAAACCCTCTGTATTTCAAAGCAGCAAAACCAACCATGGCAGTCCACAGAGCAGCCTAACAGGCTCATTGGTTTGTTGCAAAAGGACACAGGTGATTACAGAGCCTGTAATCCCACCTTGTCCTCCTGGAAGGTGTCCTGGTGCTGCACTTGGCCTTACTGTCCCTTTTCCCTTTTCACACAGGGCTATGGCAGGGTAGGATGGTCTTTTTTCTGTCTGTTTGTGTGGAAGTGCTTGACCCTTTGTGCCTTGTGGGACAACACAGAGCAGAGCTGTGTTTAAGAAATCTGTGGTGCATAGATGATAAAAAAAACCTGCGGTGCAAAGGACCACAGCACCACATCTGAGTGGCCACTATCCCTACACGGATTGTTTTTAACCTCCATCCTTTCCGATCAATTTCTGTTCGCAATAAATCATCTATGTCTACTCATCAATTAACTCCAAAGAATTTCAGGCACAAACAACTATTGCCTGAAGAAAATGGTCTTTTTACACCTACATTTCAATGGCTAGGAATATGCCTTGCAATAGAGATGTGTCAGTGAAAACACTGAGAAGACTTTTCCTAAGAATATGGAGAAACATGGGATGGGGGGGCATAAATGGGACACTCAGTTGGAAGACAACACCCATGTGGTTGTAAAGCAGACCTGAATTCATTTCATGACTGCTGGTGGAGATGCAGCCAGGCATTTGGACTTCTTGGAGCTCAAAGCAGGAAGGCTGTGCATAGCTCCCCTCCCAGCTCTGAGCTTTGTGCACAGCTTTGCTGTGCTGTGCTCTAACCTGCCTTCTTGTCTTTTTCTCACCCCAGGACACGGACAGTACCTTCACAAAATCATATTCACAGTCCTGTGATGGTTCAAGGTCCAGATGTGTGAAATAAAGGTGAATACCATATCCCAGAGGGACCTGGATTTGCCAAGTTTCGTTCACATCGTTGGGATACCCCTGAGGATAATTGGGTGACAAGATCTCTCCGTACATAGAGGCCGCGTCAGCCCAGACAGGGAGACAGAAGAAGAACAGGGACCTGAGGAAAGAGAGGGGAAGGTGACACTGCAGCAGTGTTCTCCAAATGTGCACAGCCCCAGTGAGCAAGCTAGGCTTTGGCTGCACATTTGGAGCATGCAGCAGAGCTCCTGGCTCCAAAGGGCAGAGCTGTGGCTGTGTGGGGATTGTCTTTCTCCTGTAGCTTTTCACACAGGAGTACAGCCTCAGTCGTGCTCTCTGCTTGTCTTGGTCTCTGTAAGAGCTGGTAAAACTGCAGGAGCTGAACACAGGGATCATAAGTGCTCTTCCTTACTCGTTGCCCTGTTCTGGAGACTATTTGGGCTATAGACACATTCAGATTTGAAAATCAGTAGAGTCTTACAGGGAAAACAGGTGATTTATAGGATGCAATTACTAATAAACCTTGAAATTTAATAACTCACCACATCTGGAAAAAAGCTGTTCTTCCTTTCTGAAAACCTTCAGGAATTGTACTTTGGAGTTACGCTCTGGGACAAAAAAAACTGTCATTGGTTAATGTTGCCTGTGTGCCTGCGTGTTTGCTATGCAGGTTGAAGACCCTAAAACCCCATCTTGGGAAGGCCAGGTCAAGGCTTTGCCTGGAAAGCAAGTTTATACCTCTGTCCCTTCCTGCACAGAGCAAACCCAAGCATCAAGAAGGGAGGCTAAGACCGTAAAGACAAAAACCTCTGTCTTGATCTCACCCATGCTCACACTCGCCCCTTATGACCATCAGTGAATGCAGGCACCATTTGCTGGTGCACAGCAAATAAAGACAGACCACACGACCCCCAGAAGTACCAAATCTGTTCTTCCCAGCACTTCAAAAATCATGTTAAGACCCTGGAGTTGGGAAGCACCTTGTCCTGACTCTTTTAGCTGTCAGAAAACAACCCTGGGAACATCCTCCTTTCTCCTTTCTAATGCCTGTGAAATTTACCTTCTCTCCATAGCTCACGTCTGGTTTGCTTGTCTCTTCCCTTCTCTTTTCTTTCTCTCTTTTTTCTTCCTGTGCACACACTCCTCCAAACGCACCCAAAGCTGAGTTTGGGGAAGGCGGGGAGCTCTAATTCTCAATATCGCAGCACCCTCTATCTGTGGGATGCTGGCTTTCCCAGCCTTCCCCCTAGCGTGAGATGCTGGCTTTGAGAGCTCTGGCAGGAAGGGAAATTCCCAGAAAGAGTTGCACAACCCTCTTGGCTGAAGTTGCCGTGGGGAGCGCCCCGGTCCCGTTGTATTTTCGGGAAATCAGATGACTTTGGGGAAAAGGGAGTGGATTCGAGTTTTCGGCTGCTTTCTCTCTCCTCTTCGTTCCCCTCCCTTTTTAAAGTGGGGAACAACATCCGCAGGGTGTAGGAAAGGGAGAGGCCAATGCTTCTGCATAGAAAACCCTGTTTGATCAACACCTCCAGAGATCACCTCGGTACAGTTCAGTCTGCCTGCAACCTGACGGCCACAGCGCCGCTGCTACTGCTCCTCACTGGACACCTCAGACACCTTTCAGGGGAATAATAAAAGTGAAAATAGCAGCTGTTCCATGCTGGGTCTCTCTGAGGCTACCAGCAGGAGTACATGGTTTTGCTGGGTTGGGTATGGGGACACGTTTAGGACTAGGAAGATATAAATGCATTTGTATTTACCAAGGGAGCGAAGAGCGTGTTCATCATGGTCGTGCTCATCAGACTCTGCAGCAAGTTAGATCTTTCTTGCAGAAGGGAGTCCAAAGATCCAGATAGGATCCTTAGCCCAGCCAGTGCCCATGAGCCAGGATCATAATACAAGCTAAAATACCTGTCACTAATACTCCAGAAACCCCCTCCTCCTCACAAACCAGCTGCACTGGGACTGGACTATAAATGAAAATCTAAAATCCCATTACAGACTCTACCCTTTACAGCCAGCACACTCCAGGGCTTGTTTTAGACAGGAAAAAAAGAAAAAAAATAGTACTTCAAGTTTCAACAGGCCATAGGCAAAGTGCATTCGCACAGCCCATCTGAAAAAGTTCTTTATACTGTCAAGGGAGAGAAACACCTCCAGATGAATCATAACTGACTTCAATTGTAGTCAGGATAAAGGCTTTGCTTGAAGAACATGCCTAGTCTGTTTTCTTTGTCAAAATGAGAATGGAAAGAGAAAGAAAACAGAGTGTCATCTCACTTCTGATGTCTCCTGGGAGCACAGCTTGATGTTTTGAACTGGAATTTTGAGAGCAGGAAAAGAGTGATGAAAGATACACAATAAATCACAGGGAGATGTTTTCTCCTCTGAGCTGTGCAATGTAAAAATCCTGTCAGTGATTCTTCAAGCCACAATCAGATTTGAAAATGGGCATGGTGGAAACGAGTGTGAACTGATATATTATGCATGTCATTTTATCATAAGCCAATTCTGTATTTTCACATAAATCTCATCTGCAGCAGTGGTAGATTAATATGTGCATTAATATTAATAATTCTTTAGAAATTAATTAAGAAATATGTATTATTAATCAATTAATTTCTATTAATTAAGAAAAAGATTGTTGAAGATGGTTAAATAAAGAAGAAGCTGCATTTTATTTGGTCACACATCCATGTAATGCTAACTACTTATGCAGAAGACTGGTAATATTGATAAATATTTACACTGAATATATACACAACATTTGATTTCATTTTCTTAAATCTGTATTGTTTTTTTCAACTCTTAAGACGACAGAGTTAGGTAATATATTTCACAATTCACTACAACTATGTCAGATAACAATTTTAAAGAGGCAAAATCATGCCATTAGGGTTAGTAAGTGACAACATTAAATTCACCAATGCAATATAATTCTGCTCTGAGGCACACACATTCTCTTAAATTCCTAAATTACATGACCACATACTACTTTTCCCAAATGGCGTAAGACAATCCTTTTCTTAAAATGACTCAGTTTTGTAGCTGTAACCTTTCTGCCAGATGTTGTGAGGCGCAGTAGTGTTCCAGGTTTCACAAAATTACCATTTAAAACAGGCTTGACTGGCTTGTCTTCCCCCAGGAAGTTGAGGGGGGGGGAAAAGTTTTTCTGAAGTTTTTAAGAAAAGCCACACACATCTCCATCTGGAAACACTGAGTCACTGCATTTTTTTTTAAAGGGTATAAACATCAAAAGAGAAAACAACATTAACTAAGTGAGCCGAGGGAATAAATAGCAGGGAATCAAGGATATAGAAGTAAAATATCTTCCATTTCCCAAGACCTTGGCAGCGATTTGCCTGTTGCCCATTCTGCCAATAAGAGGGTTCTGTGGGTCTCTTTCCCCACCTCCCTCTTGTGACCCAGGCCGGTTTTGTTGCCAGTCATTAAACCGGGAGCCTTTGCTGAGCGCCGGGAAAAGCCGGCAGCGCGGGTGTGTTCAAGAACCGTTCAGTACAATTCGCTGATTTCCACCTCTGCAAACAGCACCGGGGGGATTCACACCCCAGAATCTGCTCAGCTCTTTTATTCCCTCCATCGCCGGGTCTCCTCGCAAAGCTTCCACTGTCTCCCAGTAGAACCTGGAGCTTTGGGAACGCTCTGCACCACTGAGCTGAGATGCTCGCTGCCTTCTGACTTCCTTCCCTACACCCCTGGAGGTTTCCTCCAGTACAGTAAAATATTCCTAAATATTTGGGCTTGCTTTCACTGAATGGTTTGGGTTGGAGGGGACCTTAAAGGTCCAACCCTCCTGCCATAACAGGGACATCATCTGGACCGTGGAGGGGCTCAGAGCCCCATCCAACCTGTCCTTGAACACTGCCAGGGACGGGGCACCCACAGCTTCTCTGGGCACCCTGTGCCAGTGCCTCACCACCCTGACAGTAAAGAATTTTCTCCGAACACCCATTCTAAACCCAGTTTTCTTCAGGTTAAGGCCATCCCACCTGGCGCTATCGCTGCCTGCCCTTGTCAGAAGTCCCTTTTTGCAGCTCTCTCGCAGCCCCTTTAGGCACTGGAAGGTGCTACGGTGAGGAAGGCCCCTCCTCTTCTTCAGGCTGGGCAACCCCAGTTCTCCCAGCCTCCAAACCGCCTGGCCGCCCCCAGCGGCATCCCCGCGACGGAGCCCGCCCGTTCTGCGGGGCTCCGGCCCCGTCCTGCCCGTTCTGCGGGGCTCCGATCCCATCCCGCCGGTTCTGCGGGGCTGCGGCTCCGTCCCGCCGGTTCATGCGGGGCTCCGATCCCATCCCGCCGGTTCTGCGGAGCTCCAGCCCCATCCCGCC